>CM055821.1:46166472-46766472 GCA_029582265.1 Zoroaster sp. YZ-2022
AGGACTGTGACGTTTACTTCATTTCATTTTACGCATGAATTGAAGTACTACTGAATGACGTCTTTTGATCTAATGATGCGGATCAATATCTCTAATTAATTCTCGTCATTTTCTCAGAAGCATAAGCACTCATTGAGTGGAAACTTACCAGTTGGTTTCTATACAATTACTGCATATATTCATGCAGGAGTGGTATTCACTTAGCAGTGTGTGATTTTTGATGCTGCATTTTTAAAAATAAGTAATCCCAGCTTGTTTCTACATGTGTTTTTATAATGCTACTTGTACAAAAAAAACACTGAGCCACATGCTAAACAATACATGTACTGTGTAAAGGTCTTTGAGGGTGCGTGGGAAAATGACTCCTTACTGTCAAGACTATGTTAAGACTGTGTTTGTTATAGTAGTTGTACATGTACAGCCCAATCTATGCCTCTTTCTATTAAATCACGTCCTACACTGGGAACACAATGTGATTGGAAAGCAGAATTGAGTGGACGTGGTTGGTACATGTAGGGTGTGCAATCCGTTGCATACATTAAATGCTAACATCTGCATCCCATTAACGCATACATGATTATTAGCATACAAAGGCGCAAATTCTCAAACCATTCTAACTAAGGCTGTGCCGGGTATCCGGGTATCCAGATACCCGACCGAAACGGTCATTACCCGGTTCCATTTTTCGGTTCCAATTACCCGTAAACGACTTTTTTAAATTCGGACTTAACATTTGAGCGGTGCAAACAGAAATCTCTGACTCTTGAAACAATGTAATGTTTACACTTTTACAGACGATTATCTTTAAATTCAAGAGATTGCACTCCAATAAAGAAAAGATCGATTTAAGTATGGTATCCTCTGTATTATAAAGATCAATTTTGTTACCATTTGCAGTACATGTATTTGTACACCACCGGAGGCATGTATTTGTACACCACCGGAGGCATGTTTTCAACAAAAATGAAAACGGGTATCCGGGTATCCGAAGTTTCCTGATTTCAGGTATCCAGTTCCAGAAATATCCGAAAATGCACAGCCCTAATTATAAGCGCATTTGCACAACATGAATGTGTACCAGCACATCCGTATACCACCAACACAATCACATACCGTGCGTGCGTACATGTACATTTATATCCATGTACGCTACTCATCTGCGCATTCATGGCTTCAAGCATTCACCAATTTACACATTCCTGTATCATCATTCGCATACCATTAATGTACACTTGCATACAATTAATACACACATTTGTATACCACCAATGCCCACATCCGTGTAAAGATTACAGAAGATAACAAAATATTTAAGGGAATTTGAAAATGCATTCAAAACAAACCAACATGTATAAATATTGGCTCAATTAGTCTTGCAGAAGTTTAGAACCCTCCTAGAATCAGTGCAATTTTTGAAACAACCCATTCAGGCCACTCCAAGCCATTAGCTGTTGCCAGTGGCCTCCTATGATTACCCTTCTGTGCACTGTCACACCACTGAGATTGCAGGGTAAAGTGGTCTCCCATTGATACATTGTAGGCCATACTAATATGTTCAAACATTTACAGTGGCCTTGGGTGGCACACAGTTGATTTTGTAAGATTACTTGGATTGGAAAGGACAGCAGGCTTGTATGTACTAAAGGTTGGTGAAGAACAACCTTCCAACATAATTTGAAATGGGATATGCACATTGGTAACATAGTTATTTGTTTGTTTGTTTATTCTATCTTTATTCTGGATATCTCTTTCAATACAAAGTACTGGTCTCCCAAGAGGTCCAGATTAAAACATTATTGTATTCTACACTACATGTATTTAAAATGTACAAAATTATATACAAGATATATTTACAGTATGTGTACATAATAATATACACAGTCATAACATAGTATTAAGTTTAAAAGTGTAAACATATAAATGTACATTAGGCCTATATATCAATATACATGAAATCATAATCAGCATTAATGAGTACTGATGGCATTTTAAAAAATATGTGTAGTCATGGTACTAAAGTTGAGCCGAATGTCATTTGACAACTTATTCCAGCAATTTACAGCTCTAAAGTGGAATGACCGTCTACCTGGATTAGTTTTCCATGGTGGAAAGAAGTAAACATTTAAATGTTTGACTCCGTGTACCCTTGGAATGTGCAGAATCACTGAATAAGAAATTTGACGATAAATATGAAGGTGCGTTGCCTTGTAAACATTTAAATGTTGTGATAGAAGTTGGTCATTCCATCTTTGTTCTAATTTATTCCAGCTAAGTTTAGTCATTAGATCGGTAACTGAAGTACGACTGTCAGCAGAGAGCAATATTCTGGCGCTATTATGAAGAATTTGAAGAGAATTAGAATATTGAGCATTACAATTAGACCAAACAGAACTACAATAATCAAAAAAGAGGCATAACAAGAGCATTGCCAAGCAAATTCAGAGTAGGCGAAGGAAGATAATATTTGATTCTTGAATTATACCAATACGTTTGGATACATTAGAAGTTAATTGATCAATATGATTACTCCATGTTGGTTATGTGGGTCAAAACAACACCAAGTATTTAAATTGTCCACTCTTTCAATTATATTCTGTATCATATGTAAAGAAATATTCTTGAAGTTTTGTAATGTGTGTGTTTAGTTCCAAATATCATGAGCTTTGTTTTATTAATGTTAAAGAGTTAGTTTGTTTACATTAAACCACTTGAGAAATGCTATTTAAGTTTGCATTAAGCTCAGATTGTAAGGTAAGAGAATCTTTTGAACTGCACAAAGAGTTGTGTCATCAGCATACATTGCACTTGCAAGATACACAGTCAGCAAGTGAATTAACAAAGATTATAAACAATAATGGTCCAAGAATAGAACCCTGGGAACCCTATGTCAATACATTTTAAATCAGAGAGTGAGGAATTAATACTAACAACTTGAGATCTATTTGAGAGATAAAGAAATAAACCAGTTCAATGTGTTGTCTTTAATACCTATATGTTTAAGCTTCTCAATAAGCAGACGGTGGTTAACCGTGTCAAATGCCTTTTCAGGTCAAGAAAAATAGCCGTAGCTTTACCATCATTCATGTTCTTAAGAATATGATCAGAAACATCTAAAAAGTGTAGTATTTGTAGAATGTTTACTTCTGAAACCAGATTGACAAAGGATTTAAAATATTGCGTTCATTTAAATATATATACAGTTGGTTATGAACTGCTCGTTCAATTATTTTTGAAACAACAGGTAATACAGAAATTGGTCTATAATTATAAACATCCGATTTGTCTCCAGATTTAAAAATAGGAGTGACTCTTGCTTGTTTTCCAGTCGGAAGGAAATTTTGAAGTTTGCAAGGATAAATTGCATATATAAGCAAGTGAAGTACAAATTATAGGAGCTGCCAGCTTTATAAATCGAATTTGTAAACCATCAATTCCAGGTGATTTTTTGTTTGAGAAATTTGATATTTGTTTGAAAACAAAGTCAGGTGATATAATATCAAACTCGAAGTTATCCATAATATTAATAGCTGTGGTAGTGCCACATGTTTTACTGGCATTATTAAGAGATAAGTTGGTAGTCCCAATATTAGTAATATTAGTAATGCCATTAGCCAAAGAATTACCAATGGAAGTGAAATGCAGATTAAACTGGTTAGCAGTGTCTTTGTCGAAGGTAGTGTGACCTGAGTCGGTGCTAACTTGATTAACAGATGACTTATTCTTTGGAATTAATTTCTTTACAACATCCCATAGTTTTTTAGAGTTATTTACATTTTCTTCAATGGCATCAGTACAATATTTCTTTTTTAATGATCTATTTAAGTTATTTACAGTGTTTCTTAATGATTTAGCTCTTTCCCAGTCTTTGGGATTATTTGTCTTATGTGCTTTTGAAAAAAAGAAATCTCTGTCTTTAGATAGTCTTATGTAGTCTCCATTGATCCATTCAGGAAGTGAACCTTTAATTCGTTTTTCTTTGTATGGTGCATGCATGTTACAAGCCTTTAGAAATAGATTTTTCCAGGTCACCCAGGCGATATCGACATCTGAACTGCAGTGTAAAATGTTATCCCAATTTATATTTTTAATGGTGTCTACAAAATCCCTGTCATTAAAATGTTTAAGTGAGCGTGACTTAATTGTTCTTGATGGAGCTTTAATTTTTTTGTTTTTACGAATTAAATAGATTAAAGAATGATCACTAAGTCCTAGACTATGAACACCTGATGCTGAAATTTTATCCGGTTTTGTTACAAAAATAAGATCTAAAATTGATTGACTAACATTAGTTATCCTTGTGTTGTTAATAAAGTCATCAGAAAACTTTTCATGTTGAGGAAATTAAAAAAGAATGGTCTCACTAATGACGAACTAGTGACTGTGTATAAGGGTTATATCAGACCCATTGTAGAACATGCAGCTCCATTATGGCATTCAGGTATTTCCCTCACTCTTTCTGACCAATTAGAATCCATCCAAAAAAGAACGTCTCGCATCATTTTAGGTAACAAATATACTCATTATAATCAAGCATTAACTACCCTGGGTCTGGAACCTTTATATATTAGAAGAATCACGCTTTGTACTACTTTTGCATTAAAATCATACAACTCAAATAAATTTAATGAATGGTTTGTCAAATCCAAAAGCTCTCATTCTATGAATCTCAGAATTAAAAGAACTCTTCATGAAGTACCATGTAAAACTGCTCTTCTCAGTAACAGTCCAGTCCCCTATTTCAACAGACTTGTTAATAATTTTCTCAGCTCACTCCAACCATCCTTGTAATTTTTTGTAATAAATTTGTAATAGAATTTTTAATGTGGTTTCTCATGTCCCCTTGATGAGTGTGCTTTTTGCTGTGCAATATTTTATGTACCTTGTATGTACCTGACTGATTTCTTTTTTAGATTCATTTTTCATCTGGTTCATACTGTTTACTTAATTTTAATTTGTATGCATTCTTTATATTTTTAATGTAAACTGTTTTGTAATTCAGCCGGCAGGCTGCAATGAGCATATTTTTTAATAAACCATAATAATAATAATAATAATAATAATACTGAAAATTTAGTAGATCGGAGTGGCCTCCATGTGTAGGAGGGTTAAACCAAACCCATAGATTTGTACCAGGGTATTAAGGGTTGCCCAGTTGGTGGAAGCAACCTGGTAAAACGATGATGGTTGCAACATCAACTTTAAATAATTTAAATTAAACTAAAAATAAAAATTAGTTTTCAAGATTGTCTGTTTGAGGAAGTAAAACTTGCTGTTTGATGGCAAACAATCCTGGGGCAGATATTGAACATTTCTTGGGCAACCAAACTGACTGGAGGATACCCGAGATGCAGTTCGGGGAAACTACAATGTAGCTCATTTTCTGAATTTCACTTATCTGCAATAACAATTGTGATCATGTTGATTATTTATCAACATTATACACCTTCAATAAAGAGAGCAACAAATTTACTTCACAAGATACCTTGTATAATAAATACTACCAAATATACTTTCATGTCATTAAGAAAATGAAGGTACATACCAAAATTGTAATTTCCCTTCAAAATGAATTTTTGGATTTTTCAACATAAATGTAAAAATTTAAAAAATTTGCATTACTTTGTCAATTATGAAATACATGTAAATTCACTTTAACAAGCAAATATAAACAATCCCTCCTAAAAAAAATACATATTCTGTGTGGTTTTGTTTGACCATGTAAAGCCCCTTTCACACTAGACGTATTTACCGGGAAATTCCCGGGAAATTCTGGTCGGTCTTTTCACACTGCAAAAGCTACTCCCAGGAAATTCCCGGGAAGTAGCTTATTCCCGGGAAATAATTAACCCTGCT
Source organism: Zoroaster sp. YZ-2022 (assembly GCA_029582265.1). Taxonomy (NCBI): domain Eukaryota; kingdom Metazoa; phylum Echinodermata; class Asteroidea; order Forcipulatida; family Zoroasteridae; genus Zoroaster; species Zoroaster sp. YZ-2022. The sequence goes on from CM055821.1 coordinate 46,172,326, forward strand.
CAGTTAGCGCATTTCCCGGGATTTGATCGTGAGTGTGAAACGACCATGCATGTTCCCGGGAGCGACCAGATAGGTACAGTGTGAACGGTCGCTGGGGTGTTGGTGGGGTTAAAAACTCCCGGGAATTTCCCGGGAATTTTTTCCCCAGGAATTGGCTCTGTAGTGTGAAAAGGGCTTAATTGAGTTTCCAGTTTATTGCTCAATTTATTGCAGCCTTCAAAGTTAGGTCAGATGTGGAATGAAATGAAAGAGGAGAGACATACCAATACTAACATTCACAGTGTTCTATCCGATAAATGACGACAACCACATAATCTACAAGTAATTTTGTTCCCTTTTTTTTTAAATTGTTTAATTAAAATATGTATTTTATTATTGTTATTTGTTAATGTATTGAACAGTTCAAACAAATCATGCAAACAGAGTCTTCAAAATCATTTAGTTCAATGGAATAATATAAAATTGTTCATGTAAGCAAAACTGCTTCCACTGAATTTGAATCAAGATATACACTTAACTAACCTAGTAAGACTAATTGCGGTGACACCATGTGAAAATCTCAATTGAGAAGTAATTAGTTCTGAAAAGAACTGGAGGTTACAACTCGACGTTTCGATCAGTATGCTCTGATGTTCTTCAGGAGAATGAGGACGATCAGAGCATACTGATCGAAATGTCGAGTTGTAACCTCCAGTTCTTTTCGGAACTAATTACTTCTCAACTGAGATTTTCACATGGTGTCACCGCAATTAGTTTTACTTATCCTCTTCACCATGCAAAACTACAAGTTTTACCTAACCTGTCTAAGTTTCAGCTTATTAATAATAATAATAATAATGTGTGGACTTATATAGCGCACGTATCCACCAACTGAGTGGTGCTCAAGGCGCATATTATTACCCCTGCTCATAAGGCTCATAAGGCTCATAAATCATTCCTGAAACCATCTCAGCTCCCTGGGGAGTATACAGCTCAATTGCTGCCATTACAGCGCGTATAGGGCTAATCAACCAACTCTGCCCTCACAGGTACCCATTTAACCCCTGGGTGGAGAGAAGCAATTATGGTTAAGTGTCTTGCTCAAGGACACAAGTGTCACGGCCAGGGTTTGAACCCACATTCAGCTGCTAACACCAGCTAGACCGCTCGGCCACGACACTCCATTGAAACACATACGTCATTGAAACACATACGTCATGAGAAAATTGGGAAAAGTATTCACAAAGTTGTCCTTTTTTCAAAGTAGCATATTTTTTTTGGTTTTGTCTAAAAATGAAAGCACTACAGACGGGATAATTTCTCAAGATAATTGGGGACCTTTTACCAAATAATTTGGTAATTGAATAATTTACAATGCTTTACCTTACATGTACCGTTAAATCATAAAAAGATAACATCACATTGAGAAATGCTTTTAAATTTGTTGAATTTTTGTTTGTTTGTTTATTCAGAAAACATCTGTATAGCATTTATGAAAATATGGTACAGCCATCATATACAATCTCTAATTAGAAATCTCTTCAAATGGTCACAGTAAACGTCTACATATGATGAAATAAAAAGTACCGCAGAACATCCTCATGTGACCCCATGACATTCAAGCCAATAATGTACTCCGTAGACAGCTGCTGGGGGGGGGGGGGTGTATGGCAAACGATGTCCACAAAAATATTGTAATCCATGGGAAATGCATATTGGTACTGTTCCTCGACATGACCCCCTCCCCCCACCCCGACCGTAGCACTCACAAATATTCCGTGTACACTGTGGATTCTAGACCACCCACTGATGACTTGAGGCATCGCTTTGAAGAAATCATGATTAAATGAGCTTACACGTGCGTACATGTTTGAAAAGGTCGCAGTATGTCCTAATGAATAGTTGTATATAGGTTGTACCACATTCTCTTGCCCAATGGAAGGTCAGACACAAAAAGTGCATACTGCAAGCTCATTAGCAGGGAATCACATCAAATATCAGCTCTGAAGGAAACATTTACAATCCATGCGTGCGCATTTCAAATACCTGCCATTTCAGACAATTATTTTCATAATTCCTGCACACAAAATAATAAATCGCAGATGTCAAACTGCCAAATGGAAGAGGCTTCACTGGTTACATAATTATAATGCTTTAATCATTTTTTTTTTTTTTTTCCTAAATAATAATTTGACACTTGATGACGTTTGACGTCATACACTCCATCAATTGGAATTGCCTGTACAGTTAAATCCACTTAACACTATTGGTAATCTTGAAGAACACAAATGATCACAGTTTGGCATTAAACTGACATGTACTTGGTGTCAAGATGATGGTGGTATCAAGCATCCTTTCAAATATGTTTGTCTCATTTACTATTATTAAAGTAAAAATTTTAGAAATAATTTCCAACAATAATTTCTGTCATCCGAAGACAAATTAATGGAACAAATCTGAATGCATTTTCACTGTTTCACATTTTCTCATTAAAGACACAATTAAAATAGCTGAAACTCATTGGTTTTAATACATATCTGTTGATTCTTATAAAGTGTGGATGCATTTACAGAGATTTTAACAAACGGGATAACTGCCTTTAAAATAAAGACAACAATTCTGACCAGAGCAGTTAAAACTAATAATACCATTCCAGTTTTACCTTTATGAGAAAAACTCATTTTCTCTCTGATGCATTCATGTTCTTTTGGGATCAGATATTATTTTAAAAAACTGAGCATTCATTGAGCCAAAATTATTTCAAAAATTATTCTTATATGTACTATACATCTGTACAAAGTGGAATTCTACTGATATGATGTTAAAAAGACGCAAAAGAAGTTGGTTCCCTGACTACAATTGTCCATACAGAATGGCTTCAAGAACAGCAAAGGGCAAGAATTTCATTAAGGTATCTGATTATTTCTTTTATAAGATCTCCTGATTTTATTTTATTAAGATCAAGTACTGCGTTATTAAGACCTACTTAGAAGTGTTAGTATTTGTAACTCAATAACTATCCACCCAGTGGGGATAACATACTGAATTCCACAAGATGTACTTTAGTCTAACAGTGTGTGCGTTTTGTAAGATGTGCGACATTGTTAACAAGAGATTCCCCAAACAGCATGCCTCTCCCAGTGGGGTCGTTACAGGTGCTATATATATATGCACCTGGTCAATTTAAACACAGTTGAATTGGTAAATTTCTATACACAAAAAGCCAGTTACTGACACTAATGCAATTTCTTCATCTATATTAAGAGAGGTGTATCAATATTTCAGGGAATCTTGCAAACATAAGCAATATGTACATGTACCCTCAAAGTCACACCCTCTAAAACCATTCAAGCTCATATTTGCACAGTTGATAAAAACTTACTTTTTAAGAGCAGTGTTTAAAAAACAGTGGATAAAAAAATAATAAATTTTATACCAAATGAAACATTCATAATCCAAGAAAATTGAAAATTATTGATGGACTCTTTTGTCAATGAAAAAATCCATGGTTGTTTATTGACAGTGGAACATCAATAATTCTCCTGAAGATGATCAGAGCATACTGATCAAAACATCGAGTTGTAACCTCCAGTTCTTTTCAGAACTAATTACTACTCAATAGAGAATTTCACATGGTGTCAGCGCAATTAGTCTTGCTTATCAATAACTGATCACTGACAAAACTCAAGTTTCACAAACATTGTCTTATTTGTTATTCAATGATAATAAACATCAATTGATAGTGATTAATTAGCTTTCTGTTACTCAAGAATCATGGGTGTTTTAATTAATATCGTTGGGAGCTGGTTTATGAAGCGTCCACCATCACATAAGTATCATTTGTTTAAGCAGAGATATTCATGAACAGAATTTTAATAAGGGAATAAAAGTTTGTCGCGTGGTCTTTACCGCAGGTTAAAGAACGGTTTTGGGCGTGGTCACGGGCGTGGCTCGGTCCTTATTGCCCATGACCATGCACAAAACTGGTCATTTACCTGCGGTAACAGAACAAGTGTCAAACTGTTAATCCCATTCATAAATGCTCGTTTCGATTTCTTTTTCAAAATATGTGTAATTTTTATTGAATAAAACCAAATAGAAATGGGTAGATTCATGTTTTGGGACATACTAACACTTTCATGAGTCAGACTTGCGATACCAAATCTTTGTCACTCTGATTGGTTCAAATCCGCATCGCACAAAACAGCAGGCGAACAGCTGGCACTGCTCTGACTTTGATAAGCCATGTCTTTACAATCCGTTAATACACCCCCACGTGATTAAGTTTTGTCAGATTATCTAAACTGTCTTGGGCATTCACGAATTGAAATGAAATGATTGTTGCCCTTGTTGTTATTCACCAACAAACTGAGTGTTTTGATTGACAATTAATAAATGCCCGAGGCAGTTGAAACAACCTGACTGGTTAAGACATGAGGTGCATTAACAGCCCGTAAAGATTGGCAACTGTGCAATTACAGTGATAAACACCCACCAGCAAGTTTGCGTGTCGGGTCAGCTGTAACTGGGCCGGCACGCACACTGCATGATGTAAGATTGATCCAATCAGAGTGTACAAGTGTTATATCCACAGGCTGGAATTTCATCTGTCCTAAATACATGAAGTTGTCATTTATTCAATAATAACTATTGGGGTTTTGGGGTTTTGGGGTTTTGGGGTTTTGGGGTTTTGGGGTTTTGGGGTTTTGGGGTTTTGTAAATACGAATCAAAGTTCACACTTTGTCTCAGGGTTGTGGACGTGGGTGTAGGGCTGTGCCGAATATCCGGGTACCCAGATACCCGGATACCCGACCAAAACTTTACCCGGTTCCATTTTTCGGTTCCAATTACCTGTAAATGACTTTTTAAAATTCGGACTTAACATTTGAGCGGAGCGAACAGAAATCTGTTACTCTTGAACAATGTACATGTAATGTTTACACTTTTACAGACAATTATCTTTAAATTCAAGAGATTACGCTCCAATAAAGCCTTTGTAGTATTTTATGGACATTTTCCATACATTTTTCTCCAACTGTTTGTGATACATTGTATCGAATTGTTAAGGCTGCAAAGGGCCTGGCAGTGGCTGCTTCAAACAACTTATCAAACCAGCAGTGCAGGAGGGAATGTTTGCCTATTGTTTGCAGTAATTGGATTAATGGGGCAAGCGTATGCCGATCATGATTGGGTAATTAATAGCTTGTTATGAGAATACAGAGACCTGATGTAAACGGCTGTTCGATGTCGGAGATACGGCAGTGGACGACGTGGTGCATTATGCGAATGAAACATGCGCCAGACGGTGCCACGTCAGGAAACACACACAGGCAGCGGGCGCAGGTTTGGGTAATGTAATGGCGCAGGCTACGGCCGCAGCATGGCAGAAAAGATCGGGAAAAATGTTGAAACAACCTTTCCCCCCTCTCGCACGGAAAATGACACCGTCCAGGGATTTATAACGGTAGCCAAGTAACTCTCGGGATTTTTCCACGACAAACAAAACAGAGGTGGCCTGAGAGATACGCCTACGGTCAAAATCGGGGCCAAAATCATGTCCTAAAAAATCATAATCCAAATCCAACACGATATGACGTACGGGATATCCTTATTTAGAAGGCAGGGGCGCGGCAAGAGCAAGCACATGAACTATTTTCCCCAATTGGGATCCGCCCACATCGCCTTTGACCTATGACATAATTCAACACGTGTTCTGTGAACATGAACAACCAACCAGCGCTCTGATCACACACACACAATGTGCAGTGACATGGTCTTCTAGTCTCCTGACTCGGGTCAGGTGGCCGCTGCGTGCGTGCATGTGATCAGTGGGGCTTTCATTTGTACATCGTACATTTGTAACTTATCAAAGACAGACATTTTTGCAGCGATCAGTTTTATTTCAGAAATAACTTTCAGTAAATACAATACAGGTACACATTTCACGAAGAGGTTTTACTTTAATAAAAATGACACAGTAAAGAAAAGATCGATTTAAGTATGGTATCCTGTGTATTATAAAGGTCAATTTTGTTACCATTTCCAGTACATGTATTTGTGCACCGCGGGAGGCATGTTTTCAACAAAAATGAAAACGGGTATCCGGGTATCCAAAGTTTCCTGATTTCGGGTATCCAGTTCCAAAAATATCAGAAAATGCAGACCCCTACATGGGTGATAAAGTACTGAGCTGAAGGCAGGGCGGTAGCCAAAGGGGTGGTGATCGGGTGTGTGACACCCTTCCAACATTGAATGCCATTAGGCAAAGTGTGCCTAAGTCAGCATATAAACCACCAAATCATGCCATCAAAGCAGGCTTGTATTTTCTGTGCCAGAGGTGATTTAATTTCAGGGAAAATATTTAATGTTTGTTGTAGTGATTGCAAGGTCAGTGGACACTGTTTATTGCTCCATGCATGCAGGGAGGGTCCCTGGCCACGTACATGTATCACAGATTAGAAACACATGCGCGCATACATGTCATGTGCTTGCTTTGCTACTGAAGGATTTTGGATTCAGGTTATGTGTAAGCAAATGGGCCTAGGGAGTTAGGAAGGATTCAGGTTATGTGTAAGCAAATGGGCCTAGGGAGTTAGGAAGGATTCAGGTTATGTGTAAGCAAATGGGCCTAAGGAGTTAGGAAGGATTCAGGTTATGTGTAAGCAAATGGGCATAGGGAGTTAGGGAGGATTCAGGTTATATGTAAGCAAATGGGCCTAGGGAGTTAGAAAGGATTCAGGTTATGTGTAAGCAAATGGGCCTAGGGAGTTAGGAAGGATTCAGGTTATGTGTAAGCAAATGGGCCTAGGGAGTTAGGAAGGATTCAGGTTATGTGTAAGCAAATGGGCATAGGGAGGATTCAGGTTATATGTAAGCAAATGGGCCTAGGGAGTTAGAAAGGATTCAGGTTATGTGTAAGCAAATGGGCCTAGGGAGTTAGGAAGGATTCAGGTTATGTGTAAGCAAATGGGCCTAGGGAGTTAGGAAGGATTCAGGTTATGTGTAAGCAAATGGGCCTAGGGAGTTAGGAAGGATTCAGGTTATGTGTAAGCAAATGGGCATAGGGAGTTAGGGAGGATTCAGGTTATATGTAAGCAAATGGGCCTAGGGAGTTAGAAAGGATTCAGGTTATGTGTAAGCAAATGGGCCTAGGGAGTTAGGAAGGATTCAGGTTATGTGTAAGCAAATGGGCCTAGGGAGTTAGGAAGGATTCAGGTTATGTGTAAGCAAATGGGCCTAGGGAGTTAGGAAGGATTCAGGTTATGTGTAAGCAAATGGGCCTAGGGAGTTAGGAAGGATTCAGGTTATGTGTAAGCAAATGGGCCTAGGGAGTTAGGAAGGATTCAGGTTATGTGTAAGCAAATGGGCCTAGGGAGTTAGGAAGGATTCAGGTTATGTGTAAGCAAATGGGCCTAGGGAGTTAGGAAGGATTCAGGTTATGTGTAAGCAAATGGGCCTAGGGAGTTAGGAAGGATTCAGGTTATGTGTAAGCAAATGGACCTATGGAGTTACATGTAGGAAGGATTCAGGTTATGTGTAAGCAAATGGGCCTAGGGAGTTACATGTAGGAAGGATTCAGGTTATGTGTAAGCAAATGGGCCTAGGGAGTTAGGAAGGATTCAGGTTATGTGTAAGCAAATGGGCCTAGGGAGTTAGGAAGGATTCAGGTTATGTGTAAGCAAATGGGCCTAGGGAGTTAGGAAGGATTCAGGTTATGTGTAAGCAAATGGGCCTAGGGAGTTAGGAAGGATTCAGGTTATGTGTAAGCAAATGGGCCTATGGAGTTAGGGAGGAATCAGGTTATGTGGAAGAAAATGGGCCTAGGTGAGTTAGGAAGGATTCAGGTTTGTGTAAGCAAATGGGCCTAGGGAGTTAGGAAGGATTCAGGTTATGTGTAAGCAAATGGGCCTAGGGAGTTAGGAAGGATTCAGGTTATGTGTAAGCAAATGGGCCTAGGGAGTTAGGAAGGATTCAGGTTATGTGTAAGCAAATGGGCCTAGGGAGTTAGGAAGGATTCAGGTTATGTGTAAGCAAATGGGCCTATTAAAAGGGAGTTAGGGTTAAGGACATTCATGAGTAGGTCACAAACAGTGTGAAGACCACCTTAAATCAATGCATATTCGGAAAAGTTCATGAATATTCATGCATAATCCATGAGCATTTCATTGGGGTATGTGGTTCCTACCGTTCACAATATTTGGAAAGATACAAATGCTGTATGATCTTATAGTCTTGCTTTCATAAATGCTGTTCACTGTTCACATTTGTTAATTTAAAGGGAAAACGAAGGTACTTGGTAACATGTATATGCTCAGCTCAACCTTCTAGTTTTCAAGAAATATTTATGACAAAACTATGAAGAAAAACCAACAAAGTGGTTCATGTTTTTTCTGTTTTTTATGTTTTACAAATATTTGCCGTCCGGCAACGTTTTGTAAATTGGACATAACAATTCCTGTTTTCTCTAAGATGAAAGGCATTTTAGACACATATCTCAGGATGATTTACCAACTTCACACCAAGTCAGTTTTTATATAATAATTTGTTAATTATGATAATCTGATAATTACCAATGTTGTAGCTCCGCCCTTTTACATGTGTCTCTTCTATTGAATGATATGTATGTTTTTTTTAGCTACATGTAACTCACACAACATTTAGATGTATATATTGACTATTGGGCAAATCAATTTGAAACTTTATGCCAATAATAATAATAATAATAATGTGTGGACTTATATAGCGCACGTATCCACCAACTGAGTGGTGCTCAAGGCGCATTATATTATTACCCCTGCTCATAAGGCTCATAAATCATTCCTGAAACCATCTCAGCTCCCTGGGGAGTATACAGCTCAATTGCTGCCATTACAGCGCATATAGGGCTAATCAACCAACTCTGCCCTCACAGGTACCCATTTAACCCCTGGGTGGAGAGAAGCAATTATGGTTAAGTGTCTTGCTCAAGGACACAAGTGTCACGGCCGGGTTTCGAACCACATTCTGCTACTAACACCAGAACTTGAGTCCGGTAAGCTAGACCGCTCGGCCACGACACTCAATTAAGTTTTTAGATGATAAATTGTTATTTTGATAATCTGGAAATAACCAAAGTTGTATACAAATGGTAATCTTGAAAAATATAAATGGTCACAGATTTGAATATACATGAGATTACTTGGTGTTAAGGTGATGATGGTATCAAACATACATTAACCCTAACCCCCCTAGGTATTCTGGCTAGGAACCTTCCTGAATCCTCCAAAATCCATCAGTGCACTTTTGGAAACATGCCCTTATCTTCAAAATGCGCCATGCATTTTCATTGATCTTTCATATTCAGCACTTATGGCCTGTACTTCTTGCCAGGTAGTAATTTTGTCCCATTTGAAGAGGTGAAAGTACCAGTTTCCAACAGTGCTGAATTTTTTCCAAAATGTGCCCTTGGAGGATTTTGCAAGATTTGGAGTGGTTAATTAACCCAAACCTTCCCAAATCCTCCAAAATCCTCTTTGCTAAAATGAAGGATTTGGAAGGACTGAGGTTACATGCTACATGCCGTTTCCTAAGAGGATTTTGCAGGATTTGGGGTAGTTAGGGTTAAAATATTCATCATGTATTATCATTTCAGCAAAATTTAAAGACATAATTTCCAATGATAAATTTCTGTTATCCATAGAGAAAATTTTTCACTATTTTCACTATTTGTTATTCTCTCGTAAACAACACCATGAAATAAGGTGAAACATTCAGGGGGGAAATCACAGGTTGGTTTTGTTTTATTACATACAATTTATATCTTGATTCTTATAAAGTATGGATGCATTTGCTGGCATCTGTAAGCGTCTTCACAAAAATAAATCACAAAAAGGTGGCCCCTTTGACATCGGGTGCCTCCTAAAGTCAAGGTCACCCAGCAACGAGGAGAGACGATCACAGAGTACAAATTCAAAGCCATCTCAGCTATATGTCAAGTCACAGCTATACAGGACTTACTGCTCGCACGAGTCGAGCGTGAGACAAAATCAGCCGCTGAATATTATCACAATGATGAACACAACGTTAGAAGGCTCGAAAGAAGGTGAGGCAACGTTAGGTCAACCTCGTCATCAACTTACATGCATTCCTTCATGTTTCATGGACTGCCGGATTTTTTTCCCCCTTTCTTTCTTTCTTTCCTCGCTCTAAAAGGTCGAAGTGATTCCTTCCTCTATATCTGCTTTTCATTGAATTTTGAAGAAGGAAATCACGAAGTGGGAAATACGCCCAAAGGTCCAAGATTTCCTTTCCCTGCCCGAGACCTCAAACTAATTACGTGCCTATTCTGTCGCTGCTTCATTGAGTTCACATGCAATACACTGACCCCCCCCCCCAACCACCATTACAGGCGTTACACTGCACTGCAAAGAAATTAGGGCCTTTATCAAATGTAAAATGTCAATCAATTAAGATGAAGTACATCCGTCTAGCAGAGAACAGCGGAGAAGCTTTTTTATGCATGGATGTAATCCATGCAAAATGAGAGGAAATAACTCAAGTGATAAGGCTTCACGTAACAATGAATTCATAGAGTGATAAAGAAAGATCTTGACATTGTTCAGAATATGCGCATGTAGTGTACATGTACATTTTCAGTTATAACTGTAGTACAATAGAACTATATAACTACTTTTAAAGCCAATATATACACTATTTGTCAAATGTCTGTATGCATAAATACTTAACCAGTTCGTGTCTGAGGCCGTGTATACACGCAATTTTTTTTTGCACCACGGATCGGAGAGCGTCTAAACACGCCATAGGAAACTCCGATATATTTGTATGCATGCTCGGTTGAGCCACGCGTGTATGGTGACATGCTCGGAAGACGTGGCCACGCGCTGTGGAAACTTCCATTAACGTGTGTGTGGGAAAAAGAAACCCGCACAGGGGCCCAGAAAAACTTTTTTATTCCCGACGCGAACTGGTTAATAAGAAACAAGATAATAATAACCAAACCTGTGAAAGTTTCAGGTTTTTTTATTTCGAACCTACATGTAGCACATTCTTTCTCAAAAGCAAAATGAGACGGAATAGACAAATCCCAAGATGACGAAATTAACGTCGATCTGCGCACTTCCGGGTTTGAAAACGAGGCTCTCAGTGTTGAACGTTATGCGATATGCGAGCTTGAGTCGTTCACACACACACACACAGCGAATAATTCAGAGCTGTCCTGCCCGGTACGATCACTCGTAAAAAAATAATGCTCTAGGTTCTCAAAGTTGCAGTTTATTATGTGTCATTCAGAGAAAATAATGAATATGCATTCAGATGTATTCATTCTTATGTTGATTTGTTTTTGTTTCCGGAGGGACAGCAATTAATTTTGGACATTATTTCATCATTTTACTAATTTGATAGCACCTGAGACTAAAATATTTCATCCCTGTTTGATACTATGATCAATTTAACACCAACAAGTTTCACGCAGACCTGTGATCGTTTTTGTTTTGCAAATTTACCAGTAAGGGTTTACTGAATGAATATTACTTTTTAGATACGTCTTGCTTCCCACTATCAAGACACTGCTAACAATTTTAACTGCACAATTGTTTATCATGGCTATCATTTAGCAAGAGTTGAAGACTTGTCATTGTTTACGAAGCGGAAACCGCAAGGGCATAATTAAGTCATGTGTGGCATGCGCTGCTCACTTGACAGTCGAGTTTTGAAAGAAAAAAAAAGTTCAAAAATGTTGGGATGGGGTTTACAAAAATAGCTACAAAATCACAGGTCGCAGGTGGTCGCAGCTAATTTTGGTATCAAAATTTTGCTGAAAGGTTCAGCTTCAGGGAAATATGAGAATTTAGGCGGGAATCGGCAGGAATTTCTAGTTCCACCATAGCTGAACAAAAAACTATATTTTATCATTTTTTTAACCAAATTCCTCAGATTTTACTGATGAAATCAAAAAGCTAATTTACAATCGACTTAATTTTGATAGAATATAGATCATGCACTGGGTTTACATGACAATAGCTTCTGTCAAAAGCCAACAATGGAAATTTTAAATTTTATTACCACCAACCAGCTTTTATAATTTTTTTCAGTTTTTTTTTGAGATTGTAAGGCAGTTCTACAGTCATTAAATATTAATTTGAGTTTAAATTGTTTATAAAATAGTTGTATGGGGTCTTAGAAACCTAAAAAATGTAAAAGAAATAAAATCTGGAACATACGCAAATGACCCGTTTTGGCACACTTTGGTTCCGCCCTAGCCCACTGTGTGAAATCTTCATGTAACAGTCAGATCCCCGCATCAGATATAATATCGTAAAAACCAGCAGCTACGTTAAGCTAAAAAATCAACTCATTTTACGATAACATTCACCCAGTCATTTTGTCAAAATGTTTGCTATATGTATGTCAACTTAAAATTTACTTTATGCAGCATTCATTCAAAGTACTTGTTCGACATGTGGAAATATACAGAACTTCTGGGATCTGTTAATATTTCATATTGCCTACTCGCATCGGTGTTGTGACTTGACACAGAGAGCCTCGGTTTCATCGTGGAAGTGTGCAGACGGGGGTCAATTTGAAATTCGTCTATACAAACATTCATGAACACAAGAGTGAGCGCAAGTTTAGTCAAGTGTGAAATGAACACAAAGGAAAAAGACACAAAAATTGGAGTCAGGTACTGGTTCTGGGCCCTGACAAAAGAGGGATTACACCATACAGGAGTTTTAGGCTGGAAGAAGAGATTATGAGATTAGTGAAAAGCAATGAGTCAGACAGGGGGAGTAAAACCAGACAGACAAATAGACTTACGAGCAAAACAAAATGTTAAACATTTTTGTTTACATTTACATAACTTCTGCTCAGTCTTGTGTTCATGATACACGAATGCATGTTTGCATTCCGTCTCATTTTGCCTTTTGAGATGGAAACCTGCTAGGTTCGAAACGTTAAGGCCAACAACGATTATTTTGCTCTTTTTTCTATTGTCGTATTTCCAATGAGAAAATGCATTACAGATTGTTTGTATTCATTCCAACATTGAATTTCAGAGTCTTCGGATTCCACACATTTGACTAAAAGTTATAGCACCTGGCACTATTTAATTAACCAGTTCGCGTCGGAGGCCGTGTATACACGCAATTTTTTTTTGGACAGCGGATCGGAGAGCGTCTAAACACGCCACAGGATTCTCGGGAATATTTGTATAGATTCCCGGTCGACGTGGCAACGAGCCATAAGCATACGGTGGAAGACGCGGTCTCCCCGGTCACGCTCTGGTGAGCACCAATGGTCGTGTTTGTGCGGTAAATATAAACCCGCCACGGGGTTCGGAAAAACTTTTTTATTCCCGGTGCGAACTGGTTAAGGTACATTTCTCCCGCTCAAACCCCCTATTTCCTTTTTTCCAAGTTGTCCACATTCTAATCACTTCCAAATGAAATATACAAAAGAAAATGTTTACCAGTAGCCTAAATGGATTTGTTTTTGCTTTTGTTTGCTTCCCCCACCCGTTGGAAAGGCTTTCAAATACTGAACCTGTACAATTATTAAAACACCAAATAATTCATCTAGCCTACTCACTCCATTTGACAGGTTAAATATCTATCTGTTAAGTGGCTGCTAATAAGAGGTTAAGATGTCTGTTCTTGGAAAGCAGGATGCTGTTGAATCAATCCCTGCCCGCCCCCTCCCCATGACGAGCTAGGGAAAATTACCTCCAATTAATTAACCAAACACAAGTTCACATTTAAAAAAAAAAAAAAATCGAGAAGGTGGAAAGGTTGACTTACTTTGCCTGTGCCTCTGCCTGCATGAAGATGAACTCCCACTTTCTTGAGAACATTCGCTGCAGCTTGGCCAAATTCTCCTGCAAAGGGAAATACCCAAATCAATGATACATTATTAGGTCAGGTCACAGCCTAATGAGGGCGTCATTTATGCAAACCACTCTTTTCGTCAGGCCAACATATCACTGGTACCTAGCGTGTGATTTGCATTCAAGTGTTAACGGTTACCACAAAAGAATTTTCTACTTATTGTTTTTTTAAATGGCCGATGAAAAAAACCCTCACACTCAATGATAAGTGCAGCAAGGTGTTCCAAAACATCTAGGAATATGATATGATGTTTAGAAGGTGGATAAGAGGACAGAATGCAGCAGCGAGCATTTCCAGTTTGTATTCAGGTCATTCCACCAGGTTGGGGGCAAGCTTTGTGATAGGTACCCCAACCTGGTGCAATGACCAATATAAAATGACTTTTTTTTAAATCATTCAAGCAACATCACTCCTACGACATAATCTACACGTTTTGTATGTAAACTGTATGTAAAATGGCAACGCAAAATGCCCTTTACTGTAAGCTGAAATATATTTCAACAGCTACAGCTATTTCAAAATGCTGTTTTGATGTAAAAGTGGATGATCCTGATATAACGTCATCAATGACATGGATTAACTGAATTTGATTTCAACATCAATCACACGACATTAGTCACATAACATTAGTCACATGACATCAGTCACGCCACATCAATCACGCCACATCAATCACGCGACATCAGTCACACGACATCAGTCACGCCACATCAGTCACGCCACATCAATCACGCCATATCAATCACATGATTATTTCCTGCCATTATCGCCTATGCTTCATCTTTTTCTAGGGGAAGAAAATATATCGTCTGTTCTCAATCATGTCTGATGTAAAAACAAAAATGGAAATTTTTCTATGGAGAATATGTTGAGCATAAAGTTTACTTGCTTTAAACCTAACCACCCCAAATCCATCAAAATCCTCCAAGGGGCACTTTTTGGAAAAATTCAGCACTTTCAGAAACTGGTACTTTCACCTCTTCAAATGGGGCAAAATTACTACCTGGCAAGAAGTACAGGCCATAAGTGCTGAATACAAAAGATCAACTAAATCATGGTGCATTTTGAAGATAAGGGCATGTTTCCAAAAAGTGCACTGATGGATTTTGGAGGGTTCAGGAAGGTTCCTAGCCAGAATACCTCGGGGGTTAGGGTTAATATAATGTAAAAAACACGAGTAGCGTTTCAAATGTAAGTGTTAAAAGATATTCTTTTGCAACACACTGCTCATTTATTGGCCATGAAAAGCCAACGTTCTTGCATGTACATATGTAACACTGGTTCATTCTGCATGTAATACATGTACATTTATTAAATTTGCAAAAGAGATGGCTGCACGTATACCAGTGGTGTGGCCGGTATTTTTTTCCGGTTGAGGGGGGGGGGGGGGGGGCAGGGCAGTTATTTCATAAGGGATGTACACGTTTGTGAAACACAGTAAGATAAAAGCAGTTGATGTTATTTCAATGTTTTGATGGGTTACGTACATGTGGCTAAGGTCTTCACCATTTTTAGTAATAATAATAATAATAATAATGTATAGATTTATATAGCGCACGTATCCACCAACTAAGTGGCGCTCAAGGCGCATTATATTATTATCCCTGCTCATAAGGCTCATAAGGCTCATAAGGCTCATAAATCATTCCTGAAACCATCTCAGCTCCCTGGGGAGTATACAGCTCAATTGCTGCCATTTCTAGCGCATATAGAGCAAACCATCTCTGCCTTCACAGGTACCCATTTAACCCCTGGGTGGAGAGAAGCAATTATGGTTAAGTGTCTTGCTCAAGGACACAGGTGTCACGGCCGGGGCTCGAACCCACACTCTGCTGCTGGCAACACCAGAACTTGAGTTCAGTGCGCTAGACCGCACGACAATCCACTTTATGTGCATTATACAACACACGGGACCTACGGCTTTACGTCCCATCCGAAGGACGAAGCAATTATGGTTAAGTACCTTGCTCAAGGACACAAGTGTCACGACCGGGGCTCGAACCCACACCCTGCTGCTGGCAACACCAGAACTTGAGTTCGGTGCGCTAGACCGCTCGGCCACTCCTGAATAAGGTCTAAGTACATGTTATACGGACACAAAGTAGTTGTAAGCAGTCACATGAAAAATTCAATTTGAACTACATGTACACGAATGTATAACAATAGTAAGGTAATTATAACAAGACAAACATTCTTAATGTAGATGATTCTACATCTTGTTCTAATGCAAATATTATGGGTCTGGATTTATCATGAATAAACACAACTCCTCACAAGAGGGCAGTATAGCAATAGTTACCTCATGCCTATATGCATTTGTATCGTGTACACTGATGGAAATAAATGAGCTTGTGAAATAAATGTACAGGTTCCATGACTTTAATTCAAACATTTGGATTTGTATTTCATTTATACCTCAGCTGAATAAAATTTTCAACTTGTTGATACCAACTCAACACCAAAGCAAGTTTGTTGAAATAATAATTTGATTGGGTCAATACAGGCTATGTACATAAACAATGACATATGTCACCTGTGTGTTTTTATTGATCACACAAATGAATACAATGATCTTGATTTTTCCAAAGCTTTTGATAGTGTTTCTCATGAATTAATTCTTCACAAATTACAGTCTTTTGGTATTCATTCGGATTTACTTGGTTGGTTTAAGTCTTACTTGAATAATCGTCAACAAAGGGTGGTTATCGAGGGATGTAACTCTGATTGGCTGCCGTTTGTGTCAGGTGTGCCACAGGGTTCTGTATTGGGTCCGTTATTGTTTCTTCTGTATATAAACGACATGCCCAGCACTGTCCAAAATTCTACAGTGGCACTGTTTGCTGACGATTCCAAGTGTTTTAATTCCATTAAGAATATATCTGATTGTAAATTATTACAGAAGGATATTGATTCCCTGTATTCTTGGAGCGTTGAGTGGGATTTGCATTTTAATATTTCGAAGTGCCAAATTATTTCCATATCTAGGCGTAAACAATTAGTAAATTTTGATTACAATTTAAACAATATTTCTCTCGAACGGGTTGATTCCGTTCCGGATCTTGGTGTGGATATTTCCTTTGGTTTTGTTTGGAATGATCATGTTAATAAAATTGTTGGCAAATGTAATAAGATGATGGGATTGATAAAACGTACTATTGGCTATGAAGCTCCTGTTCGAGTTTCAAAAACACTTTATTCTACTTTGATTAGAAGTAACCTTGAATATTGTAGTTCTGTGTGGACTGGAACGTCAAAACGCAACATTAGATTAATTGAAGGTGTTCAAAGACAGGCTACAAAATTTATCCTGCATTATCCTGAGGAAGACTATAACTCATGATTGGATCGTCTTGACATTTTACCGTTGTCTTTTAGAAGAGAAATTGGAGAAATACATTTTTTTAATTGTAAAATTACACATTTTAATATTGATCGTTATGTTAGTTTTAATGTAACTCAAGGCCGTCCTACCACAAGACTTTCTTCTGATCCTTATATATGTTAACTGTTCCTAGGTATAAAACGGAATCACATAATTCTTTTTATTTTCAGCGGATTGTTCCAATCTGGAATCAACTTCCTTTGGCAGCAAGATCTGCCATTTCACTTTCGTCGTTTAAATCTCAAGTGTCTCAGTTTTATAGAACAAAATTTGCTTCCAGTTTTTCGGTAGATAATATTTGTACATGGATGTCTTTTTGCCACTGCTCTCTCTGTCGGCGTAATTAATCTGTTGCTTAATGTTGTCTTTTCCGTCCAAACTTGCATCAGCGGCCCTCCAGTGGTGTAACAGGGTTGGGGGGATGGCGGGTGTAAAGAGGTATATAATGTTTAGTGGGTTTCTTGTGGTAGGATGGCCTTGTAGAGGTGCTGGTCACCTGTTCTATCTTACCACTCACTGGCTTTGTTCAACATGAATTTTTGTGTACTTTTCGTTTTTTAGGGTTTGGTTTTATATTTAATTGATGTAATCTGATTGCCAGTGTAAAATGTAATAAAATACAATAAAACATTAGCTTAGCTGTACTGTACATAACAGAAGATCCTCACACACAGCCCTTGGCATAGTTTTGTTTGTAATATGTGAATACAGTAAATGTCTAGCTGGTTATTTCCATAATGCATTTTATTTTTTAGCTGACTTATCCAAAATAAAACAACTGATATTTCAACATGCTTAACCCTAACTCCCTAGGCCCATTTGCTTACACATAACCTGAATCCTTCCTAACTCCCTAGGCCCATTTGCTTACACATACAATGTAACCTGAATCCTCCAAAATCCTTCAGTAGTAAAGCAAGCACATGACATGTATGCACACATGTGTTTCTAATCTGTGATACATGTACATGGCCAGGGACCCTCCCTGCATGCATGGAGCAATAAACAGTGTCCACTGACCCAAGCACTGACCTTGCAATCACTACAACAAACATGGATGTACATGTACCATGGAAAGGCAAGTACATGTATGCCTAATAACCTCAATCCTCCAAAATCCTTCACTTTAGCAAAGAGCATGTAGCATGTAACCTCAATCCTTCAAAATCCTTCACTTTAGCAAAGAGGATTTTGGAGGATTTGGGAAGGTTAGGGTTAATGGATAATAATAATAATAATAATAATAATAATAATAATAATAATAAAGATTTGTAGCGCGCACATATCCACCCTGCTGGGTGCTCAAGGCGCGGAAACAAAGATAAAACATGAATAAAAACAATATACAATGATAGCATAGGGAAAAATTATGTACTGAGATACATGTACCTACAATGCAATTACAAATATACATCATCTTTGAAGAATTGTGACATAAGATGAGTTTTAAGCATCGACTTAAATCTAGTTATACTATGACAAGATTTGAGTTTAGTTGGAAGATGATCCCAGAGTCTCGGAGCCGCGACAGAAAAAGACCTATCACCTCAGTTCCATTTTGAAGTTGGTTCCTTTAGGAGTGACACAGAGCTGCCAACTCTTCCGGATTCTGCGGAAGACTTCGCGTGTTGACGGTATTTACTTAAAATATAAGGAGGCCTCCTTTGGCACCAAAAGGAGAGGCCTCCTTGCATATATTTTAAGTAAGTAAATTACCGTCAAATACGCGAAGTCTTCCGCAGAATCCGGAAGAGTTGGCAGCTCTGGTGACATGTTGCTGGAGCGCAAAAAAAAGTATCTGGTTTCTGGTCTCTGCACGCATGGCCTCAGTCCCACGTGTCGGCATTTTAAAAAATTACCCCCCCCCCTATGAAACGATGTCCAACTGCAACCAAAATTGCTGGATTGATTGGTTCTGCTGTGCTGTGTTTTAAACGACTTTTTCACATAGGGGTACGAACGAATTTGCCCGATTTGTGAGGCCTCTCTTAGCCACCATATTTTGTGTAAGGGAAATTTTGGTCTCATTCCAATAACCAGTAGCCTATTTGCTACTGAGTGAGCTTGGTTGGCACAACGTCTGCACTAGCATGAAGCTTATAACTACAAGTCCATAAACTACCTTCTTCCCCCCACCCCCCTCGGATCACCAGAACCCCCGGAAATTGAAAATTGACAATGCTGAAGCAAGTCCTCTTTTGGGGAAAATAAATAAATAAGTACAAAAATAAACAAGTGTTCGGTTCTGCTTTATTTTTAACAACGGAAGTATTCCCTATCCATGTAATAAAAACTAATGAAATTGGCTTGTATTACACAAGACTGCTCTTTCATTAAAATAGCGGATGATGTGCACAGTCAGATGCAAGGGCAAGGACTTTCAATCTTGTCTTACCCTTTGGGGGATACGTCTAGAGACTCTCCACATCCCCACAACTACATGTTTGGCTTCTTCCTTCTGTCCTCGGTGGCTGAGAAATCACACATAGATAATCGCCACTGCTTCAACACTGTCTGAGCATATTCTCGATGTAAGTACAAGTTTAAGCTGGTCTCAGGGAATTCATAACGAAAACAAGTTACTAAACAATGACCAGACCTGTCATGCCTGTAAGTAAATACAGTTCTATTCTTCTTTCACATAGATATCATCAGTGTTTTCTGGCTGATGTCTGATCATGTTCAGATGTAAGGGCAAGGACTTACAAGGGACATTCCTAAAGAAAATGATTGTAAAATTTGTTGTGAATTTTCTGCATATGTGTACTTTTTTTACATAGATTCTTGTCGGTGTGTCCAGCTGGACCTCATCAATTTCCTTGGCAACAGCTTGTTGACAGGAACAGTAGCATATCACTGGTTAGCATGTGCTAATGACTCCATTTACCTTCGAGTGTTAATGGTTACCAGGGATTTTTTATTTTTATGTTTTTTAATTGTTTTTTTTTACCCTGGAATTGGGAGATTGGATGCACTTTCACCACAAGAGGGCTCACTGTTGCCGAATGTAAATGTAATGTAAGTGCATGGATAGTATCCAGATAAATGGACTTAAAAGTAAATAAAAACAGTATTTGTAGTCGCAGTTTCTTTTTGGGGTACACCCCCCTTATACATGTATGTGACAATGATGCAGAAGATTCTAATGGTAAGCAGTTATAAGAGAATGCTGCCCTCTTGTGGTAGACAGCCTGCATATCCAATGAGATGAGTATGCTGTCCTTTTCTGGTCATAATAATCTTAAACCACTTCCATGCACCTACATACACGTAACCGTACACATGCATGTTATTTATAGGAAGAGAACGTGTGTACTGGATGGTAACTATATATAAAGCGGTCATTGGGACTATTTAATTAATTATTCTCCAGACCCTGTCATATGAAGCATTACCTAAAATGGTGAATAATGGTTCTCCCTGAACCATAATCTCACTTAGCAACAGTTGAGAAATGAGTTGCCCGATATTGGTTCTCCCTTGAACCATAATCTCACTTAGCGACAGTCGAGACACGTGTCGTGCGATAAGGTTCTTTTCAGAACCTGTACCTCAGCTTCGCGATAGTTGAGATAAACACATGGTGGTACCGCAAACCGAAACGATATCGATATTCCACCATGCAAAGCCTCAACATCCTGTAATTATTATTTGTTTGCAACTAAGTAAACAGTTTTTCTTCATTGTTTTCTGGAATTTAATTAGATATTTACTCAAAAAATGTTTGAAGATGTTTTTCGCTTTTTTGATGGCAATTTCTGGGGAAAAAAAACATTTTCAAAGGAACATTGCGATTTACTTGAGGAAACCAACACAAATATTCTGAAATGACATATTTCTCAAAAGTGTCATGAAAAGCATGGTTTTCAGTATGAAAACGAATTTATGGTGGGTCCAGTCATAAATAAATTTTGGTACAAACAACTGTTTTTTATGCTTTTATGTGAAATATATCATTTTACAGTGTTTCATTTCCTTTCAAAAAGGAAATTATCAATATTTCAAGGAAAAACAAAATTTCTGAAATTGCTGGTGAAACACGAGCGATACACCTTAAAGATCACCTGTGTATTGTTGAGTTTAGCTGGACTCTGTTGATGTCGGTAAAAGTCCCATTTTTGTTGGCTATTTGGCTCATTGCATTCTATAGGAAATTTTGAACTTAAAGATGAAAAGATGACATCTTAAGCCAGTAAATGTATCCATACTTTATAAATTCAACACGTATAAAAACCAACCTGTGAAACCTCGAACTGTGAAACCTCAACCATCGGGCAAGCTCAGTGGTCAAGAGGTTAAGACACTAGTAAGCAGGTCATCGTGGGTTCGAATCCCGCCTGAGTCGCCTGTGTAGTATTTTCACAGACACTCGGAAAGCACTGAGTATACAGTGCTATACACACGTCGGTGTAGGGCAAAATTAAATCAATTGTTTATCACCCGACGCAAGAATTTCATCAGCCTCCAACCTGAAAGTTTCAGCATATTTCATTGTTAAAACTTGTAGCTTTGCATGGTGAGGATGATAAGTAAGACTAATTGCGGTGACACCATGTGGAATCTCAATTGAGTAGTAATTAGTTCTGAAAAGAACTGGTGGTACAACTCGACGTTTCGATCAGTATGCTCTAATCGTCCTCAGGAGAATGAGGACGATCAGAGCACACTGATCGAAACGTCGAGTTGTACCACCAGTTCTTTTCAGAACTAATTACTACTCAATTGAGATTCCACATGGTGTCACCGCAATTAGTCTTACTTATATTTCATTGTGCCGTTCACAAGAAAATAGCGAAAATGCATTCAGATTGATCATGTTCATTCCAACGTGGTGCTTCTGTCTTCGGGAAACAGACAAACAACATTTTGAAAATGATTTCACTAATATTACTAACGATGGCAACCGAGACAGAAATATTTCAAGGGAAATTTATAAGCATGATCAACTTACGTGTACACCAAGTAAGATTTTATGTAAAACATTTGTGTGTGGTTTTTTTTTTTAGATTACAACATGTAAGTGTAAAGTGGCTTAAATCATGGATCATAAAGAGATTTGTAACTCAGTGACTGAAAATAATCTCTCACAAGACATGGTCATATTTTTACCGTTGCTGCTGCATAAATGATCCAGTAATTTTCCAGTCATTGTGTTCATCTTGAACTAGGACGCCGATTTCATGTTGAATGTCTGCTCTGATCGAGACAATATTGTCCCTTTGAGCCGCAGGTAGTTCTGTCCAATTTGAATTCAACGCCATTATCATAGCGATGAGAGGCCAATCCAACCACCTAATTATTTTAACATGAAGGGGTGTCCATTTCTTTGCTCTGAATATTCTGTATTTGACAGAAAGCCAAGATAGCTGCAGATATAAGAAAGGTATGACAAAGAAAGTCAATCTATTAACCCTCCTACTACTACAAGGGTCAAAAACAGTCAAAATGTTGATATACTTGCCAAGGTATATCTAGTGCACTTAAAAGTCCAACATTGTTAAACCTTACGCGTAGCAAGTACATTTACAGGTCAAAATGAGTCGACTGTTTTTGACTGGTAAAAGCATTGTCTGGTATTGTTCAGGGTGGTCAAAATGACAGTCAAAACCAGTCAAGAATGCCCCTGTGTGCACATTTGGAGTGCCATGGTCGAGTGGTTTAGTGCATCGGATTTGTGTTCTGATGGCTGAGTCGTCAGAATGTGGGTTCGAATCCCAACCACGACCATGGTGCTTGTGTCCTTGAGCAAGACACTTTACCATAATTGCTTCTCTCCACCCAGGGGTAAATGGGTACCTGTGAGGGCAGAGTTGGTTATTGTGTTTGATTAGCCCTATATGCGCTGTAATGGCAGCAATTGAGCTGTATACTTCCCAGGGAGCTGAGATGGTTTCAGGAATGATTTATGTGCCTGATGAGCAGGGGTAATAATATAATGCGTCTTGAGCACCAGTTTGGTGGATACGTGCGCTATATAAGTCCACATTATTATTATTATTATTATTATTATTATTATTATTATTATTATTATTATTATTATTATTATTATTATTATTATTATTAATATTATTATTATTATTATTATTATTATTATTATTATTATTATTATTATTATTATTATTATTATTATTATTATTATTATTATTATTATTATTATTATTATTATTATTATTATTATTATTATTATTATTATTATTATTATTATTATTATTATTATTATTATTATTATTATTATTATTATTATTATTATTATTATTATTATTATTATTATTATTATTATTATTATTATTATTATTATTATTATTATTATTATTATTATTATTATTATTATTATTATTATTATTATTATTATTATTATTATTTGGGACAACAGTCAAAACAGGCAGTTGACTGGTTTTGACCACTATAGCAACTTGAAGTGCAGCTACAGTAGGAGGGTTAAAGGGAGTATACACTATTGATAAGAACCTGGTTTCAAAGTTCCTAAATTATAATCTAAACAATGTACTCGATGTGAAGATGGTGATGGTACCAGGACATCTTGAGATATTATTCTGTCTGATATGCTGGCCTTTTTAAAAAATGTATTACAAATTTGAAAGGGATTATAAATGCATGCCCATGATATCATTTCCCACATTAGAACCCATAGAAAAATAAACCTAAATGCATTTTCACTATTTCCTTGACAATGACACAACGAAATAAGCTGAAACTTTCTCATGTTGGTTTCCATTGTAGTATGGATGCATTTACAGACATTTACCAATGATGTACCGTGTAATCCCTTTAATCATTAAAAAAAAGCTGACTGCATGTATCATCATTATCATTCTAATCATTCTTATCATCATCATTCTAATCATCATCATTCTAATCATCATCATTCTAATCATCATCATTCTAATCATCATCATCATCATCATTCTAATCATCATCATCATCATCATCATTCTAATCATCATCATCATCATTCTAATCATCATCATCATCATTCTAATCATCATCATCATTCTAATCATCATCATCATTCTAATCATCATCATCATTCTAATCATCATCATCATTCTAATCATCATCATCATTCTAATCATCATCATCATTCTAATCATCATCATCATCATTCTAATCATCATCATCATCATTCTAATCATCATCATCATCATTCTAATCATCATCATCATCATTCTAATCATCATCATCATCATTCTAATCATCATCATCATCATTCAAATCATCATCATCATCATCATCATCATCATCATCATTCAAATCATCATCATCATTCTAATCATCATCATCATTCTAATCATCATCATCATCATCATTCTAATCATCATCATCATCATTCTAATCATCATCATCATCATCATCAGTGGCTTGTCCTTGTTGCCTCCTGTGATTATTCGTCTCCCTTTGTTACCAATCTTAACTATCTAGATGATGCGGTACAGAGCAGAGCCCAGATCTTAGACATGGGTGTCCTGCCATTTTCTCCTTTCCCCTGCAGACATGGGGGTTGCCAGTTATCATGTCCACTTGGGGCTACCATCTATTTATTTATTTATTATTTATCGTGGATTGCCTGATCAGCGATTATCACTGTTCTCCCTCAGGGCTCAGCTTTGAATTGGAGGAAGACAAGGAATCAAAACTGCACCAGAGATGATGGCTAGGATACAGAATAGATGATTACAGACTAAGACATTCCATGTTTCATGTTGGATGTGGTTTAATGAGCCTCCGACAAGCAGGACTCATACACTGTGCCCATCAGTACACGTTTTGGCATAAACATCAAGATCTCTCCACAAGTCTTAGATTATTATGTTTATGCCAAAACGTGTACCGATGGGCACAGTGGCTGGACCAATGTGGCTACTCACCGCTTCGTAATCTGCCAGTTCCAGCCTGGACTTGTTTTGCATAGTTCGTTTGCACAGATAAACGGCTGCAGAGAGGGGGAAAATAGATGCAGAATGTTATCAAAGTAAAACTCAGCATGAACTTATAATAAGGAGATCCACTTGTTGATCTCCATAAACATGGAATATGTTTATATAGTCTAGGTTCTTTGCCCTAGAGTTCACTAGGACCCCAAGTTCATGCACTAACCCTATGAGCAGAAAATGGTGATTATAAGCACAGAATTCCTTGTTGAGCATCCATGGAATGACCAGGACCCAATTTCATTGAGCTGCTAAGCAGAGAATTGTTCCTAAGCAAATAATTTTGCTATAATAATAATAACAATAATAATAATGTAGACTTATATGGCGCACGTATCCACCAAATTGGTGCTCAAGGCGCATTACATTATTACCCCTGCTCATCAGGCTCATAAATCATTCCTGAAACAATCTCAGCTCCCTGGGGAGTATACAGCTCAATTGCTGCCATTTCAGCACATATGGGCTAATCAACCACAACCACCAACTCTGCCCTCACAGGTACCCATTTACACCTGGGTGGAGAGAAACAATTATGGTAAAGTGTCTTGCTCAAGGACACAAATACCCCGGTCGCGGTTGGGATTCGAACCCACATTCTGACGACTCAGCCATCAGAAAACAAATCCGATGCACTAAACCACTCGACCATGGCACTAAACCGCTCGACCATGGCACTCCATGCTATTAAGCAATATAAAACAGACTACCAGCCAATTTAGACACATTTTGAATGGCATTTTGGCAGTTAACCAACAAATTCTGCTAAGCAAATTTTTTTCTGGTGATCAAGTTTTTCTGCTTACATGTAGCAGTTCTATGAAACGGGTACCAGGTTCATAATTGCTGTACCAGTCTTAATTCAAAAGCAAATGGTGACACAATAAAATCCACACTGAGATCACACTCATACTAAGCATTTAGGATAAATATGTGTTTTGTGAAATCGGGCTCAGTGACTCCGAAATCAGTTATGTCCAACAATTATTTCGAACTCTTGTCTAATGAGCAAGAGTTTATTCAATAATTTCTATAATACTGCTGCTAAGATGTCACTTTAGGATACAATTTAAAACATCAAAAATAATTCATATATTTGTTAGAACACATACATTACAGAAAAATGAACACAAAAAAGTTTGTCAACCCACAAAATAACTTCACACAACATTTTTTGATGTCATGCTTGGCAGACCAGCATCAACAAATACTGAAAAATATCAGCCAATTTGCTCAGCGTTTTCAATATCAGCTACCCATGGTAACATCACCAGGGGCAAGTGATCAAGATGAGGTCACTGGGAGGCCACGTAGATTACTGTTGACTGTATCATGTTCAGGAAGAATAACGGAAAGCACGAGAGAGAGACAGAGAGACAAGCTTGTGCGTTTTCTCCCTTTGGACCTCATAATGAGGCGCAGCCAACCAGAAGCCCAACTTCATCAATCTCAGCTACCAGCATAACTGTTTTAACTTCAGGTTGTGAGGGCTTTAGAATACCAACCTGACTGTATTGCATACCGTCACATGCCCATGGACTCTTTCGTACTGTGTATCAAGGCTGTTTTGAAAGCAATTTTGTTTTGATAGAGTAATATTGGTTTGGAAGTGCACAATATGATTTACAGACCTTTCTTGTCGACATTGATTTATCAATATGTGCGCAAGATGTAAGAATAGAATGTTAGGCCCACGGCATATCCCCAGTAACAGCAGGCAGCAGCTAGCAACATCAACAACTACTACACCAGTAGTTACACTAACAGCAGCATCAACAACTAAAACAGCAGCCACTCTTTTGCAGCAGCCTCATACAGCAGCGACATCAACAACTTTCAACAACAGCCACACGCACTTGCAGCAGCACCAACAACTAATAACAGCAGCTGTATTTTCAGCAGCGTCAACAACCACAACAGCCGCATCAACATGAACAGCCACAACAGTGGCCACACTTGCAGTAGCAGCATCAACAGCAGCAACTACAACAACCACACTTGCAGCTGCAGCTGTAACAGCATCAGGACCTTCAAGAAACAGTAGCATAGCAGCAGCAACAGTAGCCTGAAGCTCTCACGTCACGCTCTGAGCTAGAGAGCCGCGTGAATTACACCAGATCCTGGCCGTGCAGCCGCCATATTTTTCCGATGCTGAACTTTGACCTTGGTTAGTAGCGACTGCCTCGAAGCGTGACGTCAGATCTTCAGCACAACGTGTTAACGTATCCAATAAAATCCTTTGAGTGGTACACCTGGAACCTGTCTATATCCTTGATAGGATATAGACAGGGGACCAGTCTACAGCAAGAGCAGTATGGGACTGGTAACACAACAATAACTCAATGGTAACATTTTCACGTAAAACTTACTTCGTGAAAATCTAATGATGCTATTATTAATCTTCCCTATAATTTTTTTTTTTTTTCCTGAGCTGCTCACGTTTAAAATAATTTCAAGTTTGAAAGTGTACTCTTTTATAAATGTTGGAATGAACACAAACTATTCTGAATGCATAGTCACTTTTTCTTTTAGAATAGAAGCAATTTTGCCAGCAATTACCAATGTTTTAATTTACATTTCATGTCGCTGCTTATTTACATGAAGCTCTTTGCCCATGGACATCCTTCTGTGTTTACATGGCTAGCATCAAATCCTTGGTTAACCCTAACTCCCTAGACCCATTTGCTTACACATAACCTGAATCCTTCCTAACTCCCTAGGCCCATTTGCTTACACATAACCTGAATCCTTCCTAACTCCCTAGGCCCATTTGCTTACACATAACCTGAATCCTTCCTAACTCCCTAGCCCCATTTGCTTACACATAACCTGAATCCTTCCTAACTCCCTAGCCCCATTTGCTTACACATAACCTGAATCCTTCCTAACTCCCTAGGCCCATTTGCTTACACATAACCTGAATCCTCCAAAATCCTCCAGTAGTAAAGCAAGCACATGACATGTACATGTATGCACACATGTGTTTCTAATCTGTGATACATGTACATGGCCAGGGACCCTCCCTGCATGCATGGAGCAATAAACAGTGTCCACTGACCCAAGCACTGACCTTGCAATCACTACAACAAACACAGATGTACATGTACCATGGAAAGGCAAGTATGCCTAATAACCTCAATCCTCCAAAATCCTTCACTTTAGCAAAGAGCATGTAGCATGTAACTTCAATCCTTCAAAATCCTTCAAAATCCTTCACTTTAGCAAAGAGGATTTAGGAGGATTTGGGAAGGTTAGGATTAATACAAAGTATGCATATGTGTTCGACCAATAACTCTCATTAAATCATTTTCGCTAAGCAATTAATTCGTCACCGTTTTCACGAAGTGACAAATTGGCCCACACAGCTGCAAATCAATGTTTTTGAGATAATCGCCTTTAAAGATGAACTGTTTTTGAAATCGCAATTTCAAAGACTTTTCAGCATTAATTATTTTAGATTTTGCTTCCTACTAAAGCTAATAACTTTAATTACAAAGAAATGTCAGTATTTTTATCATAGAGATTGTAATTAATGGGGAATTACTTTCCAAACATATTCGTCGCTTCGTGAAAACGCAAAAACAAGACCGCGCGTGCAGAGTGCTGTATATTAAACAACGTATAAAGCAATTCGTCACTTCGTGAAAACGCTAAAGATATATAGGTTACACGATTCGTCACTTCGTAAAAACGCAAAATCAACAATACCCGTTTTGGCAATCGCTATGTATTCCAATGTACAAAGCGACGAATGGCAATTTGTCACTTCATTCAAAACGGAAAACAGCTTAGCAAAGTGATTCGCCGGGTATATTAATAGTGTAATTACGAAACTATGACGTTTCAACACTTGAAACTTAGCAGAAATGTCAGCGAAACGACACCTCAAATATCTACAAAATTGAATTTGACAGAAATAATGATTTTTAACGGATTCGTCACTTCGTGAAAATGGTGACAAATTGTCTGGTATGGACATATGATGTCACTGCTTGTTATCCACCATATACTTTCTCTATGTACCTACCATAGTCTGTATTCTCCGGTTCCCAGCAGTTTGATGGCCAGAAGTACGGCGTTTGAAACCTGTAGAACGTGTTGTCATCCTTTAAAGTGAGTACGTGATCCGTTATGGGGAAGAAGTAGCCATTGGCAGCTAGTAGTGACCCAAGATGAATAGCATTAGCTGTAACAATGAACAATCAAACTTTCTCTTTAATAATGAGCTACATGAAACTCGGAAGACCTTATTACCGACCTTATGTTGTTAATGTAAGTAGACCAATATACATGTATGTACATATTATTATTATTATTTCTGGTAATGAAACCAAGGATCCCTCAAAAGCACACTTAAGCACTGTAGCTCGGAAGCCTGAGGAAACCTGTAAACAAGGGTGCTTGCTATGTGAACCAGAAACACAGGGGTAAACCGCTACTCTTCCACGTGTTCTGTTTTTTGTTTTTTAATGTGCATTACTGTCATGGCCGAGCGGTCTAGCATATCTCAGACTGATAGCTGAGTCGTCAGGATGTGGGTTCAATTCCTGGCCTCGACCATGGCACTTGTGTCCTTGAGCAAGACACTTCACTGTACAGTGCTCCTCTTCACCCAGGGGTATAAATGGGTACCTGTGGTGGTAGAAGTTGATATTGTGGTTGACAAAGCTTCCGATGCATTACGGTAGCTCAGGGCTGTATACTCCTCAGGGAACTGAGAAAGTTTAAGGATTGATATTACTGGCTCATTTATGCAGCAGCAACGGTAATATGACCTTACCATGTGCGGATCATTTTCAGTCACTGAGTTGATCTAAAACTAGCACTCCAATTCCATGCCCTGTTGATCGCGATGATATTGCCCCTTTAATCTTGTACACGGGACCTACGGCTTTAACGTCCCGTCCGAAAGATGAAGTAACTTTATGGTTAAATGTCTTGCTCAAGGACACAAGCACGGTGATCGACCAGGCCGGGATTCGAACCCACATTCTGATGCCACCAGAACTTGAGTCCGGTGCACTAGCCCGCTCGGCCATGAGACATGAAAACCCATGTCATTGAAAGACATTTCAAAATGTACACGTAGTTGGCATAAGTATAGGCAGACAGTAGGTAGCTTTATCTACATACATCTGCTTCCATGAGTAAAGTGTATGGTTAGTTTCTCTGAACTAACACTCAGACAGAAATATTTCAAGGGATGTTTATATCGTGGAGTGTCGTGGCCGAGCGGTCTAGCTTACAGGACTCAAGTTCTGGTGTTAGCAGCAGAATGTGGGTTCGAATCCCGGCCGTGACACTTGTGTCCTTGAGCAAGACACTTAACCATAATTGCTTCTCTACACCCAGGGGTTAAATGGGTACCTGTGAGGGCAGAGTTGGTTGATTAGCCCTATATGCGCTGTAATGGCAGCAATTGAGCTGTATACTCCCCAGGGAGCTGAGATGGTTTCAGGAATGATTTATGAGCCTTATGAGCCTTATGAGCAGGGGTAATAATATAATGCGCCTTGAGCACCACTCAGTTGGTGGATACGTGCGCTATATACATGTTAGTCCACACATTATTATTATTATTATTAGTATAATATCATCAGTTTTATGTTAATCTGTGATATATACTACTGAAAATAATTTAGGGAACACCGGAATAATCTGAGTTAAAGCAAGATCATTTGTTTCAGATAAACACAATGTTTCACAGAATTGATGAGAAACAACTGCACAATGAAACAGATGATAAAGGATGCATGAAGTGATTACACATTTCATGGCATGACTACTGAAAGAGAGGGGGTTGCAAATGAAAATCCCGGTTCATGGAACATTTCAAACCTATTTGATATTAAAAATCTGGTGTTCCCTAAATTGTTTTGAGTAGTATATATGTACATGTATATACATGTATATTTATATTAACAGAAGTGTAAACTGCCATATTATGAAACCCATTATACACATTATGTTAATGTTGGCAAAACTGCTTGTAAAATTATCCTTACTTTCTTTGGATCAAGATATACATTAACCCTAACCTTCCCAAATCCTCCCAAATCCTCTTTGCTAAAGTGAAGGATTTTGAAGGATTGAGGTTACATGCTACATGCTCTTTGCTAAAGTTAAGGATTTTAGAGGATTGAGGTAAAAAAAAAAGGCATACTTGCCTTTCCATGGTACATGTACATCCATGTTTGTTGTAGTGATTGCAAGGTCAGTGCTTGGGTCAGTGGACACTGTTTATTGCTCCATGCATGCAGGGAGGGTCCCTGGCCATGTACATGTATCACAGATTAGAAACACGTGTGCATACATGTCATGTGCTTGCTTTACTACTGAAGGATTTTGGAGGATTCAGGTTATGTGTAAGCAAATGGGCCTAGGGAGTTAGGGTTAAACAACCAACCTGTGAAAGCTATCAAGTAAATAATGAAAATACATTTATAATGTTGAATTTATTTCCCCGAAGGACAGATTTCAAGATATGATTGATACCATCATCAACTTTACACCAAGTAATATTCATGTAAATCTGTGACCATTTATGTTTTGTCAAGATTATCAACAGTGTATAAGGGTTTTAAATAAGAACTGGTCTAACAATTCTGTTTAACAACATACAACTGTACACTTATATGAAGAATACAAAACCGAGAAAGAGAGAGAAGATCTGTTAAATTAAGACAAAATGTGGTCTTGCAAAAAATATCTCTTTATCTGATTGGGCTTGTTTTGTTAAATTCACCTATTGATGCCTGAAGTTGTACATGTGCAAATGTACATGTACAAAGTAGATTTCAATGAATACAGTGTATTGTACAGTCAAAATGCCAAGTGCAGGACAAATACATGTACATATATGTACATATCACCTGCCTAATGTAGTCAACCTTTAGAAGGTAGACAATGCAATTCCACATCAGACGACCTGTCCACTGTGGCCACCTGTCCACTGTGGCCACCTGTCCACTGTGGCCACCTGTCCACTGTGGCCACCTGTCCATGGAAGTGTGTTACTTTCCATTAGTCCCTTGCATGGCCTTTGTTCCCCAGGTTTTTAACAGGCAATGGTTTGATTCAAACATCTCAGACGTCTTAGACTGCGAACACAACTCTCAGACAGGAAACCGGTCAATGTCACTGGCTGTCTTACTGTAACCTTTACAGATTTGCCAGTGACATTTAAAACTGAAATCCCCCCACCTCCCCCTTACTGCATCTCATTTTCTGAATTGTTTATGCATCAAATAATTTACAAGGGAAAATGACTAGGCAAATACAATTTGGCGGGGTGAACAAAGATTGCTTTTTACCATTGTAACATACAGTGTAAATCGAGACCTCTTTTTTAGAGATGTTGCAATTGACATGACACAATTACAATTCAGGCCTATTTACAGGCAATGAGGAGAATTCATATATGTTCTGAAAGCACAACTGTGTGTTATATGGGTCATTCCATGAACGTGGGACCCAAAGTGTGACATGGAGGTCAAAATTTCAAGTTCATTAAATAAAAGGAAAAAAATATCAGTTTTGTTACCTTAATATTTATCATAGTTTTGTAGGTTGTCATCTTTTAAAATAACAGATATAAACATTAGAAACTGGTGTCATGTATTTACTTCCTGCTTCACCTGATATGAGGTTAATGATGTACATGTAACAAAATTACAAGGGGACACCGTGTCTTGTTACGTTGTGTAATATACTGACTAAAGTTAATGGATCAAAATAGGGGAGACCCAAGAAATGTTTGTTTGTTGTCATAGTAGGTCTGTGTGAGATGCAACAATAGGTGAAAGTTATAATCATCAGCTCATACGATGTAAGGAATAACACAGGCCCCAATATCTGAAATACATGGAAAACACAAGTGTCCCATGTTCATGGAATGACCCATATACAAGAATCGCATGCGACACACCATCTTTTCTGTCAAATTCCTTCCTGGGTGTTCACTGGGTACGCACAGAAATATCCGAACATTCAATGCTGCTTTAAGCAAAATCACAATTTCCATTAAAGTTGGCATCTTGATTCTGTTAGTATGTTCCTGTGTATATCATTGCCTTACCAATGAATTAAAGTGCTATTATTCTTTATTGCACATATCGTCATAATGGTTGTAGTAGTAACCCACACAATTTTCTTTAACATCCTGGGACAGATAACTCCTCTAGGCAATGTTTGCAGGCCATGTCACAACTGATAAATTCTTGAAATAGATGACTGTCGGTGAATCATGAGCTACCGTATCAGTTTGTGACCATGATGATGATCGGGGGTCGGTTCAAACCACAACGCTACACTTCGCTGAATGCCTTCTAAAAAAAAACGATCTTGATCCCCTCGTGGGAAATCTTCCCCTCGTCTTGGGGTCCCGGACAAGGGGAACTTCCTGACAAGTGACCCTAGGTATCAGTCACATGGGGAGATAAGGAAAACATAAATTACTTGACTGCCCGATCTAATAAAGATGAATTCATTGGTGGGTTATGCGTCACTTTTACTGAAGGTTGTATATATGTACATGTACAATTGGCAGAAAGTCATTTTGTAATTTATTTGTTTGAAACTCTTTCTTCAATACACATCAGGTCAAACCAAAGCAATCAACTGTGTTTAAAAAAAAAAAAATTAGTATTTCACTTTCACTGCATTGTAAGAATGAACAAAATGTGTTGGCATACAGTGACAGGAACTAGTTTTAGTAAAACATTTGTGTACTGTATTGTACGGTACTAATAATGGAGGCTATGTTTTCAAATTGTGTTGTGAATGAACGTAACATCGGGCCTTGAATTTCACAGTGACCACTGCCTCCGTTGCCCTGGTCATGGCCTCAGTGCCCCTTTGAAATGTTCCCATAGACACTCTGAGTCCCTAATAGAAGTGCCGGCCGTTCAAGAACAAAATTCCAGGCTTGCAACATTTGATGCAATAAATTCTGATGCAGTCAAGCGTATCAACCAAACAGATTACTCAATTCGGACTGCAACCCTTTTAACTTATGCATGTTATCATAACCACTGATCCCATAAGTGCTTATAAAACTGAAATTACTAAAAAAATACTTATAAAACTGAAAATGAACAGCATTAGTGAATTATACCGGTAAATGACCCCTTTCATGACATCTTTCTCATAATATTAGTTGACCTATGATCAGTTTTTATAAGACCTGTACCTAGGGGTTTTAATCACCACTGAATAAATTACTTTGTACCGAGACGTGTTAATGTACTGTACAACCATCACCTTATTTTGTAATCCATGAGAGTTGACATTTATGCAACGTCGCCGGCTGTGAAGAGTGACTCACTTTCGAGCTGGTACCCTGATTCCCGGTATCGTGAGTCCTGGGCATATTACATGCACTTCAATGTGTACTGTATCATGTACATAGTACAAATATGCATACATATACATGAAGAGTTTTCATAGCAAAATGCTATATATCCATTTGGCTGAGAGAATATATTGCAGATTGCAGAGAAGCTGGCATGGCGTTTATCCCGGTTTGGAATAAAACGTGTATAATGATTGAGTTTATATAGTGGTTATATGTGACCTGTTACAACGAAATGAGTGTAAAGTCGCATTATACCATTCCACAGTACAGTGGGAAAAGTGAAAAATCGGAGGGGAGGTCTAATTTGTTATTATATTTGCAATTTGTAAATCTCCTTATATCGAATTACAAATTTTCAGTTCCATCAGACAATTAAAAACCTCAATTTCAGGCCAATTTCGTTGGTAGCTTTTCTCGTGTTCTGACAAACAACTTGAAACAAAGACGGAAACAAAGATGGAGACAAAGCCACAAATCCCCCTCTGGTGGTCTGGGGGATCGCCGTAACCCCAAGTGTTATCATTGGAAAGCTCTTGTTCTACTGAATCCAGAAATACCAATAACTCAATTGTTTAAATTTCCGACTTGAAGCTCATTTTGTGGTGACAGGTCACATATCGCGTTTTGCTAAAAACTGAGTTGGAACTTGTGTTTGCCTACCTGTGAACGATGTCTGAGTGGTGCTGGTGCAAAAGTTTGAAATATGGCGTTTTATCACGTTTTGCTATGTAACTCTTCATATACTATCTGTCGTGTAGAGAAATGTCACAGAAAAGAAAGTGTCATCTAATTCTGATGGGGGCAGATTGGAAGTCGTCAAGTACATGTACATGTTACTGTAAAAAGCTATACTTTTGAGTAATCTGACTTAAAAAGCCAGCCTACTTTTTATGGTAAAATATCTGGAAATGCATCCATATCATAATCAAGATTTGTATGTACATGTACACGTATGCATATTAACCAACATTCAAAATTTCAGCTTATTTCATTGTGTATTTTACGATAACACATTGAAAATATGCATAATAATAATTATAATAATAATAATAATAATAATAATAATAATGTTGACTTATATAGCGCACGTATCCACCAAACTGGTGCTCAAGGTGCATTATATTATTACCCCTGCTCATCAGGCTCATAAAGTGTGTTCATTTCAATGTGGGATTTCTGTCTTTAGTTGACAGAAATTAATTTCGGAAATTATTTCACAAATTTTACGAAATTGATACAGAAAAATGATACAGAAATAATGATGCATCTGATACAGAAAAATGTCAAGAGATATTTGATTTTATCACCAACTTCAAAGTTTCAAGTAAAACTATGATCGTTTGTATTTTTCAAGAATACAACACAGTATAGTGGTTTTCAGTATCATACAGTGTTCCTTCTTATAAAACACTTGTACAGGAGGAGGTTGAGAGATTAAGACATCTGCACTTACAAGCAGGAGGTCATGAGTTCGAGTCCTGATGGACCTGCCTGTGTGTTGGGTTGTTTTTTCTGCAGACACTTGACAGCACAGTGCTCAATGTTATTGGTGAAAAAAATTAACCCTCCTATGACTGCAAGGGTCAAAATCAGTCAAAATGTTGATATACTTGCCAAGGTATATCTAGTGCACTTAAAAGTCCAACACTGTCAAACCTTATGTGTAGTAAGTACATGTACATTTACAGGTCAAAATGAGTCGACTGTTTTTGACTGGTAAAAAGCATTGTCTGGTATTGTTGAGGGTGGCCAAAAATGCCCCTGTGTGCACATTTGGGTCAACAGTCAAAACAGGCAGTTGACTGGTTTTGACCTCTATAGTTACTTGCCACTAAAGTTCAGCTATAGTAGGAGGGTTAAAGTTTGAAAACTAATTAAGATTGTGGTTTTAATGATAAATCAGCAGGACCATTATGATCCACCGGTAGCAAAGATGCATCTAAATGGCAGAAAATCAAACCAACAAAATAGTACTTTTCCTAAATATGAAATAATACAGCACCTCAAAACAAAATTACTTCTAGGGAAGATTAATGCCATGTTCAGCTTTACACTAAGTTAGTTTTACACTGAAATTTAACTTGTATATTTTTTTAATAACCCTAACTCCCTAGGCCCATTTGCTTACACATAACCTGAATCCTTCCTAACTCCCTAGGCCCATTTGCTTACACATAACCTGAATCCTCCAAAATCCTTCAGTAGTAAAGCAAGCACATGACATGTATGTATGCACACATGTGTTTCTAATCTGTGATACGTGTACATGGCCAGGGACCCTCCCTGCATGCATGGAGCAATAAACAGTGTCCACTGACCCAAGCACTGACCTTGCAATCACTACAACAAACATGGATGTACATGTACCATGGAAAGGCAAGTATGCCTAATAACCTCAATGCTCCAAAATCCTTCACTTTAGCAAAGAGCATGTAGCATGTAACCTCAATCCTTCAAAATCCTTCACTTTAGCAAAGAGGATTTTGGAGGATTTGGGAAGGTTAGGGATAGTTCAAAATATTAGTATTTA
The DNA here is from genome assembly GCA_029582265.1 of Zoroaster sp. YZ-2022. NCBI lineage: Eukaryota > Metazoa > Echinodermata > Asteroidea > Forcipulatida > Zoroasteridae > Zoroaster > Zoroaster sp. YZ-2022. Next base: position 46,209,405 of record CM055821.1, read on the forward strand.
ATTCACTGGAATATCTCATCTAAATCAAATAGTTTGAAAAGGCAGAATCTTGATGGGCACCTACACGTACGTACAATCCTAGGTTATTTATCAGTACACATGGCATACATGTACTGTCACTCAGGCAAGACTCCTCTTAGAGACATCCCAAACAGCATGAAGAAACTTGATACAGTAAGATGACCCTTGCTATGCTCTTATGGATGGGAGGTCTCCATAGGGACTGTGGTGTCGATAATGATGGAAATTATGATGTGCTTATGGCAGCAACAAAGTGGCAGTTACTTCAATCCCAAATAAATTCAAATATGTATGTAATTCATGTAGATTACTATACACAGTAATGTCATTTATTTGAAATATGAATTTTTTAACTTGAAAACGTAACTGCGTGACTCCATAATACATGTTTTCATGTACCTTTCGATTGCCAACTTATGGATGTTTGGATATTTCGTTGACAGTTTTTATTATCTACATGAGTGGGATCAGATACCATATGATGATTGGGCTGTGCATAAATGTTCTTTGAATTTCTGTTTTGAATTTCTGTCAATTCTCTTAAAGGGCCAGTATTGTCACGATCAGAGCAGACTTTCAACAGGGCATGGAATCAGAGTCCTAGTTTAGGATTAACACAGTGACCGAAAATTACTGGCTCATTTATGCAGCAGCAACGATTATGACCTTATCATGTGGGGTATTATTTTCAGTCAATGAGTTTAAAACTAGCATGATATTGTCCCTGTAACTTTTTGTAACAAAGTGTTTGGTTCACAGACAATCAACCTTGGAAGTAACCAATGCTTAATTGGGCAAGGTTTGGAGGTTTGTTTTGTACACTTCTAGTGCTAATGCGACAAAGAGTTCCTATTCTGATCTAAACAAAAATTGTCCACATTTATCAAGGATAAGCAATACACTCAAACTACACTGTTTTTGTAAACTTCCCTTTTTGTTTTAAGTGTCCAGAAGTATGGATATCTAGGGAAAACACTCAAATATCATTTATAGAGCCTTTAAAGTACATATCACCAGGCTAGGATTAATACACATAAACTTATCTATATATGTTTCATATATGATTCCCATATATGATTCCCATATATGATTCCCATATATGATTCCCATATATGATTCCCATATATGATTCCCATATATGATTCCCATATATGATTCCCATATATGATTCCCATATATGATTCCCATATATGATTCCCATATATGATTCCCATATATGATTCCCATATATGATTCCCATATATGATTCCTATATGGTGTGTCGTGGCCGAGCGGTCTAGCGCACCGAACTCAAGTTCTGGTGTTGCCAGCAGCAGGGTGTGGGTTCGAGCCCCGGTCGTGACACTTGTGTCCTTGAGCAAGGTACTTAACCATAATTGCTTCGTCCTTCGGATGGGACGTAGTCCGTAGGTCCGTGTGTTGTATAATGCACGTAGTGGATTGTCGTGCGGTCTAGCGATTGAACTCAAGTTCTGGTGTTGCCAGCAGCAGAGTGTGGGTTCGAGCCCGGCCGTGACACCTGTGTCCTTGAGCAAGACACTTAACCATAATTGCTTCTCTCCACCCAGGGGTTAAATGGGTACCTGTGAAGGCAGAGATGGTTTGCTCTATATGCACTAGAAATGGCAGCAATTGAGCTGTATACTCCCCAGGGAGCTGAGATGGTTTCAGGAATGATTTATGAGCCTTATGAGCCTTATGAGCAGGGATAATAATATAATGCGCCTTGAGCGCCACTTAGTTGGTGGATACGTGCGCTATATAAATCTATACATTATTATTATTATGGTTCCTATATATGATTCCTATATGATTCCTATGTGATTCCTATGTGATTCCTATGTATGATTCATATATGATATACATGTATAATTCCTATGATAATGTTTGTTTTGTTCAGTTTCTGTAGTTAATGACATACATGTACTGATGTATAAACCTTGTGTTCATCACAAAATGTGTCAACATTGAGTATTATTTGAATTGCTGTATTTAAAAAAGAAGGTACAACACTGGTACAAATAATGTTGGCAAAACTGCTTCCTCTTTTTGTATCAAGATGTATTCATAAAATTACTACCTTGTGAAAGTTTAATTTTATTACAAGAAATTAGAGAATATTCATTCATACAAATTTAGTGTATCATAGTTTTTCTTCTAATTGGCAATAATTAATTTTTTCATTAAAATGACAGCACTTCAGACAAAATAATTTTTGGGAAAAGATTGATATCAAGAGATTTACACCAAGCAATTTTTACAAAAATAGCACAACTACTCGTTAAAATATTAAAATATTATATAATTTACACTGTTTTTCAATTATTTACATAAAATTATCTCCTAAAATTACCACATAATTATTCAGGCTGCCCTGAGCAACTTCCTATTAATTAATTAGTTAAATATTAATTAGTTACTGCAGCTGTTTAACTGAATATGATCCATTCATCCATAGCAATGGATCTTCATCTTGGAGAGCATTGCTAACAGCTCCGTGCAATGTTTCTTTACTTTTCTGAAATATTTATGATTAGCTTATGACAGAAATACCCATTCATGCCGTGGGCATGATAAATTTGACAATAACGATTTCTGCATTTGCATCACTGCTTATAACCTCCGCTGAAGCGTTTAGTAATTAAATCTATATAATGGCAGGTCGTTCGCCCCGGAGGAAAACAATAGAGAATGGTGGTTTGCCTGAAGGTCGCTGATGAAGGCAGTGGTCACAAGGTCATGCAGGTACAAGGGACTTGTCAATTTAAAATTTGTCAAATCAGATTTAGCAAATGGACTTCATGGAAGGCTTTTCACTGTGAGATTGTTAGGAATGTACTATTAAGGCTGTACATTGTCGGTTATATTGGCAGAGCTGCCAACATATGATTTTGAAAATGAGGAAGATTTAATTTTCTAATCAGAAAGACTCAATCGAAGCGAACGCAGCAAGCGAGCCGAGCGAGCGAGCCCTTGCAGGTGGGGTCCAGGGGTTTTAGGCTTTTTGGCACCAAAAGGAGAGGCCTCCTTGCATATATTTTAACCAGTTCGCGTCAGAGGCCGTGTATACACGCACATTCTTTTTTGGACAGCGGATCGGAGAGCGTCTAAACATGCCACAGGATTCTCGGGAATTTTGTATAGATTCCCGGTCGACGTGACAACGAGCCATAAGCATACGGTGGAAGACGCGGTCTCCCCGGTCACGCTCTGGTGAGCACCATTGTTCGTGTTTGTGCGGTAAAAATAAACCCGCCACGGGGGTTCGGAAAAACTTTTTTATTCCCGGTGTGAACTGGTTAAGTAAGTAAATTACCGTCAAATACGGAAGTCTTCCGCAGAATCCGGAAGTCTTCCGCAGAATCCGGAAGAGTTGGCAGCTCTGTATTGGGAACCAGATACCCTGGTACCCGTAAACAATTTTGTAAAAACATGTCAATACTCCCGGATGTATAATTAAATAACCAATATGAACACAAGTTTCTCTTGTTTTATTCGAGTCATAATAAATGTGGACTTCCTGTAATAATTTCTCGCCTCGAGATTAAAAATGACTCGTAGCATCCCCATTCACCACACACACTCTATTAATAAAAAATCAAAAAATCAGAGACTTCCATTTGTGTGGCTTAAATGCTCAGTCAAAATTTTCACAAGTCGTTTACGGGTAATTGGAACCGATAAATGGAACCGGGAATGACAGTTTCAGCCAGGTACCTGGGTACCCGGATACCCGACACTGCCTTAACAGTACATGCCCAGTTTGTACAAGCCATGGCTTTCTACCATGTTGACCCCTGAACACATCACCCTGTTATTAATAACCGGTATTATAATTAATTATGAGTGTTTACTCCCTAATTAATATTATTGATTTGTGATGCTATGAAAATAAAACAAACAGACAAACATGAAGTATCATTTTTCAACAGCAGGAATAATACATTCATATGTACTTCCCTAATTAAACTTTAGTTTCATGATCAAAATTCATGTTGGAATAAATGCAACAAATATGAATGCGTGTACACGTAACGTAATCACTTAAGCTCAAGCTTTCACAGTTGTTTGATGAATATTTCATTTCAAAGAAAGTCGTGTATACTTGCACCGAGGCAATTTTGCCACCATTACCAATGTTGCACCTTCCCTTCAAAAGAACGGTGAAATTTACCGTTACCTCTTACGAACAAAATGCCTGGAAAATGATGAAAAAGGTTTCATGGTTTAATTTTGTCTCAGTCAGATGATTCAAAACTGGACAAGAAACAACTGTTTGAAATAATACATTTAATAGTGCTAGTCAGTAAGTTTAACTGGTGTGGATTACTATTTTTAGAACATTAGCATTACCTCATGGTCAGTGACGTTATAATCAAGAGCTGTCTAAAAATGTACCGGAAGGCCCTTGAGGTTCAGGAAATCCAATTTGTGAGATCCAGTACTATCCGACAAGAAAGACCACAAATGTTCCTCAAACGATTTGTTGTTGTTGCACCATTGCTAATGACGTCATTTTTACACTGAACACCGTCCTAGTTTGACTCTGTCAGCTTTTATCGTGCACCAAATACCCCACAAATCCTGAAATCTTTACCCATGTCCTAACGGTGCATGCACATTTGGCCAAATGGTTTGTTTGCAGTGTGTGTGTGCTCAAATGTAAATGTACATGTACACATGTACATAATGCAATCATGCATTCATGTACATGTACATGTCATGTAAATACACAATGTATGTACTTTTTCTCAGCACATCATTTATATATAGTGTCCAGAAATGTTGCAGTTGTATGCAAGAAATTAATGGCAATGAATATTCTACTTTGAAAGATTTCTTTCTCAGTTCGAGTAACCAAAAGTTCCGATTACTCTGTAACCTGATCAGTACATATCAGTGATGCATTCGCTCATCCTGATTCCAAATGCAAGCCTGACAAGGACGACGGCGCAAGATAGACAAGCTCGCATCACTGGTTTATTCATACAGCACAGTCGTTTGGGATCTGTTACACAATATAAAGCAGTCTATCCCCTCCACGTACATGTATATATTGTTTCTTAGCATCTTCAAACAACATCTTCTTGTTCTTGGGGAGTTGCTGATGGCAATGCAGATAGCAAACTGCCCCACTTCTAGTCCGACCAGGATCAACAGAGGGAAAGGGAGAGGCACTGCAGTACGTGGGAGGGTTACATCGATTTGGCGCTGGATTTTTTGCATATCAGTTGAAGTGTCTCTTGTTTTATCAAACATCTCATCTTTGCCACAGAATTGTCTGGATATTTTTATTTTTTATTTTATTTTTTTAAACATTTCCAAACGAAAACATTTATGATGTTTAACAACAACTTATCACACAAAAACTAACACTTAAAGATGTATCACCTACATGTGGTTTTCAATTTTGTTGATCACATCATTGACTGTATCCTTTTATAATAGAAAACAAATACTTTGAAGTGAGATATTTCAAAAAACAGGACATAATTACTGTAAAAACATACTTATCATGTTTATTTTTATTAGAAATGAGTCATTTAAAAAAAATTGTTTTCCTGTTCTCAAATTAACAGTGTTCTGATGAAAAAGACAATTTCCGGAAATTGCAGTTTAACCAGTTCGCGTCGGAGGCCGTGTATACACGCAATTTTTTTTTGCACCACGGATCGGAGAGCGTCTAAACACGCCATAGGAAACTCCGATATATTTGTATGCATGCTCGGTTGAGCCACGCATGTACGGTGACATGCTCGGAAGACGTGGCCACACACTGTGGAAGCTTCCATTAACGTGTGTGTGAGAAAAAGAAACCCGCACAGGGGCCCAGAAAAACTTTTTTATTCCCGACGCGAACTAGTTAAATAGCAAAAAAAACATCAAAAACAAAAACAAAAACAAACAAAAAACAAGCAAAAACACCTGAAAACATGTACAATGTACAGTGTGTAGTAATAAGAAATAATTAGAGGTGTGATTTGACAAAAATAAAAAAACCTGAAAAATGGGTAGCGGGCCTGGGTTTCCCTTTGGTCCCCTGAACCTCCTGGATGTTTAATTACTGAGGATTTACAGACTTTCCACATCCCCACAAGCAAGAAACTTGAGGTTTGGAAACAATACAGGGTACTTCTTTCTTTCCTTGGTGGCTACTTCTAGCTTTTCATCCAAGAAAATTTTGAGGCAAAGGGAGATTTTTTTTTTTTAAATCCTGAAATCAGGAAAATTCCTGAGCAATCACAGGCCTGAATACTGTATTATTAATTAATTCGAATTGACCAAAAATATTAAATAAGTTGTTTATTTCATATTCTGACTGGGATCAAAGAGATAAACATGTACATGTACACGATCAGCTTCCGACAAACAAATAACAGAATTGATTGACATCGGAAATGAACATGCCTGGCTAAATCCTTGATATTTTAAAGGGAAGATACATGTACAACACTGGTTATAATCATATTATTAAATTACACAATATTATCTAGCTTTACTCAGTGTAAAGTTGGTACAAGTTTTCATCATCCTAGGAAATTGTTCCATCCGAAGTGTTTGCACCTTAGAGAAAAAGGGAATTGACATGCAGAATTTACACAAATTTTTACACAGAATGTAACAGTTTATCGTCTTTTTCTTTAAAAATGTGAGCAAATATTGTGATGAAATTTTCATAGGTTGATTTTAAAATGAAATAAACCACAAGGGCTACGGACTAGATACATACATGTAAATGGGTCATTCCACCAGGTTGGGGCAAGCTTTGTGATAGGTGTCCCTTGCTACGCAGGTAAATGTACCTTTTATTATCATTTATTGTGACTCCTAATTAACATTATTGTAACTTCATATTCAAGGCACAGAGATTGATTTCATTCTAATTTGAAGAACTGAGAATGTGCACTCATAATAAGGGTAATGAATGGTACATCTACCTGATGTAATAAGGACACCATGTCACAAAGCTTTCCCTCAACCTGGTGGAATGACCCAAGAATGTGCACTCGTAATAAGGATAATGAATGGTACATCTACCTATGTAACAATTAGGACACCATGTCACAAAGCTTGCCCCAACCTGGTGGAATGACCCAAGAATGTGCACTCATAATAAGGATAATGAATGTTACATCTACTAACAAGGACACCATGTCACAAAGCTTGCCCCAACCTGGTGGAATGACCCATGAATGTGCACTCATAAGGCCAAATAAAAAAAATTGTTGAGTTGCCCTCCAGTGAAAATATTTGAAGGGGTCGGTCGGTCGGGATTTTTTTTCTTCTTTTTTTTTTTTTCTTTTTCTCCTTGACTGTCATTTTAAGATTGAAATGCATTGGAACTGAAACCACATACCATGTTTTTCATTTGTATACCTATCAGCAAGGAATTTTGCTTCAGAATAAAAGTATCCCAAGCATTTTTGTTGTACTTTTCGCTGTGATTGACACAGCAAATTCATCCATATTGCATGCAATGCTCAACATGCAACATGTGAGTGGCCATTCGATTTGAAAACGTGTAGATTGAGTCGCAATCATTGACATACAAAACAGTGCGCGAAGCCAGTGGAAAACATGTGAGGGGCCATTCGATTGGAAAACGTGTAGATTTGAGTCGCAATCGTTGGCACACAGTGTGTGCGAAGGCAGTGCACCATGTGAGGGCGGGCCATTCGATTTGAAAACATGTAGATTGAGTCTTGGGTACCGGTAAATTTACCGGTAAAAAAAAGTGGAAAATTTCACAAATCAAACGTATTATGTTTTATACAAAGAAAATTGGTAAGTTTCATTAATAAATAGGCCTATGAATGACAGGGAAAAAAATAAAAATAAAAAAAACCCGACCCGAGATTTCAGCACTTTTGGGTCGGTCGGTGGAGGGCAACTCAACATCTTTTTTTTTTGGCCTAATAAGGATAATGAATGGTACATCTACCTATGTAACAAGGACACATGTCACAAAGCTTTCCCTCAATCTGGTGGAATGACCCAAGAATGTGCACTCGTAATAAGGATAATGAATGGTACATCTACCTATACTAACAAGGACACCATGTCACAAAGCTTGCCCCAACCTGGTGGAATGACCCAAGAATGTGCACTCATAATAAGGATAATGAATGTTACATCTACCTATACTAACAAGGACACCATGTCACAAAGCTTGCCCCAACCTAGTGGAATGACCCATGAATGTGCACTCATAATAAGGATAATGAATGGTACATCTACCTATGTAACAAGGATACCATGTCACAAAGCTTTCCCTCAACCTGGTGGAATGTCCCATGAATGTGCCCTCATAATAAGGATAATGAATGGTACATCTACCTACGTAACAAGGACACCATGTCACAAAGCTTGCCCCAACCTGGTGGAATGACCCAAGAATGTGCCCTCATAATAAGGATAATGAATGGTACATCTACCTACGTAACAAGGACACCATGTCACAAAGCTTGCCCCAACCTGGTGGAATGACCCAAGAATGTGCCCTCATAATAAGGATAATGAATGGTACATCTACCTACGTAACAAGGACACCATGTCACAAAGCTTGCCCCAACCTGGTGGAATGACCCAAATACATTGTTTGGAGTAAGCAACACAAATTGATTAGAGTCAGATTTGACCCTGTGACCGAAGGGCTAATTTTATGATATATTTCTTGAAAACTAGAAAACACAATTTTTCATAAAACCAGTGTTGTACATATTCCCTTTAACGTTATTATTCTGTACTTTCTTCGATTCGGAAGCAATCAATCTGTTAAACAAAATATTGTTACACATTACAAGTATAAATTACAAGTCCATAGACCCCATACTGTGCAAATATTTGTTATTTTTACTATTATTATTAACGAGCATAACGTGTACTTTGTACCCTAACAAAACTGGGCTATACAATGACAGCTCAGTATCAAATTTAGGAAATATGTAAGAAGCTTCAGATCTGGGGCTCTCATAGAACTCAAACAATACTTTTAAAAAAGGCCAAATTGATAAAGGGTTTATTTATTTACTGATTAGCAAGTAACAAACATTTACAGGGGAGTGCTCCAGGGTCAAAGTTATTTTTGTGTTTGATAATTGACCTATTTAAAAACAAGAAAGACTTCACTGAACTTGAAACTAGAAATGATTCAAGGGAAGGTACAGCAATGGTACATTCATTTAACAAAATATTTATATTACTTTGTGTTCTGTTGGTACACATATAACATTGGTCTACAGCCAAAATGCTTCCGAAACAAATGAAGTCAAACTTGACTAATTATGGGTCACTGAGAATGGAAATGATGCTTAAAATTGTTGATTGGCTCTAGTTTTCAAGATATGGTACCGTGTCAGCATCTACATAAACACATGAAAAGACCTAGGTTTACAATTCATGATTAAAAATCTGCTATGTACACCATTAGGGCCAATGATTTTCCACAATCGCGGAGAACGGACAGAATTCGCGGAATTTGCTCCTCGAAACGGAAAACGGGATTTGAATCTGAAGGAAATAACTTCTGCAATTTTATTGATAAAAAACATAATTTTGTAAAATTTATTGGTCCAAAACGAATTGTTGATGATTAATTCAACCAGATTCAACAGATGAGCCACATAACAAATGCGTTAGCAAGATTAGAGCAACAAATCATGTTACGAATCACCGTTAGCGAGCGTGACACTGACAGACATGGGGGAGACCCGACATGTACGCCGTAGCTTTCAGTCAGCACACGGGTGAAAATCATCACACTTACGCTCTCGCTCTCGCTCTCGCTCTCGCAGGTGTCTTTTGCAACATCGGCAGGTTTATTTTTCTCCGTTCAATCATCAACCATTTTTTATATCTAACATTGGCTCTAGTGAAATGTATGTTGTGCTTATTCACTTATACAGGTCCAAAAACCTACCTTAAACTATCCTATTTTGACACTAGTTAACGTGAAAAAAATGGTGGACATAAATTTCGCTTCGGCTACAACAATCATGTGATGTGTGTATGACGTCGTGGCATATACAGCTGTTGCATGTTTCTTATGTGTGTGTGGTGGCGGTGGCGGTGGCGGTGCAGTATAGTATTAATGACTGAGGAAGTTAAATACTACGTCTGTAAATAGATCGGCCGTTGATAAACAACTGGCAATAAGACACATTTCTAGCATAAAACAACTGTGACCCTTTGCTAACTGCTAGTTAATTATTAAACAATGCATTATCCTTTCACATTTACAATTTTATGTACTGTCTGTATACAGGGTGTATGTTTAAATGCACTTTTATGTATTGAAAAAATGTGAAACGGAATTTTTCAGCCTGAAACGGAATTTCAGATTTTTGAAAATGGAATTTGCACTTTTCTGAAACGGAAAATCATTGGCCCTACACCATATACAATGTAAAAACTTCAATATCTTGGAAACAGTAGCCAATCAGCAATTTTAATTGTCATATTTGAATTCAGCACATCAAAATCCATAATAAATAGCACATTTTATCTCCGAAGCAGACAACTTTTAAAAAATTGTTGACCAGTGATATCAACCATCCTGAGAAATTATTTGGTCTAAAAGTGCTCTCATCCAAGAGAAAACAGTGATTGTAACATGTGTGTACAGTGTATGTCGTATTTACACAAACTTGCCATTCAGCAACACTTTGTAAAAAAGACAATTGTTTAAAATGTAACAGTTTTTGGTTTTTTCTTAGAAACAACTACTTTGATGAGACTATTCCGATGATATATTTCTTGAAAAACTAGAGGGTTGATACAAACGTATAAAACCAACTACATGTACCAATGCAACATTGGCAAAGTTGACAAAACTGCTTTCTACTTTTGTTTGGAAATTGAATTAAAATATACATTGACCAACCAACCAATCTCAATGTCGATATTCTTTCCACATTTATACACGCCACAAAGTGGTGTGGCTTTGAAAACATACTTTTCAATGAGCTTTTAGAGGGACAGTATCATCACGATCAGAGCAGACTTTCAACAGGGCATGGAATCGGTGTCCTACATGTAGTTTAACCAGTTCGCTTCGGAGGCCGTGTATACACGCAATTTTTTTTGTACAGCAGATCGGAGAGCGTCTAAACACGCATTCCGATTTTTGTGTGTGTTACCGGGAGACTTGTCAACACGCCACACATGGCGTGCCGTCATTGTGGCTGACTTGTATACACCACCGCTGCATGCAGAGCGACAAGAGGTTTGTGCGCATGCGCCTTTTTCTGCTCTGTATAGCGCCCTCTATTGGTGTTGTTTCACCAACTTTAAACAAGGTCGCGTCTTTTGAAATTTGGCAAATCGACTGGAGGTGTACGATCAAAGTGAGTGCAAATGCCAAATGACCTCAATGAACAAAGATCACACATCAATCTACAGTCATGGCTTTACAAGATGACACGTTTCTGGGTGAATTCATTGAAACCCGCGAAGTGTAAAAAGCGTCTTCAATGTGCATCAAATATTGAGGATCCGTTAAATTTTACAGATCGAGAGAAGCTAATTTTTGGTCCATTTTTGACGTTATTGTACGCTTCGTGAATTTTTTCTTGAAAAATCAAGCATAGGAGGGTACGGTAGTTAAACTCACGAAGAACAGTTTCATGGTGATTATACCTGAGCAAACCCAAGTAACGGCCTCTGGGCAGCAATTCAAAACAGGTGAAATATTGCTATTGATTAAATCTTCGCTGTTTAAATAATGGATTTGGAGTGCATAGAAAGGAAAAAATCCTTAAATTAATTTAAAATGGAAGAGTGAACAGAATATATGTATTAAATATTGGTTCATATTGGCTTATAAACTCAAATCATTCCCGCTTTTTTAAATATTCTAACGTTATTAAAAATTATTTAACCCCTTACAATGAAAACGCCCACAATCTAATCCGTGTGTATGCACACGCGCACAATGATGTCATCCTAAAACCGTAACGGGTTCCCCAGAAATCTTTTGTTTAACAACGCTAAAGCCGCAGGGGAATCCCACCGCTTAAAAGTTAGCTACTGGGTTTGCTGAAATAACAAAGTAATAATTAGTTAAAATAAGAGTTCTTTCACCTACCATACTTTTTATGTCTCAAGGAAAATTCACCTTCAGGAAGAAAATCCGCTTTGAAATATTACCTTTTTCAGCGTGCGCGCTCTTGTCAAGGGCCAGAGTTGTGCACAAAAAAACTTCAAGGAAATTCGCGCGTTTGCCCATATTGCTGTAATGTTAGTTCAATATTTGCAGACGACATATTCTTTCTAATCCTATTGGTTAAAAATTCTCTTTGAAATTAATTTTCAGTATGTAACAGGCGTTTTTATCAATGAACTCTGCGACGGAAAAAAAAGTAAAGGTCACGTTATGAATATGCATTTTTGTATGACCCTTCTCGCGCATGCGCCCAAACCACATGTCGCCTGCAGAGCATTTTGAACAGCGGTGACACGCAATCGTTTCTCAGAGTCCATGGGGTCACGGTTCGGTGGCCCCGGACAAAATGCACTGCAAACACTGAACAAGTTCACTCTTTTTATTGATTTTTGCCTAATCCCTTTATCCAAGACCTGTTCCTTTGACGTACAAGCCAAGAATTTGTAAAGACGGATTTAATCCATTGTTTACGAGGCCTTCGATCTCTCTCCAGGTATGCCGTCTTTTCGACCGGGCGCTGGTCGCTAATAGGCCGTTGCTTCGGAGCTTGCCAACGGTCTAATTGTGCTGAACAAACACAACCGTAATTAAAAAACTAGCCATTTAATTCTCGAAATGTCAATGAGTAAAGGTGTTTATTTGGGTGTCCGAACTTAGTTTCATTGACAAAAAAAATTATTAATGGCTAGAAATTTTTTCAGATTTTTCAGTGAAAATAAACCCGCACGAGGGACCGGAAAAAATTAATATTCCCGACGTCAACTGGTTAAGATGAACACAGTGACTGAAAATTACTGGCTCACTTACATGTATGCAGCATCAACGGTAATATGACCTCATCATGTAGGGTATTATTTTCAGTCACTGAGTTAATCTAAAACTAGCACTCCCGATTCCATGTACTGTTGATTGTAATGATATTGTCCATTTAAATACAAAAAGATCTGAATAGGTTTTCACTGATTAATAACCCTCCTACTTCTGGTACCTTTTTCATACAAGTTGATCCACCATTTGAAACCATTCGCTTTTGTGGTTTTGAATGGTGAAATAACTGTGTACAGTATTGATTCCCCCATATGGTTTTGAATGGTAGGTCAGCTAATGCAAAACCTTGTTTGGATCTTTCCAAATGGTAGTACAGCTAATACAAAACCTTGTTTGGATACTTCTAAGTGGTGAATCAATGGACCCTCTATGCATTTGAATGGATTTGAATGGTAGTACAGCTTGCTACCAACACTGTTCAAATGGTATCACCATGTGTGTACAAAACCAATGGGCATTTTGGTAAGTGGAAATTTTGAATGGTTTCAAACGGTCAAACAGTAGGAGGGTTAATGAAACAATAATGTACATGAAATAAGGTGAAATGTTTACAGGTTGTTTATCTCTTGATTCAAAGAGACAGGGATGCCAGTAGCTCTTTGCTCCAGAGCCGGAAAAAAAAATCCTGCAAAGGAAGAGCGAATGTTCATACTTGCACACGGAAAGAAATTATCCCTCATTGTCTTTTGATTCAAGCCAACGCCAATTAAATCTGTTCTTTACACTAGCATCAATTTTTTTTCAGATCCACACCTCTTCCGACCTCCATTATGGTAGCCAAGTAGAGTACAATCAGTCAAAAATTTCAGAAAATGAGGGCCGGGAAACGCAATCTTTATGATCACGTTGCGGTCACCATGTATACAATGCACAGTATACAACACACACACACACAGAGCCACAACACTGAGATCAGTGACCCACACGCACCATTTCCAATATGGCGGAGCAATGGGCTAGTCTTACATCAAGATGTTGCTTGTTATCTCGCTACTATCGAACGCCCTCTGTTGGTGAAATGTCCGAGTGTATTACGTGATGGCATAAAAAAAAAAGGTAAGAACATCTTGATTTATAACCATGACTAACCGAGCGTGCTCTGTAAAGGTGATTATTTTTTCCCAGCCGGAGGAAAGACGGAGCACCGGATTTCTTTGGGAAAAATATAAAAAAGCCGGAATTCCAGCAATAGCCGGAAAACTGGCATCCCTAAAGAGAGCATACATGTAAATGTATAAATAGAAGCAGTGATGTCCGCAACCAATGCTGTATTCTAACTGTCCTTCATACATCATGCAGTAACTCAAATAGTTTATTTTTCCTTTCAAATTACATTGCCCATTTAGTTTAGGTACTAAACATTCAAATAAAACATAAACAGCCCGAGTCGATGACAATTTACACAAATATTAGATTTTCTGAAACCCATCAAAGTAATTAAGCCTAATGACCAATTCATATATATCAACTGGAAGTTAAAATGTGCCACTACTTAGGCAATATATGCACAAACAACATTCAGGCTAGTTGAGAAGTTTTCAACCTGCACAAATTATTTATTCTGTAACCATAGATATAAATATGAATCAAAGTCAGTGATTTTAACAATCACTGCACCAGCTTATAGAATAGGGTTAACATCAGTTACCAAAGGTCATTCCACCAAGATGGGGCAAGCTTTGTGATAGGTGTCCCTTGCTACGCAGGTAAATGTACCTTTTATTATCATTTATTATGATTCCTAATTAACATTATTGTAACTTCTTATTCAAGGCACAGAAATTGATTTCATTCTAATTTGAAAAAGAACTGAGAATGTGCACTCATAATAAGGATAATAAATGGTACATCTACCTGATGTAACAAGGACACCATGTTAAAAAGCTTGCCCCAACCTGGTGGAATGACCCAAGAATGTGCCCTCATAATAAGGATAATGAATGGTACATCTACCTACGTAACAAGGACACCGTGTCAAAAAGCTTGCCCCAACCTGGTGGAATGACCCAAGAATGTGCACTCATAATAAGGATAATGAATGGTACATCTACCTAACATAACAAGGACACCATGTCAAAAAGCTTGCCCCAACCTGGTGGAATGACCCATGAATGTGCACTCATAATAAGGATAATGAATGGTACATCTACCTAACATACATGTAACAAGGACACCATGTCACAAAGCTTCCCTCAACCTGGTGGAATGACCCATGAATGTGCACTCATAATAAGGATAATGAATGGTACATCTACCTAACATAACAAGGACACCATGTCACAAAGCTTCCCTCAACCTGGTGGAATGACCCATGAATGTGCACTCATAATAAGGATAATGAATGGTACATCTACCTACGTAACAAGGACACCATGTCAAAAAGCTTGCCCCAACCTGGTGGAATGACCCAAGAATGTGCCCTCATAATAAGGATAATGAATGGTACATCTACCTACGTAACAAGGACACCGTGTCAAAAAGCTTGCCCCAACCTGGTGGAATGACCCAAGAATGTGCACTCATAATAAGGATAATGAATGGTACATCTACCTAACATAACAAGGACACCATGTCACAAAGCTTCCCTCAACCTGGTGGAATGACCCATGAATGTGCACTCATAATAAGGATAATGAATGGTACATCTACCTAACATAACAAGGACACCATGTCACAAAGCTTCCCTCAACCTAGTGGAATGACCCATGAATGTGCACTCATAATAAGGATAATGAATGGTACATCTACCTAACATAACAAGGACACCATGTCACAAAGCTTCCCTCAACCTGGTGGAATGACCCATGAATGTGCACTCATAATAAGGATAATGAATGGTACATCTACCTACGTAACAAGGACACCATGTCAAAAAGCTTGCCCCAACCTGGTGGAATGACCCAAGAATGTGCCCTCATAATAAGGATAATGAATGGTACATCTACCTACGTAACAAGGACACCGTGTCACAAAGCTTGCCCCAACCTGGTGGAATGACCCAAGAATGTGCACTCATAATAAGGATAATGAATGGTACATCTACCTGACATAAGAAGGACACCATGTCAAAAAGCTTGCCCCAACCTGGTGGAATGACCCAAGAATGTGCACTCATAATAAGGATAATGAATGGTACATCTACCTGACATAAGAAGGAAATGACCCATATACATGCAAATGCTGATAACTTCTGAAATATTTGAACACATTCATCACACTTGGTATAGTAAACATCATATTTTGTTGCATTAAACTCATGCAGTATCTGCAGTACCTCACAATACGTACATGGGATACTTGAATACAAGCAAGTACTTAGTTTTGCATGTCTTTTCTTGATAATGTTAGTTACCATTCAATATAAACTTACTCATCTAAGTTTAGGAAAAAATGGTAGGACAAGTGCCGCAATCGGCATTGCTAGGATTCAAAGCCACATTCTGATGACTTTAGCATCCAGAGTTTGAATCCGGTGGCCTAGACATTCACTCCACTATTACTACTGCCCCTTTATGTAAACCTCATCATATATTAATGAACTCACCTTGGTCAATGTCTAGTATCCGCATTAGCCATTGTACTAAGTCAGCACCTACAATCACAAATCATAATCATCAATTATTTGTCAGTAATTATTTAATAATTAATTAATTAATTAATTAATTAGCTGACAAACACAAACAAGAAACTACAAACAAGAAACTAGAGGTCTGGAAACAATACAGGCTACTTCTTTCTTTCCTTGGTGGCTACTTCTCTTCTTTCAATAAAATTCTAAGGCAAAGTGAGATTTGTAAAAAAAATCCTGAAATCAGGAAAAAATCCTCAGAAATCACATGCTTGTGATTTCTTCAGGAAGTAAAGCATCATTATCGGCATACTTTGAAGGGGGATGTCTCTAAATAGAGTAGGTTTTGAAAACTCAACTATCCTGTTTTTGAAACGGTACCTGAGGTTTATTTCTTCAGTCGCATTATTAGATACTCACCTGTGAAGACACTGGGTACTTTAGACATGAAGCTTTTCACGGTCCGAACAGGTACACCGTTCTTCTCATCTTGCATCTTTTGTAGGAGCTTCTCTACCTGAAGAGGCAAGACGCCAGAGCAAATAATAAGCAATCATTAACCCTTCTGTGACTGCAACATCAGTCAAAATGTTGATATACTTGCCAAGGTATATCTAGTGCACTTAAAAGTCAAACACTGTCAAACCTTACGTGTAGTAAGTACATTTACAGGTTAAAATGAGTCCTCCGTTTTTGACTGGTAAAAGCATTGTCTTCTATTGTTGAGGGTGGTCAAAATGACAGTAAAATCCAGTCAAAATGCCCCTGTGTGCACAGTTGGGTCAACATTCAAAACAGGCAGTTGACTGATTTTGACCACTATAGCTACTTGCCACTAAAGTTCAGCTGAAGTAGGAGGGTTAAATGGCATGAGAACAACATTTTTACGAAAACACTTGTATACCACATAGACCACCTTGTATACCACATAGACCACCTTGTATACCACATAGACCACCTTGTATACCACATAGACCACCTTATATACCACATAGACCACCTTGTATACCACATAGACCACCTTGTATACCACATAGACCACCTTGTATACCACATAGACCACCTTGTATACCACATACATGTAGGCCACCTTGTATACCACATACATGTAGACCACCTTGTATACCACATAGACCACCTTGTTCAGTAGTGTCCTATACGTCTGTGTACAGTACTTCTGTAGTAATCCACCACCAGCCACTGAGACTGGAACATAATAGTATGCCCCTGCAATACATCAATCACAAACCACTAAAACCAATAGACATGAGGTATTATGTTACTATGCAGTATAGCCATTAGGAGCCACTGCCTTCCATAGCAATGGCTTGGGAGTGGCCTCAATGGGTTGTTCATAAATTTGCACTGATAGTAGGAGGGTTAATTAACCCTAACCTTCCCAAATCCTCCAAAATCCTCTTTGCTAAAGTGAAGGATTTTGAAGGATTGAGGTTACATGCTACTCTTTGCTAAAGTGAAGGATTTTGGAGGATTGAGGTTATTAGGCATACTTGCCTTTCCATGGTGCATATACATCCATCCATGTTTGTTGTTGTGATTGCAAGGTCAGTGCTTGGGTCAGTGGACACTGTTTATTGCTACATGCATGCAGGGGAGGGTCCCTGGCCATGTACATGTATCACAGATTAGAAACACATGTGTGCATACATGTCATGTGCTTGCTTTACTACTGAAGGATTTTGGAGGATTCAGGTTATGTGTAAGCAAATGGGCCTAGGGAGTTAGGAAGGATTCAGGTTATGTGTAAGCAAATGGGCCTAGGGAGTTAGGGTTAAATAAGAGAAAGCAGAGTACATTTTAGATTGTAAGGACTCAATAAAATTGTAGAAGTTTTTCACGACTACATCATGAGATAAAATAATCATTCAGTCATTTTGACCACAATACAAGTTCACTTGCACCAAAGTGATTACTTCCAGTGTCACTTGTTAACTCACACAGGATTTTCAGTTTTAATACTGCTTGAAATGTTATTCCTAGGAGCTTACATGTACAAATCAAGCTGAACACCATCTGTGGACAATAAAATCCTTCAACTGAATCATAGGCGGATATCTCACATTCATGATTTAAAAGAAATGATAATAAAATATTTAAGTTATGCGGCGTTCACACAGTGCCAATTATGGCTCCCGTTTGAGATCAGACAGCGCTACGACACGAAAAGTGAAAAAGTCGGATTACTATCCTCAATGATCTGGAATGTCCGATCATTGTCTGAACGCAGTCGTATACGTTCGTAACAGAGTCCTACGGATCGGGAAAGGTCCAGAGAGGTTGGCCAAGCACTCCCGACAGTAGGTGCGTCCCGTAACATTCGGGAAACTCAGCCGATTTTGTCTAGTCGGATTACAATCGTGACTATGTCGTGACAGATTCTGCTGTATCGGATCAAAATCGTAACAATGTCCTGTGTTGTCTGGACGGTGTCTGGACGGTGTCCTGTGGATCGGGACGCTGTCGTGATGAACGGGCATGATTTGGAGGAGAATCACGTTTCGCACGATTCTTTTAGGACCGGACTATCACGTGACTAACGGTTTTCTAACGGATGTCTTCCGTCAGCGTCGGTTCACTGTCCGGTCACTGTCTGATCTCTGTCGGATCGCATTCGGGAGAATCGGGATGCTGTCGGGACAGATTCAGTCGTTTTTTACCATGCTGAAGATACAAATCGGATCAGATTCGGATTGAGAACCGGAGAATCGGGACGAATTCGGCTGGAAACGGCTGAATCGGGACGCTTCCTGAACAATATCTGATTGTTGTCATGATTAAATAAATGTTTTTACAAATTTGTGAATTTCCCGCCACGAATCACAGGATCTTGATCAGACTTTTGACAAATTTTAATCGGGAATGGTCCTATCAAGGACGGCAGTAAAAATCCTGAATGTGTGACTGAGGCTTTAAAGGAGCTGTACACCATTGGAAATTACGCGAAAAGTAGCTGAGCAAAACATTATTCAAAAGCTTACACTTGGTTGTAAGATACGTAAAGACTGCGGTGAAAAAAATATCTTTTGAGTAGTAATTACAGTAGTTTTGAAAAGAACTGGTGGTTACAACTCGACGTTTTGATCAGTATTCTCTGATTGTCTTCAGGAGACGTAAGAGTTGTAAGTTGGTAATGATACCAAACATCCTGAGAAGATAATCCTTCTGACATGTTGTCATTTTCAAGAATATACAAAAATTATGTAGAAAAAAATTAGTAACACAATAAAATAAACTGCAACTTTTACAGGTTGGTTTAAAACCCTCCTACTTCTGGTACCTTTTTCATACCATTTGAAAACCATTCGCTTTTGTGGTTTTGAATGGTGAAATAACTGTGTACAGTATTGATTTCCCCAAATAGTTTTGAATGGTAGGTCAGCTAATACAAAACCTTGTTTGGATCTTTCCAAATGGTAGTACAGCTAATACAAAACCTTGTTTGGATACATGTACTTCTAAGTGGTGAATCAATCGACCCTCTATGCATTTGAATGGATTTGAATGGTAGTAAAGCTTGCTACCAACACTGTTCAAATGGTATCACCATGTGTGTACAAAACCAATGGGCATTTTTTTAAGTGGAAATTTTGAATGGTTTCAAATGGTCTATCATTAGGAGGGTTAATATACAGTATATATAAATATTGTCATGATCAACAGGGCATGGAATCAGAGCGCTAGTTTTAGATTAATTCAGTGACTCAATATAATACCCCACACGATGAGGTCATATTACCGTTGGTGCTGCATAAATGAGCCAGTAAATTGCAGTCACTGTGTTCTTCTTAAACTAGGACACCGATTCCATGCCCTGTTGAACGTCTGCTCTGACCGTGTGACGATACTGTCCCTTTAAGTATGGATGCATTTACAGACAAACTGCCTTTAAAGGGAAGGTACAACCTTGGTATTTGGTACATGTAGCATTCGTTCTTTTCATCAACCCCGGGCCCAATTTCATAGATCCGCTAAGCAGCCAATTTTTTTTGCTTACTGTACGTTTTTCATTTCATAGCGCTGCTAACCGTAAAGCATAGAGAAAGGCACGCTAACTTGCCGGCCGTTATTGCTAGCAAATGAGGGACGCAACAATACAAATCCATGGTGGACACGCATGCGCCACTCTGAATTTTCTTGCTAACCTGTGAAATACGCTTAAATGCTTAAGCAAATTTGTCTGCTATAGTTAGCGTGACAATTTGCTTACCGGTAAGCGGCGCTATGGAATTGGGCCCTGGAGTTTTCAAGAAATACACCATCAAACTAACCCGTTCAAATTTCATCGCATGCACTCTGCAGAATCTGACCTTTTTTTTTTTTTAGAAAACAAAGAAAAACTGTCGCATGTTTTTCACGTTTTACAAAAAGTTTCTGAATGGCAACCTTTTGGAAATTTTACATATGAAAATTCCTTTTCTTAAATAACGGCAATTTAGGTGGAAAAATTTCTCAGGATGATCGATACTTGTTCCAACTGAACAAAAAAAGTAAGCTTTTAGTTGTAGATGATAATGGTTTCATTTCATAATCTGGTAATTACTAATATTGTTCAGTTCCCTTTAACCCTCATACAATCAGTGCAATTTTTTGAAACAACCCATTCAGGCCACTCCAAGCCATTAGCTGACATTGCCAGTGGCCTCCTATGGTTACCCTTCTGTGCACTGTCACACCACTGAGATTGCAGGGTAAAGTGGTCTCCCATCGATACATTGCAGGCCATACTAATATGTTCAAACATTTACAGTGGTCTTGGGTAGCACACAGTTGATTTTGTAAGATTACTTGGAAAGGACAGCAGGCTTGTACATGTATGTACTGAAGGTTGCTAAAGAACAGAATTTTGTGGATCGGAGTGGCCTCCATGTGTAGGAGGGTTAAGGCACTTACCTGAATACAGTATATGTACACAAGATTATTGAAATCAAATAACACGCTACACAATGCACAGATAATAGCTTTAAATATTGTCTATTTGGTGTGAAGAAACCTGTTAGTGCATCACTTATCAATAACTTCCACACTATAAAAACTCAAATGCTTATAAACATTGTATTAGCACAGCTCACTTCGTTTGTCTCAACACGGCAATTACGAGTAACTGAACGTTTCAAATTGAATGAATCTGGATAAAATATGTATAAAGAATACATATTCCTGTGTTACTCTATGAATCTAATGCATAGCTGCCAACTCTTCCGGATTCTGCGGAAGACTTCGCGTATTTGACGGTAATTTACTTACTTAAAATATATGCAAGGAGGCCTCTCCTTTTGGCACCAAAAGGAGAGGCCTCCTTGCATATATTTTAAGTAAGTACATGTAAATTACCGTCAAATACGCGAAGTCTTCCGCAGAATCCGGAAGAGTTGGCAGCTCTGCTAATGTCCCTCTTTGGAGCTTCAACCAAGTGCTGTGTTTAACCAGACTGTACACATGTATTATAATATAACTATATAAACATTGTACATGTATGTAACATCTGACCCTCCTACACATGGAGGCCACTCCGATCAACGAAATTCTGTTCTTTAGCAACCTTCAGTACATACATGTACAAGCCTGCTGTCCTTTCCAAGTAATCTTACAAAATCAACTGTGTGCCACCCAAGGCCACTGTAAATGTTTGAACATAGTATGGCCCACAATGTATCAATGGGAGACCACTTTACCCTGCAATCTCAGTGGTGTGACAGTACACAGAAGGGTAACCATAGGAGGCCAGTGGCAACAGCTAATGGCTTGGAGTGGCCTGAATGGGTTGTTTCAAAAATTGCACTGACTGTAGGAGGGTTAAAGCTACTATACTCTAATGGTAACAGTTTTACACAAAACTTACTTGGTGTAAAGTTGATGATGGTATCACAAAGATGGAATGACCAACTTCTTATCACAACATTTAAATGTTTACAAGGCAATGCACCTTCATATTTATCGTCAAATTTCTTATTCAGTGATTCTGCCCATTCCAAGGGACGGCCAAACATTTAAATGTTTACTTCTTCCACCATGGAAAACTAATCCAGGTAGACGGTCATTCCACTTTAGAGCTGTAAATCGCTGGAATAAGTTGTCAAATGACATTCGGCTCAACTTTAGTACCATGACTACACATATTTTTAAAAATGCCATCAGTACTCATTAATGCTGACATATTATGATTTCATGTATATTGATATATAGGCCTAATGTACATTTATATGTTTACACTTTTAAACCTAATACGATGTTATGACTGTGTATATTATGTACACATACTGTAAATATACCTTGTACATGTATATACTTTTGTACATTTTGAATACATGTAGTGTAGAATACAATAATGTTTTAATCTGGACCTCTTGGGAGACCAGTACTTTGTATTGAAAGAGATATCCAGAATAAAGATAGAATAAACAAACAAACAAACACAAATATCTCTGTATTAGGAGCTAATAAATCAGTAAAATAAGTGAAATAATTTCAAGAATTTATTGTGTCTTTCAAAGACAGAAATACAAAGTTAGAATGAATACGAACAATCTGAATGCATTTTCACTATTTTCTCGTTAACGACACAATGAAATAAGCTGAAACACACTGCAATCAGTGCAATTTTTGAAACAACCCATTCAGGCCACTCCAAGCCATTAGCTGTTGCCAGTGGCCTCCTATGGTTACCCTTCTGTGCACTGTCACACCACTGAGATTGCAGGATAAAGTGGTCTCCCATCGATACATTGCAGGCCATACTAATATGTTCAAACATTTACAGTGGCCTTGGTGGCACTGGGTTGATTTTGTAAGATTACTTGGAAAGGACAGCAGGCTTGTACATGTATGTATGTACTGAAGGTTGCTCAAGAACAGAATTTTGTGGATCAGAGTGGCCTCCATGTGTAGGAGGGTTAATAAAGTATACACATACATTGTACACTATACATTTTGCCAAATGTGTACACTGGTCTTTAAAACCCTCCTACACATGGAGGCCACTCCAATCCACTAAATTTCCAATATGTTCTTCATCAACCTTTAGTACATACATGCCTGCTGTCCTTTCCAAGTAATCTTACAAAATCAACTGTGTGCCACCCAAGGCCACTGTACATGTTTGAATATATTACTAGTATGGTCTGCAATGTACATGTATCAATGGGAGACCACCTTACCCTGCAATCTCAGTGGTGTGACAGTGCACAGAAGGGTAACCATAGGAGGCCACTTGCAACAGCTAATGGCTTGGAGTGGCCTGAATTGGTTGTTTCAAAAATGGCACTGATTGTAGGAGGGTTAATTAATTAATTAATAGCTAAATTTATTAAATTATTACAACTTCCTTTTACAAGTACACACAAACATACATGTACACAACAATATGAGCTTAAATAATTGCCAGATTTATGTATATATGCTGAAGCAGTTTGGAATATTTTCCGAGTACATGCGTACTATGTACATGATGTGTACTGTACACAATCTGGATGAAGAGTTTGAAAAGAATATTTATAATTCCAGTGTACATCATTATGGCATGAATAAAACAATAGACTGCCTATCAGTCTCATTGAGTAATCAAATCTATACATATGCGTAAAAGTATTCCAACATGTTTTCAATTCAATTCACATTTCCATAATCATGTAAATAATAATGAATAATGTCAGGCATTTTAAAGCGCTCTTACACAAGGTATCAGAGCGCTGTACATTATTACCCCTGCTCATCAGGCGCATAAATCATTCCAGAAACCATCTCAGCTCCCTGGGGAGTATACAGCTCAATTGCTGCCATTTCGGCGCATATGGGCTAATCAAACACAACAACCAACTCTGCCCTCACAGGTACCCATTTACTCCTGGGTGGAGAGAAGCAATTATGGTAAAGTGTCTTGCTCAAGGACACAGGTACCACAGTCACGGACAGGATTCGAACCCACATTCTGACGACAGAGCCACCAGAACACAAATCCGATGCACTAAACCGCTCGACCATGGCACTCCATGTACATGCACATGATAGGATGAGGCCTCAACACTCGAAGCTTACAAGAACGAGAAAACAGAATTTGGTTTGCTCAATTCAAGGGGACAATATCAGGGGCAATAGAGCAGACTTTCAACAGGGCATGGAATCGGTGTCCTACATGTAGTTTAACATGAATGCAGTAACTGAAAATTACTGGCTCACTAATGCAACAGCAATGGTAATATGACCTTATCATGTAGGGTATTATTTTCAGTCACTGAGTTAATCTAAAACTATAGCAGTCCGATTCCATACCCTGTTGAATGTGATGATATTGTCCCTTTAACCTATTGCAGATCACTGCTTGTGACTTAGTTATACCCCTAAGTTTACCCATCATGTGGAAGTCTGCGCAGTACTTCTTCAGAAAAGACTGTTTGCGGTGACACTATCTTTTTTGAGTAGTAATTAGTTCTGATTTTTTTTTTCAATGTCTTATATTTGTGCACTTTTGAGAAGCAGCATGACTAGGGTTAGTTCAGTAGAGGACACTTGGGGGTACAAACAGGATTTTCAGGGGGAACCTGAGGTACACCTTTTTAAAGGCCTTTATGTTTTCCGTTGGGATCTGAATTCTTAGGAGAGGGGTGGGGCAACAGTGTTTATTTATTTCTCTTCAGCCTTCACTGATCTTCACGTTGTCTAACGGCCTTTTATAAAAACGGTGGGTAATGCTTCATTTTATGTGTCATCCACAGTCACGTAGCACATGTAATATTTTGAGTACAGCCAATCAGCAAGTGCATTACTCACATGTTCGCTATACATTAATTTGAATATTCATGAACGTTAAAGCTTCAGATTTTTTTTTGGGGGGGGAGAAGTTTGTTTTGGATCAACAATTTATTTTTACCGTCGTGGATACTGACAATTTCTATGCTGGAATTGTTCATTTTAGAACATGTTCTTTGAAATTTTATTCACAGAGAGAAAATTATTGATCAGCCAGCACAGAATGCATCTTTAAAATTTATGAAATTCACAAATTAACTAAATATTTACCATAAATCAACTTCTAATCTCATGCACATGTGCGCCAAAAATACTTGAAAACTTCTTCAGATGATTACGCAATACATGTATATTACATGTGTTTATATGTCATGGATGTATGATGTAAGATTACTTCTTATTACTCAATATGCAAGACATGAGTAGAGGAATAGCCGACACCCAGTATGCAAGACACGTAATTCCCATCTACATGTAATGGCACACTAGCTACTGAACAAGCGTGAAGAAATTTTCGAGCATTTTTTTCTCATTCAGATACTGTATACAATATATATATATATATATATATATATATATATATATATATACTGTATATATATATATACAGTAGGTAAACACATAATTTATAAGCATTGTTACTATGCTAAAACAATATATGAAGGAAAAAAAACTTGTTTTTCCGTCTGAAAAACATGATGTTGGTCTGAGAATTTATGCATAAGAAGTTTGTTTAACAAAATTTGGAAAGCATCATCATTCCTAATCAGAAGATTGTATGTATTAAAGAGGCACTCTAAGGTCAAATTCAGTTTTGTGATGCACTCATTTTCCAATAGATAGAGTCCTTATTAAAGTGTGAAAAAAAATACAAGTCTCTAACTTCACTTTAAAGTGGTGTAACATATCATTTTATTTGATACCCTTTCAGAGCGATATTTGAAACATGACGTCACTATTTTCTTACGGTAAATGAGTCTGTAACATTCCATACAGGAATTTTTTGTTTGTCAAAAAGTCAATTTCAACGCCGATTTGATCAAATATTGTGGAGATTCAGGAATGAACTGCAAATTCACCGTACAAAAATGCAGAGATCCATTTATTTGAAATGTGACGTCACTGTTGTCTTTGGATGTTAACAAATTTCACACAGGAAGGTTATCAAATAAAATGACATTTTACATCACTTTAACGTGAGGTTAGAGATTTTTTTTTTTTCAAATTTTTTCACACTTTAATAAGGACTCTAGTTATTGGAAAATCACAAAACTAAATTTGACCTTAGAGTCCCTCTTTAAATACCTGCGTGTAAGCTATTATATCTGATTTTAAAGGTATTTTCAATGTATCCTACAGGGAATGGAGAAAAAGAAAAAAAACATTTTTTTTTGGTTTTTGTCCAGGGTCCTGTGCAAGTTGCTGGATGGCAGAACCTCTATAAGCACTAAGAGCCCTATGGAGATGTTATGGCCAGAACTAATGACGTCAATGGAATTTTTTCAAGCCTTGCATTTGGTGAACGGTAACGTGGTTGATCATGATCAAAACAATCGCCATATCCATCGTGCGCTGTGTGCATGAATCACAATAAGCAGACAGTGTCAGTGCCTAGGTGTGCTTCTGTGTGTTCCAATCACTGTGGGTTGGGGTGTCTGTCTGTTTATTTATTTGTTTGCTTGTTTGTTTATTTGTTTCTTTGTTTAGGGATTCCCTTTTCTTATTTATATTTCTTATTTATAAGTACATATGTAAACATTTATTTATCAAGTTATTTGGTTGTAGTCATTACTTTTTTTTTTTTTTTTTTTTTTTTTTTGGTGTGTAACATAAACTCAGAACGATTAATATCAATTTTACAAAAAAAATAAAAAGATATTTGTTTAAATTTACATGTAGTACTTATTTTTATGCTCTTATCATTTACATAAATATACATATTGTACATGTATGTGAATACTTGCCTATGGTTCTAGCAGACATGACAGGTGTGCATATAGACATAATCAGACTTGTGATAGTTAAAGTGTGTCTACCGAGTGAAGAATACATGATGTTAAATAAGAAACAATAAAATTACAGTGTGTACGCATGCATATGTGTATATATGTACATGTACGTGGCTGACATGTTAAAGCTGAAAAAGCAGTTGGTACTGCCAGCAGTGACTGGCCAGCCAGTCCATGAATTAATGTATGGGAGAACATTTTGGAGAGAGGTCCACAACGTAACTTTTACATGTACATAGTAAATTTAAACTGATATTTGACACTGATTGAAGCACAGCAGTGTGCACGTGCGATCGTAATAGGCGCACCCTAACCTATCACAGATTATCTGATGCTCAGAGAATCTTGCGCGCAACGAAATATAGGTTGAAATGTAGATGTACAAACACATAAGCTCACAAAAAGAACTACTGCTCTGTGAGATTCGCAATGATGCAGTTCAGACTTCACAGTACATTTTACATTCTTTTCTAATCATTTTAATGAACCCCTTTTTTATTTCTTATTTAACCTGGGGAGACCTTTCAGTGAAACACTGTTTTTCAAAGGTCCCCCGGGAAGACAATATAAACATTAATATAAATTTAAATACACAAAATATCATTTTGAGCTACAAAATAAATTAATCCCCTTCTTTATGCAAAATTGTTTTTTCACAAACCCAAACTTAACAACTCAAAAAAGGTTCATAAACCCTAATTTTACATTGTATGTATTTGGTAACCTCCCCATCATTTCAAATGTTCCCTTAAACCAAACAACATCTCCTATCAAGAGATTACTGTCCCATCATGCCCCATCCCTTCCGCTTTTTTTCTTTACAAACTTAAATACATCTTGTACTCCTCTCCATCTCAATTTGGCAAGATAACATTTTACAACTTTATCTGAAATTTAGAATCATATCCATAGATTTGATAGAACACTATACTCTCATCTAAGGATCTAGTATATGAACTAAGAAGAAGATGAACAAGAATATATATGACATCTAATGCAATTGAACATTTCAAAGATGGTTCCCCTCATTACTCACAGACTACCAACTGTCATGAACATGTAGAAATTCCACATCTTGGGGGCATCAATCAATAATTATGAGGAGGAATTCTTTTAAGCGAACGCGGCACGGTCAGGATGTGTGTGGATGCAATAAATAGTGTGGTCGAGCCTACGCGGCTAAAGTTTCTTGCTTATCGTCATCTACACCACTTGCACTACACGCCATGACGTCATAGGAAACGAGAGAGAAATGGTGGGACACAACAAGATGCTGCCGTAACCCTCACATTATGTACACAAAAAAACTCTCAATTGAGTGTCTTTGTGTATATGTGAGCTTGTTCATCTATTGTCTAGCAAAGAGCAAGTTTTCCATTAACAAGGAAAGTATAAAAAGGCTGTAGCCGTCAACCCACCGTAACCATGTATTTAGCGTGCTGGTGCCGTATTTCAGTGCTATAATTAGATGTAGATGACTGTATGTAGCATGCACACTCTGTGTTTGCGTCATTCCTGTGGAAAGACTTCCCGTTGGGGAACACAGAGAAAGCCAAATGAAGGGTGCATGTATTTGAAGAAATTGTCAGAACTATTTATAGTGCCGGCTGAAACAATTTTGGATAATTTGATTTTAATTTCAAAGGTTAACCTCTGTTAATAACCATTTGAAGCAAAATTTGAAACAAAAATGTTTTGTGTATTCCAGAATGGAGCACATTGTTCTTTTAATGAAAGATACATATGATAAGGAATTATTTCAAATACTGTAAAAAATAATCAAATGGTCAAATAAAATTGTGAAACTTGTTAAATTGATGGTATTAATCTTCCCTTGAAATAATTGTGTTTATGATGCTGTCATTTTAAAGAAAGGTTAAATAACTTCCAGTTTGATATTAAGAAAGAGTGCTGTTTCCTAAGTTTCACATTAGGATAAATAAATTTAATATAAACAAATCAAAATACAATCTTGTTAATGAAATAACTGAAACTTTCACAGGTTGGTTGTTAAATATCTTAATTCAAAGAGAGTTAATAAGGACATCTTTAAAAAAAAAAAATTAGAATTCATTTATTTATTTATAATTTAAAAAAAAAAAATCCCCTCAAGTTGGGTGGGTAAAAATAATTTTAAAAAAGAAAACCACTAGTTGAGCGTGCTCTCCTATTAAAAGGGCGCCCTCAATCATAAAATGTTTTCATAGTCTATACACGGACTCACCATGCAATCTCGCACCGATGATTCCTGGTTCATTTTTCCAGGTAAAGACATCCTGCCGGAAGGGAGTTACAGGGAGGTATTTGCAGTACGTGTACACTGTACAGTACAAATGCATGCGCTGCCTGCACAGAAAGTCGAAATACAGCCGCTATGCTGCAAGCTCTTCGTGCCTTTTTTATTTATTTATTTTTTTATTTTAACCTCAGGAGCTGTGATTTTGCAATGTTCAGCGATTTTTTAATTTTGTTTTTCAAAATCTGAGATTTTTAGTCCTTAACCCTAACCTTCACAAATCCTCCAAAATCCTCTTTGCCAAAGTGAAAAATTTTGAAGGATTGAGATTACATGCTACATGCTCTTTGCTAAAGTGAAGGATTTTGGAGGATTGAGGTTATTAGGCATACTTGCCTTTCTATGGTAGATGTACATCCATGTTTGTTGTAGTGATTGCAAGGTCAGTGCTTGGGTCAGTGGACACTGTTTATTGCTCCATGCATGCAGGGAGGGTCCCTGGCCATGTACATGTATCACAGATTAGAAACACATGTGTGCATACATGTCATGTGCTTGCTTTACTACTGAAGGATTTTGGTTATGTGTAAGCAAATGGTTATGTGTTACAAGCAAATGGGCCTAGGGAGTTAGGGTTAATCCAAGTTATTAAAAAAAAAAGTCCTAAACATACTCAAAAGAAGCAATTTTGCAAACAATACTACAGTTAAACCTTCCCCTTAAATAAGGAGGATTTTTTTAGGAGGATTTTAAATTTTGATTTACTTCTTTCTAAGGAATGAGGATCAGTGTCTCTATGTTGAACATGTTCCCAGGTATAATGCTACATTGTAATGTACATGTTGGACAAATTGTCCTTAACATGGAAGCATGACCACGAATAGTGGAGACTTCAGACAGCGGTCAGCCTACATAGGTCAAACAGATAATCGTCCCCATTGCAGCTAGCCATGATTTAACAGACTTTTAATAATGCACTTCATATGTGTATGCATCATGGCACCAGGAGGTCTGACGAGACAACCAACATTGAATCAGAGTGCCAAATTAAGGGCTGCCTGGTTGCCCGGGGCAACCTAGTGAACTGTGATGGTTGCCCAACGACAACCTAAATGTGTTCGTCAAATAAAATATCCATTTTAAATACCAGTTTTAAATACCATATCATATGGATTTAGCCAGTTTGAGCTATGATTTGAGGCAGTAGTGTTTGGCGTGTCGGGGTAATAATTATGGCACAACATTTCCAAACAAACAATTGACTAGGGCAACCTGATTATATTGTACTATATGAATCACATTGCAATGGAGCTATTTTCAATTGACATTCAGAGTGAAATACATGTATATGAAACACTTTTATTGGGTTTTTTTTTTACGTTTTGGGCCCATTCTTAATAATAATAATAATAATAATAATGTGTGGACTTATATAGCGCACGTATCCACCAACTGAGTGGTGCTCAAGGCGCATTATATTATTACCCCTGCTCATAAGGCTCATAAGGCTCATAAATCATTCCTGAAACCATCTCAGCTCCCTGGGGAGTATACAGCTCAATTGCTGCCATTACAGCGCATATAGGGCTAATCAACCAACTCTGCCCTCACAGGTACCCATTTAACCCCTGGGTAGAGAGAAGCAATTATGGTTAAGTGTCTTGCTCAAGGACACAAGTGTCACGGCCGGGATTCGAACCCACATTCTGCTGCTAACACCAGAACTTGAGTCCGGTAAGTTAGACCGCTCGGCCACGACACTCCATAATGCCATAATATAGATTTCACATCATATAGAATTCATCAGTTTTTTTCACAGTAGTTGCATTACATAGCAAGACTTTACTCAGCACAAAATAACAATTTCAGAAATTTGTTATATGTACGCAATGTAAGAGAAAAAGTGACATTTTACGCATGTTCGAAAAATGTGGCATGAGTAATCATCATTTTTCTCATATAAAAAATTTCTGAAATTATTTTTTTGTGCTGAGTAAGGTCTGGGTATAATGT
Source organism: Zoroaster sp. YZ-2022 (assembly GCA_029582265.1). Lineage (NCBI taxonomy): Eukaryota > Metazoa > Echinodermata > Asteroidea > Forcipulatida > Zoroasteridae > Zoroaster > Zoroaster sp. YZ-2022. Next base: position 46,241,006 of record CM055821.1, read on the forward strand.
AACTACTGTGAAAAAAAACTGATGAGTGACATATGTAAGTAAGGAAATTATGGCATTAAGAATTGGCCCAATACATTTTAACTCGTTCTACACGTACAGTACATGTACATATTATGCAGAGCACTGTAGTCGCATGTTAATCAGACCAAGCTAAATGTGTAGTTTATGTGTAGTTTTTATTCTTTTTTTTCCAAAGGAATCAGTGCCAAAGTGGACAAGTTCACTTTGGTTGTACATGATACATTACATCCATATGTTGACACGCGATATATATTACATGTACATGTATGTATGCACATATTGTTAACCCTCCTACACATGGAGGCCACTCCGTTCCACTAAATTTTCAGTATGTATTTCATCCACCTTTGGTACATACAAGCCTGCTGTACTTTACAAGTAATCTTACAAAATCAACTGTGTGCCACCCAAGGCCACTGTAAATGTTTGAACATACATGTATTAGTATGGCCTGCAATGTATTAACCCTTCTACACATGGAGGCCACTCCGATCCACAAAATTCTGCTCTTGAGCAACCTTCAGTACATACATGTACAAGCCTGATGTCCTTTCCAAGTAATCTTACAAAATTAACTGTGTGCCACCAAAGGCCACTTTAAATGTTTGAACATATTAGTATGGCCTGCAATGTATCGATGGGAGACCACCTTACCCTGCAATCTCAGTGGTGTGACAGTGCACAGAAGGGTAACCATAGGAGGCCACTGGCAACAGCTAATGGCTTGGAGTGGTCTGAATGGATTGTTTCAAAAATTGCACTGTTTTAAATGAGGACAATGGGGCATGCAGTATATGTTTACTTGTGTCTTCATGCATACATGTACAATGTACCGAGACATTTGTATGAAATTAATATTGTAGTTGAGAATGGGTAATTATGTGTAGTTCAAATGTGTATGACATATGAATGTGTACTGCATGAGGTATACATCGTCGTGTGCCCGGAAGAAGGACGTAACAAAAGTGTGACCGGCAGAAGGTCGTAAGCAATTAATGTGCAAAGTTGTGTTTCAAGAAAACTGAGTGTGAAAGTTTAGTCGTTTAGCTGGCATTTATAAATCAGGGTTCGACCTTATCGGTCGCCCGCTCGCCAAATGCGAGTGAAAACGGCGGCGGGCGAGTCAAAACCCTTCCTTCAGTAGCCCGCTGGGCGAGTCAAAATATTGTCACCGATTGGCCTAAGTATGTCAGCCCTGAAATTACACGACGGCATCGACGGCAATTGCCGTCAATGCCCTCACCCTCTGCCGTGATGCCCTTTAAAAATGCCACTTTTCACGGCAACGAGTTGCTGTGCTTTTTCCCTGCATTGCCGTTGTGCCCACTTGTTTACACATTTACTACGTACATGTACATTCTCACGGAAAAAAATATATCGCCGCCACGCTCAATTGCGCGACCGGTGGCTGCGCTGCTAAGACCAAATTCACGCAACGACCATTTGGGAACAAAATAGTCAAAATTACCTGGTACTCATGACCAAAATGATATAGCAGTTACCAGGCAATATCGGCCGCTTGGTCGTTGTACGAACTTGGCCCTTGCTAAAAATAGCATGGTGCGGCGTTGGGGAGCATGCAACGTAAATAATACATGCCGAGTCTGTACCTAGACATGCATGCAGCGTGTGCGTGTGTGCATCGGATATAGCATCGACGCATCGATCGTCGTGTCGCTGTACCGTACATGTACGTATGTACATTACGTGGCCAGGGCTTTTGGTGGTCGTCAACATGCTGTCAAAGGGTTGACTAGCAAATTAAAAAAAAGAGCGAACTGAATACTGCCACATCCAAATGCATAAAACTTGATGTTTTTTCGGGTTAACATTGTGTTTTTTTATTTATTTTTAATTGGTGACATAAACTGTAAGTGTTACTGTTTTCATGTAGGCCTACATGTATGTATAAATAAAACCCAAACGGAGACAGATAAAGGAAACTTTAGTCTTATTGGCATGTGCTGAATTGGAGTGTTAATTTTTCATTGTTTTTAAAAAAAAAATTTAAAGATTGCCTTGGTGTCCTTTACGTTTTTTTTATCATTGCCGTGATGTCCTTTGAAAATCTTAAAAATTGCCTTGGTGCCCTGATTTTTTAATGTTTTCATTACTGTTGTATTCAGTTGGTTAGAAATAAAATATGAAATGAGCCTTCTTCATTTCAGAATTAAAGCAAAAGCATTACTGTTCACTAATGTGCCTGATCTTTTCCTCTGTTATTAGAATAGAATCCGTTATTAATTAAAGAAACATTAGTATTGTCTCAGAAACAAATATGCACATAATAATAAGGTAACTGACAACTGTTGTTTATAATGCACGTTCTGATGCAAAATGCCTAAATTAATAAAAACAGTGATTTGATTCAAAGTATTTAAAAAAACATACGGGCGAGTGAAAAGGCTTGCGGGCTAGTGAAAAGTTTGGTTTACTAGCCCAGCCGGTGAGTGAAAAAAACAGTTAAGGGAAAACCCTGTAAATCATTGTAGGAAAGTTAAATTCTGCATGGAAATGGAAAAACATGTCTTGGGAGTACATGTAATTCTAGCAACCAATATACAATGTATAACAGCTATGCCCTGTCAAACGTAAGCAATAAAATGGCTCCTTTGAAAAAAAGTTGGGCCAACATAAACAAAAGTATTTTGACTTAATCATATGTCCACTTTTCCTAATTTTTATGAAATAAATTTTGGTAAATAAAGTCGAATTTAGAAAAATTGCAATAAAATGATAATTTTTTTCAGAAAAATTATGAAATTTAAAAATATTTGATTAAAATTAAAATTTATTTTCATAAAAATTAGGAAAAGTGGACTTATGATTAAGTCAAAATACATGTACTTTTGATCATGTTGGCCTAACTTTTTTTCAAAGGAGCCATTTTATTGCTTACGACCTTCTGCTGGGACAAAAAGTTGTACTTTGTGTGCCCGGAAGCAGGTCGTAGAGCCTTACGACCTTCTTCCGGGCACACAATGACATATGTGTGAGTTCATTATGGCTGCGGTATAAACCGTAACGTTTAGTATTACCAAAGAGCCCTACATGTACCTGACTGAGCACTTAACATTTACTGCAGTTACATGTTCATGTGAATGTACATATGTACATGTCAGCTCAATGCATGAAGTCATATGGAGCTACGTACAGAATCATACAATGTGTACATGCAGTTTGTTGATCAGAGGCTAGTTGCTGTGCATCCACAGGTAATTATGGAACCGGGTACCAAGCTACCCTAATGGTCCGGTTCCCAGGTACCCGTATACAAATGGGGGGGGGGGGGGGGGGGGAACCAACAGATTTTCCACTGTATGCCGCCGCACTAGATAATTCCTTGCGTGATGCATAGCCCTAAACGCAGCACAAGACAGTGGCTTTCATTTCCATTTGCTCATTACCATTACGTTCATAAAAAATAATAACAACACAAAACAATACCCCCAAAAAATTGATAATTTATCATTATTATGCATTTTATGAAATAAAACCAAGTACCGTAATTTCCGGAATATAAGCCGCGCGGTGTATAAGCCGCACTACCCCAAAATCACCAAAACAAGATTCATGCGTCAACATATAAGCCGCACCGCGTATAAGCCGCACACACAGAGGCCCGCCGGACGCCACTCACTGTCGGTACTTCGCCACAAGGGGGGTCATTGTGTTGCGTTCGAGTCAAAATGTATTGAAAGAGACACAATAGCATACCTGCCAACCTTGACAAGTGAAAATTCGTAATACTAACACAACAGTAAAGTTTGGCACATTTTACGCATGTCCGAAATACATGTGCATGTACAGGAATCAACGGCACTGCTTGTAGGATCGATGTTTCTTCGTCTCCACGCGTTTCTTCGTCTCCACGTGTATCTTGACATCGTTAAGGCCACCATGGCTCATGCAGAAATCCGTGCTGCATATTTTACAAAATGCTAAGTTCCCCAAGTTTGGTGGCAGCAATAACTGGGTAGCTTTCTGAGTATTTATCTCAAATTTCTGCACCATTTTATTTTGCTGTTCCGCTCGTATCACTATTTACGGCATTCGGGAATGGCGAACGTAGTCCCGCTTGGTTGCCTGCTTTCTGCACAACGACATGTAATCACTACAACGGCAACCAACGAAACGATGACTCTCGCCCGCCACGCTGTAATCGAATTTTCCTATTGGCTCCTTCCACAGACTACGATATAACGAATTTTCCCATTGGCTCTCTGGTACACGATGGCATAGACTAGGATCTACGTTAGATTCTGATGTCGCTGGCGCTGAACGTTGCAACGGTTTTTTCAGAAGTTTTTAATAAATCTGTGTGTATCGAGGTCCGCTCACTAAAACTGACAATGACCAGACAATTTTCGCTACGAACAATAAAGGTTTTTAGGTTTCTGTTTCTGTCTGTTTACCAACGATTTTTGCTTAATTGAGCATTGTGTTTTGTTCTTCAAGATTCATACCTCGGCGTATAAGCCGCACCGCGTATAAGCCGCAGGCAACTTTTACCGCGTCAAAATCAACGTATAAGCCGCGGCTTATATTCCGGAAATTACGGTACCTGAAACCTCAACATACATGTAAACATGGAAGATCGGTAAGTGTTCATCAAAGACCGGCATTCGGTTTCTGAAACCCGGGTACCCTGCACAGGTTCTATCAGAGGGCCACTGTTGTGTACAGTACCTCAGCTCCTGATAACATGTCTAAATTGTCTAAATTGTATAAAAAATATAAAAAAATAAAAAATTGTGCACCTACAATCTTCTCAAACTAAGCATCCATACTACAGAGTCATGATTTCAACACCTTGTGCCGAGGCATGGAAGTCCGGATTCTATTTTGTTTTCATCTTCAAAAAGCGAACTACACATTTAACTGCGGCTAACAAGGGTTTCTATACTGCTGCACCCAGCATTTGGAATGAACTACCATCTGGTATCCGTCATGCTTCTTCATTGAGTCAATTTAAAACATCTCTCAAGACTAATTTATTTTAGGCACTGTGTATTTTTAAATTGTACTTGCATCTCACTGTAAAGCGCTGTGATACCGTTTGTGTAAGAGCGCTATATAAATGCCTTCATTGTATTGTATTGTATTGTATCCTATCCACCCCAACACGTTCAATGTATTAAATGAATTGCCCATCTTTTAATTTTAAGCCAACTTCCAACCTGTAAGATGACACTTTTTTTTTCAAGTTTATTTTATTTATTTTTTTATTTTATTTTATTTTTTTTTTTGGAGGGGTGGGGGTAGGACAGCTTATTGTATCCATGACTTCCTTTTATGTGTGAGTACATTTTGTGACCATCATGAAACTAGTTTTTTTCTTTTTTGCAACAATCATGAACAGAATTAAAGTGAAACACATGTAGGCTACGAACATAGTGGAACAGTGCCAGGCTAGCTGGACTAACCACTTTGAAAAATAAATCAAGTTGTATTGACTGTGTCGATAAAACAAGGAAAGTTATTTCTCAAACACTAAGTGTTTTACTTGTTTCACTTACTGTGTATTCTGGTTAGAGATTCCACCTTTAGCAACACTAACATTTTGATTATAATCACATACATTTCACATAAATTACAATATCTTTGCTTTTCTCATTATTAATCTGCCTGATCCACTTACCAATCAAGCGTGCAAACAAACTGTGTACATAATGCAATGATTAAACTTGCAGAATCGCACAGTACATCTGCACATCCATATGTGCATTTGTACACGTACCAGCAGTCTTGTACTGTAACTAGGGTTAGTCCTGTTAGGGGTGGGGGTGGGGTGGGAGATGGGGGTGGGGTGGGAGATGGGGGTGGGATGGGAGATGGGGGTGGGATGGGAGATGGGGTGGGGTGGGGTGGGAGATGGGGGTGGGGGATGGAGGTGGGAGGTGGGAGGTGGGGGATGGGGGTGGGAGATGGGGGAGACTTGGTGAAGAAATGAGGGCACCAAGATTTCCAGGGGTCACATGAGGATCTTTTGATGTTTATCTAAGGGAGCCGAATCTAAGTGGGGGGAGGGGGGGGGAGGGCAGCTCCCATAGTCACGGCACTGTTTATAGGGTTTTTGTTCCAAAGAGCAAGGACTAACCTGCTTGTACCAGTAAATGTCTACTATAAATGTACTGCATGCATTCTCCACAATTGTACACATATTTATCTGTCCCTGCTCTGAAACCAAATATTACATAGTCTTCAATATGGCGCTTATTACACGTACAGTGTACATCACCCATGCATAAATCTTAAGAAGTAATGTGACTACTGCATGTATTCTGTACCAGTGCATATGATCTGTCACTGTCAGGTTGGATTATTGATTGGCAACACTACACATTGACATATATGATTGTTGATGGATACACTGTCAAAATAACATCAGCTCTGACACACTGTACACATACCAGAGGTTCATCCTATGAAAATGAGGCAAACCACAGCTGAGAACATGCCCGGAAATATAATTCCACAAGTTAACATGTGTACAGTGTAGACAGTTGGTGCACCGTAATTCTGACTGTATTAAACAATGCATGGTAACCGTATAACAGGCATTCTCAGAAAATAATAAAGAAAATTAATTGTTGTTTTTTGTATTTAAACGGGGCCTTAACCTTCCTAGATTATAACCCGCAACTAATGGCAGTAATAGATAGGTGGGTACAACCCTTCACCACGTCAAAATGTGACATTTTTAGTGTCTTATTCAAGATTTATGTTCTGTTTTGGCGTTCTCATGGTGAATTACCTTGCATTGAAATGTGTAATTACTATTTTTTGTTTAGGTTCACCAAGGTGTCAAACTTTCAAATGAGACACCGCACGGAAAAATCCATCCATGCGCAACGCTCGATTAATTATGAGTGGGTGTCCTAAATTTCATTTACTCAAACTACAGTCAGTGAAAAATGGGTGGGAACAGCATTACGGCTTCATTGATTAATGGCCTTCATTGATCTTAAAAACGTACGTACAGCCTACTACAAAAACACAGGATAGCACACGTATCCACAATCGTGCAGCTGTACATGTAGCACATAATATGGAATTTTTCGAGTAATAATCATAACATTAATTATAGTAATAATTTATTTTTAAATACAGTGTGGTGCATTCCACATAATTCTCAACACGCTAAGTATTATTACTCCTGGTCATTGGGTAAATTAGCGCAATCATTCCAGTAATCTTACTCAGTTCCACAGGGAGTACACATACAGATCTTGTGCTACCTCACTTGGTGCTATAGGTCTAATCAAACACAATAACCATCTCTACCCTCTCAGGTGTACCCATTTGTACTCCTGTGTGAAGAGAAGCAATTACAGTATCAAGTGTCTTGCTCAATAACACAAGAATCATAGAGGTGGTCAGGATTCGTACCCAAATTTGATGATTCGGCCATCAGGACACAAGTTCAATGCACTCAGCCACGGCACCCCATATACACTGTATAGGACATCTGACTGATTACCAACGAATCAATTCATATGTGTGTTGCTCACATTATTTTATCATTCACGAGCATTCAGGCTTGATAACAGTTTTTAAAAGTTTGTCAACATCAAAAATTGTAATATTAACCCTAACCTTCCCAAATCCTCTACATGTAACTCATCCTACATACACACTAATAATAATACAAAATAATGATACACATCATTTGAATGGGTGCTGTACACTTAACACCTGTAGTGTCTTACAGGAAACAAAACAAATTTAGTGTCAGAAGGTGAAGACAAAGAACTTGAGAAGTCATAAATTTCAAATAGGAAACGGATGGATTTGAAGTTGAGACTTTAGAGCTGAGGTAGACACCATTTCTCGACTGCCGACCGGAAGCTGGTTCACAGGAGGGGAGTAACGGCATAGAGTGAGTTATCCCTAGCTTTCTTCGCAGTCTGTGAGATTCGTGGAACATCAAGCCGGTTGACGTCAGAGGAGAAGCGGAGTCTGGGCCAACGGTCATCAGAATCATTTGGGTTATATAAAGAGAGATGATTTGTCAAGTAAATTGGGGCTTGCCCATGGAGGGATTTGTAGTCAATCTTCCACAAAATGCCAGTTCAAGCCAGTCAATCAATCACAGCCACGACTGACCAATGAGGTTGCACACAGTCTATGACCGAGTGTTATTGATTTGTCATACCTTGGTCAACTTTCCAGAGTCCTGTAGGTCATTGTATCCATTTTTAGGGAGGTGACAAGAATCCAGCTCCGCCAGTACGCGGTGAAACCCTTACACCACAGTGAAATGTAATACTTGCTCGCGCGGTGAAACCCTTACACCACAGTGAAATGTAATACTTGCTCGCTGGACATTATCTACCCACTGCAATTTTGAGTAAAGCGGCCACGTTTCTTCCATCATCTGGTAACATCAGGATAAATATGAACTTAAATGCACATACAGGGCTTGTTTGACTTGCTGAAAAGCAGACACCTTGCTTGTAAACTGTGTATCCAATTTTAAGAGTTGCAGCACTAAGGATGGGCACGGCAACATGTACTGTACATGATCAAATCCTAGTCGGTCTCCACACAGCAAAAGGAAAGGCTTCCAGCTACATATATAGACAAATTCATTACTTATGAAAATAATTTTAAAACAGTACTCATATGCTATGGCCACCTGTTTCACTTCATCAATTTAGCAAACACTGATATCTCATTAACTCCATTACTTATAAATATTTCATTTTTCAGGCATGTCAGGGACATCTTACCATCTTGCTTACAACAGGTACAAAATACAGTTTAAAAATGTCATGTAGGAAAAAAACAATTACCAGCAATACAAAATGGAAAAGTCCTGATCAAAAAACAATAACTTATTCAAAGAAACACACAATGTGTACATCAACATGTACGCATTCATGACTGCTGTGTAACGCGGTGAAATAAAACCGTTTTTTCCTAACGAAAATAGACTTGAACAGTACACTGTACACTGTAGTTTCAAATTATGTATCTTTATGTGTAGAAAATTTATCCAGAGATCCAGATGCAGAAATTTTGCAAGCTTACTTATGATTATGTACACACATGTACTGTAGAGTTGTGGATTCAGCTGGTTTAACCCATCACCTACAGTTTGCATTCCACATTATTCAGTATGATATCATTCCTGCTATTGGTATTATTAACACTAACCTTCCCAAATCCTCCAAAATCCTCTTTGCCAAAGTGAAGGATTTTGGAGGATTGAGGTTATTAGGCATACTTGCCTTTCCATGGTACATGTACATGTACATCCATGTTTGTTGCAGTGATTGCAAGGTCAGTGCTTGGGTCAGTGGACACTGTATATTGCTCCATGCATGCAGGGAGGGTCCCTGGCCATGTACATGTATCACAGATTAGAAACACATGTGTGCATACATGTCATGTGTTTGCTTTACTACTGAAGGATTTTGGAGGATTCAGGTTATGTGTAAGCACATGGGCCTAGAGAGTTAGGAAGGATTCAGGTTATGTGTAAGCAAATGGGCCTAGGGAGTTAGGAAGGATTCAGGTTGTGTGTAAGCAAATGGGCCTAGGGAGTTAGGGTTAATGTTATGATACCAATGAGGGCCATTGTTTTGACTGCAGAAAATGTAAACAAAAACTCAGAAAACAATTTCCATCTAATCTAAAAAAAAAATTATAATATGATTTTAACACCCTTTTCAGGTGTTTTACCAGCAATTTCCAGACAGTTTGTTTTCAGTGAAACATTGAAAATATCCTGTTAAATGAAAGGAAATAAGTAGTTCAAAATGAAATATTTCACAAAATAGTTAAAAATGAATTTATGGCAGGACCCATCACAAATTCATTTTGGTACCTATTTACTGTGTAAAATCATGCTTCTCACAATTATTTTTTATCCATTACTCAAGTAAAATAGCAATCAGACTGTATTAACGTCACAAAATGAAGGGCGCCCTCGCTCGCTTATGTACATTATGCCCAAATGCACGTCGCTTGTCGTGCCACTGAGTGTAAGTACACGCAGCGTGCATACATGTACCAATGAGTGACCGCTTTTGCCTCTGCGTGAGTGTGCTTGTCTGTTTAAAACATGCTTAATGTCTTATTCAAAAAAGAAATTCTCTGTTACTGATAATTATTTTATATGTATGTTAAGTACAAAAAAATTTCAAAACATAAACTAAAGAAAATCAGGTGATTATACCTGTATGAAAAAGTTGAGAGAGGTTTCATATGACATTAGCCCTGATAGGACCCTATCTACAGTGCAAAGTACACTTCGGACAGGGTCCTGACCAAGAGTTCATCCCGTTCGTATACCTGTAAAGTTTGCACTGGATTTACTCCTTTTTTTTACCCATCTTCGTTGGCTGAACCGAGGAAATGCAGGCACTGTAACTTCTTAACTGCCTCTTGGAGAAACGATTTTTGCTGAAAGATGTTTAAAAAAGGAAGATTTCCCCGACATTTCTCAGAGCAACAGCCAATCTGTGTACAAACTTTTCACTCCGTTCATCGAGCGATGACCTTGTCACCTTAAGGTCAGAACATCGATTGCGCGGCAGAACATCAATTGCGCAAGGGCGACAGTGTGGGCAATTTAAAAAGCCGTGTTCTGCCACACCACGCAATAGATGTTCTGACCCCAAGGCATGAAAAGTTTGTACACAGATTGTCCATTGCTCTGAGAAATGTCGGGGAAATCCTCCTTTTTTAGACATCTTTCAGCAAAAATCGTTTCTCCAAGAGGCAGTTGAGAAGTTACAGTGCCTGCATTTCCTCGGTTCAGCCAACGAAGACAGGTATAAAAAAAAGGAGAAAATTCAGTGCAAACTTTAAAGGTATACGAATGGGAAGAACTCTTGGTCAGGACCCTATCGGATGTGTACTTTGCACTGTAGATAGGGTCCTATCAGGGCTATATGACATAACTGCCAATGACAACATCAGAGGTGTGATTTGACAAAAGTAAAAAATCCTGAAAAATGGGTAGCGGGCCTGGATCTCCCTTTGGTCTAGAGGACAAAGCCCCCTGAACCTCCTGGATGTTTAATTTTGGAGGATTTACAGACTCTCCACATCCCCACAAACAAGAAACTAGAGGTTCGGACACAATACAGGCTACTTCTTTCTTTCCTTGGTGGCTACTTCTCTTCTTTCAAGAAAATTTTGAGGCAAAGGTAGATTTGTAAAAACAAATCTTGAAACCAGGAAAAATCCTGAGAAATCACAGGCCTATAACATACGTAAATGGAATGTGAGGATGTGTCATGTTCAAGCTTTGCATCACCTGCAAGTACTGCATTACATTAACGCTCCATAAAATTGCATGCATATATCCTTGTTCAGTGAAGCACTGAGTGGAAAAAGAAAAAAAACGCAAGACACGGCCCACTAGACACAGTGTTTTCATGAGAAGCCATATTGAGTAACATGCTAACTCAACATGGGTCGAGTATACATGCTACTCAATATGGCATCTTGTGAAACCTTTTTTTATTATTTTTTTTTAGTTTGTCGTGAAAATACAATGTCACACATTTATTTCCATGTTGGCAACAACTTAATCCATATTGAGTACAATAGTACATCACAGATTATTAATATTAAGCACAGTTAACAATATGTTAAGTGTAAATTATAGTTTGACAGGATTTATACATTGAAACTTGGCAGTATTACCAACATGTAGAGAAAAATGAAGCATAATGCTTTTAACCAGTTCACGTCGGAGGCCATGTATACACGCAATTTTTTTTTGCACCACGGATCGGAGAGCGTCTAAACACGCCATAGGAAACTCCGGAATATTTGTATGCATGCTCGGTTGACGTGGCAACGAGCCGAGCGTACAGTGACATACTCGGTAGACGTGGCCACGCGCTGTGGAAGCTTCCATTAACGTGTTTGTGTGGGAAAAAGAAACCCGCACAGGGGCCCAGAAAAACTTTTTTATTCCCGACGCGAACTGGTTAAATCTTCCCCTATGACAGACAAAGACTTAGACATTACAAGGACATGTAACAGGCATGTGAGACCTGACTAATAAATAATTCATAACAATAATAACATTTTGATAATAATTTGAATCAAGTTTTTTTTTTTTTTTTAAACTGCATATATTTATATACATATTTAAAAAGTATTGTTTAAGTTTTTTTGAGAATGAACCAAGCGTAAGAGGTTTTTTTTTACACATGTAGGTCCGGTTTAAGATGATTCCAAAATACAATACCACAAGAAAACACACTGTTTTTAGATGATGACGGATACATGTTCTAATGTGTACAAGTACATCAACAGATGTAAACATATGTACAATTTGGCATTGTACATATGTACACGTACATGTATCTATTGCCTAGGGTCATTCCACCAGGTTGGGGCAAGCTTTGTGACATGGTTGCCTTGTTACGTACATGTAGGTAGCCGTTCATTATCCTTATTATGAGTGCACATTCTCAGTTGTTCTTCAAATTAGAATGAAATCAGTCTTTGTGCCTTGAATAGGAAGTTACGATAATGTCATAATAAATGATAATAAATAGGGTTGGGATGTTTACACATTTGATGAAACATGAAAATAAATTCACTAAATGTTTTCAAATTCACGAAACGTGTAAACACATCCTACATGTGTACATGTACAAAAATGGAATTGTCCATAATAATAATAATAATAATAATGTGTGGACTTATATAGCGCACGTATCCACCAACTGAGTGGTGCTCAAGGCGCATTATATTATTACCCCTGCTCATAATGCTCATAAGGCTCATAAATCATTCCTGAAACCATCTCAGCTCCCTGGGGAGTATACAGCTCAATTACTGCCATTACAGCTCATATAGGGCTAATCAACCAACTCTGCCCTCACAGGTACCCATTTAAACCCTGGGTGGAGAGAAGCAATTATGGTTAAGTGTCTTGCTCAAGGACACAAGTGTCACGGCCGGGATTCGAACCCACATTCTGCTGCTAACACCAGAACTTGAGTCCGGTAAGCTAGACCGCTCGGCCACGACACTCCATATCCGCGATATTTATATAAGTTCGACCAGTGATCCCGCTATTATACATGTATCATGATTTTCAAGTTCAACTGACAATTTGTTTTTAATTTAATACAAACAGAAATGTTGGATGATGTTTTGTGCCAGGCTTAGATTTGTTTAATCTGTAATATTTTTGTTTGAATCCGTATTGCCGTACTTTGGATTATTTCTGTTCTAAATGTGACTGGCTCTGGCAAAACTAAACTTGGACCCAATTTTCAAAAGTGGCCTCCAAAATTTATCGTGAAAATTAACAATGTTCCCAACAACGTTTCAGGATTTTTCTTTTTCCATCAAAAACTAGAGAAAATGCTCTATATGGTGACATGGAAACTGTTCCCTCAAACTGGTCCCTGGGGTCAGTTTTTGACCTTTTCATGGCTGTTACGCATTATGGTAAAAGCCGAGAAGTTTTGTGTTTTGCCAGAGCGGGTCACTAATACGGACAATCACCATGTAATTTATTAGTGATAACATTATTCGTTTGCACCTGTACATGGTCTTTTTGTCAAAACATGTACGTTTCCCAAATTACACGGAAAATGCCAAGCCAATAACAAATGGTACATTTACCCACATAACAAGGGACACCTATATTATTTTAACAGGGTAGCCTCCTCAGTTAAAAAACTGTTTTCGGTGAGGGCCCTATATTAAAACAATATTCAAAGTTAAACCCATGTAAACAAATAAAAGCAGTAAATAAAAATATGGGCAAACTATTAAAATAAACAAAGGTAAAAAATTATGAGAGGATAACATTTAAAACATAAGATTCTGAACATCTCAAATATAAAATGGTAGAAAGTGTAAAACTGATCTAGTTTTAAATTGAAAACATCAACTCAATAAGGATATATTTAAAACAATGGTAATTAAGGTAAAGAAGCGTAAAGCTAAGTAAACGGGATGAAGACATTCCAAAGAAAAAGAAAACCAAAGGGAATCTAAGATGCAAGAAACAAGCAGGGTAAAAATATATAAAGGGTTTAACACTAACAAATAAAGATATTAACGCCTATCAAATAAAGGTATTAACATCTATCACAAAGCTTGCCATAACCTGGTGGAATGACCCATTGGTATTTAATAATTTCGAATAATATCAAATACTTTCAAATAGACCACACCAGTTAGACCAGCATAAATTGCAGCAAATGTCCTTGTCATAATATCTGGTTGTTCTAATCCATGATGACATTTTAAATGCAATCCAACAGGCCTAAATCCCTTTGTGCTGTGGCTACTGAATGCAATTATTGCTTGTGGACACGGGCACCTTGTGAAGAGATATGATTGTTGCATCGAGGTCAGTAGGTTGTGTACAGTTAGGACAGCCCTGGTCACAACCTAGTTCTGTTCATCTAATTATTACAAACACACAGTGCATGTTGGTCATGCTTCATATATCATATCAAGTAATGGTTAGATTTGAAATGGCCGAGTCAAACCGTTACATAATGTACACTTGTATGGAAACTGTATTAAATGTACATTGTAGAGTTCTATATAAATTTGCATTTTTGTTTTAAGATTCATAAGCAAGCTTGTTAAAGTAACATACAGGTTTTAAATGCGCTTGTTTTCTCCATGCACATGTCCATACCTGCACAAATATCACCAACTGCATTTCAATGACATTTCTGATAGCTCTGACAGAGTGACTAACCAATCACCAGCTGTCAATCCAAATCATTAATTGGCCAATCATTAATTGCGCATTAAATACGGGCATAGACATTTTATCATCGACATTTTCTTGCATATGGCGTTGATACACCAAACATCTTGAGATTGTTCTTGGTCAAATTTTCAAAGGCTGTGCCTCAAAATACCAATTTGAACATTCCCCATTTTATTGTCAATGAACACCCACTTTTAATGGGAAGGTACAACATTGGTAATGTTGTCAAACTGCTTCTACAAGTTTGCTTTGAATCAAGATAAACAACCAACCAGTGAAAGTTTCAGCTTAAATAGTTAAATGTATTTAGATTCATTGTAAAATAATGGTAATTGGCCTTACGTTTCAAACCTAGCAAGTTCTTTCTCAAAGGCACTCACTCTTGTGTTTATGTATGTATTTTCGTCCTTTTTGCCTTTGAGAATTAAAGAACCGAAACCCAAGGCCAATAACTATTATTTTGCATTTATACTACAGGTCCTTTAGGTTGGTAAGCAGTTTGCAACAGCTAATTCTCTATTTATTAGATTTATTGTATACAAATTTATTTTAATGAAGAATTTTGAGATTTTTTTTTCATTCACTTTTCTTAAAGTGACAGCACTAGGGAAGATTGATGTACCATCACCAGCATACCATGTTTCACCTTACATTTGAAAATTATGTTATTTTTAAATTACCAATGCCTATACCTTACCTTTAAGTTAATTATCTCATTTGCAAACATTCACTTACATTGTAAACTGTAGTTTGGGTTGACCAATACATACTCAACGAATCAACCAGAAAAGGACAGCATTAACCCTAATCCCCTAGGTATTCTGGCCAGGAACCTTCCTGAATCCTCCAAAATCCATCAGTGCACTTTTGGAAACATGCCCTTATCTTCAGAATGCACCATGCATTTCATATTCAGCACTTATGGCCTGTACTTCTTGCCAGGTAGTAATTTTGCCCCATTTGAAGAAGTGAAAGTGCCAGCTTCCAACAGTGCTGAATTTTTCCCCAAAAGTGCCCCTTGGAAGAGAGTTTGCAGGATTTGGGGCGTGGTTAGGGTTAAAGTATTGCTGAAATATAAACACTTGTGGAACATTGATACATTGAGTGTTGAAACTTCTTTGTGTTTTTTATGTTTTCTCGATTGTGATTGTAATACTTTGTCACTCAGTGTTTACCACCATTCTGAAAAAAAGTAGTGATTGTTGTACCGTCCATCCACAGCAATTGGTCATGAGCGTCATGTACCATCACGAAGACGAAATATGGTTTTATTTCTAATACTGGCAAGCTTAACCACATCGTGAAGATATGAAACATAACATTTGCAGTCTCAAGTATCAATTACAGAAATCCTTTGACCACTATTGACCACTGGATAAGTCAATATTGCGTGGCGTAAAACCAGACCAAGCTTAAATGTCATTTTGTTTTAGATGCGTACTGTAGCTTTTGTCGAGATGAGGGCTAATGGACTTCCCTGAATACAGTTGTATACAATGCACACATGTTCAGATATATATTCAGTCATAGTGTTACCCAGAGGGGTGTCTGGGTGTCTTTTGGACACCCTGTTTCAATTTTGGACACCCTATTTCATCTGTCATTTACATGTAAAAGTATTGTAAGTGAACAATTTGTACACCCCGTTTTGAAATTTCCAGCAAATTTGGACAGCCTATTTCTAAATCCTGGCCAACACCTTGTGTCCAGTACTACTAAGAACATTAAAAACGTGAGACCTTTTAATTAGTGTTACAGTGTACATTCATGTACATGTGTACACGTACGTACAATTGTCTTCCTCGTGCGTCAACTCAGCAGTTGTAACTGTGTTGTGCATATGTACATTATTTTCATTTCATTTTAAAAATTTCACTGTTTGCACTTTACTTTGCCATGTCGATACAGGTATGTTCAATCTAGAGACAATGATGTTTAAAGTATAAGGTGTGACTTCTCTTTAAAGACTGATTTTCTCTATTTGAGCACACCTACACATACACGTACCAAGTTAGATACGATGTACATGTACTTGTTAGGGATGATGTGAGCATGACTGAAGCTGACATTTATATATTAGGACTATCAAGCATTCTTTCCATTACCATGGATCTGTGCACATGAATTCCATTCTGGGGTATACAGCGCACACATAACTATTCCTAGAAACAAGTCAGACATAATGAAGTGCAAGGTATATAGAAATCCTTAGGTCTACAGGTACATGCACAATTGTACACAATTTGAGGGTGGGGAAAATTTTAATTTCTGGTTATGATTGTTTTTCCACAGCACTGTGGCCAAAGCAGACCAGCAACAAATTACAACAGATGTTTTATTAACCCTCCTACTGTTTGACCATTTGAAACCATTTAAAATTTCCACTTACCAAAATGCCCATTGGTTTTGTACACACATGGTGATACCATTTGAACAGTGTTGGTAGCAAGCTTTACTACCATTCAAATGCATAGAGGGTCCATTGATTCACCACTTAGAAGTATCCAAACAAGGTTTTGTATTAGCTGTACTACCATTTGGAAAGATCCAAACAAGGTTTTGTATTAGCTGACCTACACAATACATGTACCATTCAAAACCATTTGGGGAAATCAAAACTGTACAGTTATTTCACCATTCAAAACCACAAAAGCGAATGGTTTCAAATGTATGAAAAAGGTACCAGAAGTAGGAGGGTTAATGAACAATCCCCCAATAAGCACTTGACTGGAACTGTACAAAACCATACAGTACATGTACATGATGTGTACAAAAAAACATCACTGACTTACACATGTATATTGTCATTTAAATTTTTCATTTATTTTTACTTAAATGTCCTACTGTTGAGTGTTACTGTAGAACAACAACTAAAACAAGACATTTACATAAACACACATGAAATAAAAATCCTCAAAATATAAATCAATTCTGCTATTCCATAAATTTATATCATGAACAGACATCTTGCTGAAAACAAAAAAGACAACAGAGTATTTCAACCAAAAGTCATGTACTGTACACAGTTAAATGATGCACACACGTACACAAACACATGTATTGTCATTTGTTGAATGCTACACAAATTTTCCATTAAGATAATATCTCTAATCTCCAACCTGAACAGTTTAATGCTGTCCAAAATGGTTTTTAAGGGAACTGTTTAATGTACATTATATGTACACTTATATGTTGATGAGTATGTATCTGTGTATATTTGGGGAAGGAAAGGGAAAAAGAGGTCTAATGGCAATTTCTCAAAGTATTATTTTTCATCAGAACATTGTGAGGAGCATGGTTTGACAGTAAATATAATAATAATAATAATGTGTGGACTTATATAGCGCACGTATCCACCAACTGAGTGGTGCTCAAGGCGCATTATATTATTACCCCTGCTCATAAGGCTCATAAGGCTCATAAATCATTCCTGAAACCATCTCAGCTCCCTGGGGAGTATACAGCTCAATTGCTGCCATTACAGCGCATATAGGGCTAATCAAGCAACTCTGCCCTCACAGGTACCCATTTAACCCCTGGGTGGAGAGAAGCAATTATGGTTAAGTGTCTTGCTCAAGGACACAAGTGTCACGGCCGGGATTCGAACCCACATTCTGCTGCTAACACCAGAACTTGAGTCCGGTAAGCTAGACCGCTCGGCCACGACACTCCATATGTATCAAAATTATTATTTTTTGGGTCCCATCATAAATTAATGTTGACACTTTTTAAAAAGCTTCTGACAACTATTTTGTGAAAATATATAATTTTTAAGTATTTGTTTTCCTTTCTAAAAGGATATTATCAGTGTTCCAATGAAAACACAAATTAATGAAAATGGCTGGTAAACACGGGTGACATACAAGGTTTCAAGCAATGATCAGTTTATTTTGTCAAGTATGTGAACGCAACATTTTTACAGCCATGTCATGCCCATGTTGTTCTACATGAGCATGTAATTAAATATAGATAATTAGCACTTTTTCTGTTTAACCCTCCTACTACTACAAAGGTCAAAATGTTGATATACTTGCCAAGGTATCTAGTGCACTGAAAAGTCAAACACTGTCAAACCTTACGTGTAGTAAGTACATTTACAGGTCAAAATGAGTCGACCATTTTTTTGACTGGTAAAAGCATTGTCTGGTATTGTTCAGGGTGGTCAAAATGACAGTAAAAACCAGTCAAAAATGCCCCTGTGTGCACATTTGGGTCAACAGTCAAAACAGGCAGTTGACTGATTTTGACCTCTACAACTACTTCCCACTAAAGTGCAGCTATAGTAGGAGGGTTAATCAATTAAACTTTAAAGACTGCACATTATACATGTAAATGTAGAGTATCAAAAAAAGCCCCAAATTAAGAAAATCATTCAGAAAAATAGGTACACCTCCAGTTCTTTTCAGACCTTATTACTACATGGTGTCCCCGCAAACAGTTTTTACTTATAAATCCTTATCCCCATGCAAAGCTACAAGTATTACCTAGGTACATGTAATAATAATAATAATATAGAAGATTTATAACGTGCGCATATCCACCAAGAAGTGCTCAAGGTACACATTGCTGTTGGTTTGGGTGGTGAACTGGTGATTGCCACCCAAACTTTGTAATTAAAAAAAAAAAAAAAATATTACAGATGATCTGGATCAGAAATATGAACACAAATTAAGCAACAATTTATTTTCACAGACTGATTTGTACATTTATCTCATGCTATGATGGTATAACAAATTGGTTAGTAATTCAGTTCATAAGGCCATTAACACAGTTATGCAGATTTATATTAATGGCTACATACATTCACTTTTTAAACCATAATTTTAATGCTGGTATGCTTCACCAACTCCAGTGTACATGTAGCCTCACAGCTTTCATGCATTTGAATTTGTATTTCACTCCAAAATGTAAATTTATCAAGGCTCCCAGTGTGCAAATTGATCTGAAGAAATGCCTTGGAGTAAAAATATGCTCTTATATTTCTGTCATTCTCCGCAATGAATAGAATTTAGCCATTGCCAGACCTCTCTCCCCCACACATAAAGACGAGTGTAATGGGAAGCCTTCCAATGCCAATGAATAGTTTTTGACCCTCATCACCATAGAAACTAATTACTCTGGTTACTATGGAGTCTCAGCATTGCAACGTCCGTCGGAGAGCTGCGAGCAGGCACATGTATAGAATTAATAAGCAGTCGCATATTATATTACAATTGCTGAGGATAGGCTTGGTGCGCATGAAGTACAGGTGTTTATGTGATGAGAGATCAGTCTGAAAGGAAGCCATCTTGGCCGTGCCCTTGTTATTCAGCGCTCGTATTGTTTCTTGCTTCAATGGGTTTTCTCTAGGCTATGAAAAATACATGGCCACTACTCAGAATAATTGGAATTCTTTCAATCTAGATGGATCTTGTTTTTGTCTCTTTTTACTGCTGTTTTAGGGGTTTTATAGTTTTGAACATTTTAGGTTCCTGATCAATTAATACAAAAATTAAAAGTAGATTTCTGTGTTTGGATGTACATGTATTACATAAAAAATATGACAAATATGGAACATTTCTACATGTAATTACTCAGAATGTGTTAACCTTAACCCCTAGGGATTTGGGCTAGAAACCATCCCAAAATCCTCCAAAATCCATCAACATGCAATAAAAAGGTACCCTAGTTGTTGGACTTTGATGAAATTGCTACAGTAGCAAATGCAAAGCATCCATGGCTTGGCTATACACAGTCCTGAATCCAACAAAAGCAGCCGGTGGAGTTTGATGGATTTGGGTACACATGGCTACATGCTCTATTCGCTGGGCTATACTGTGGAATACTGAATCCAACAAAAGCAGCCGGTGGAGTTTGATGGATTTGGTACACATGGCTACTTGCTCTATTCACTGGGCTATAACTGTGGAGTACTGAATCCAACAAAAGCAGCCAGTGGAGTTTGATGGATTTGGTACACATGTCTACATGCTCTATTCGCTGGGCTATACTGTGGAATACTGAATCCAACAAAAGCAGCCGGTGGAGTTTGATGGATTTGGTACACATGGCTACTTGCTCTATTCGCTGGGCTATACTGTGGAATACTGAATCCATCAAAAGCAGCCGGTGGAGTTTGATGGATTTGGTACACATGGCTACATGCTCTATTCGCTGGGCTATACTGTGGAATACTGAATCCAACAAAAGCAGCCGGTGGAGTTTGATGGATTTGGTACACATGGCTACATGCTCTATTCACTGGGCTATACTGTGGAGTACTGAATCCAACAAAAGCAGCCGGTGGAGTTTGATACTAGATTTGGTACACATGGCTACTTGCTCTATTCGCTGGGCTATACTGTGGAGTACTGAATCCAACAAAATCAGCCGGTGGAGTTTGATGGATTTGGTACACATGGCTACATGCTCTATTCACTGGGCTATACTGTGGAGTACTGAATCCAACAAAAGCAGCCGGTGGAGTTTGATGGATTTGGTACACATGGCTACTTGCTCTATTCGCTGGGCTATACTGTGGAGTACTGAATCCAACAAAAGCAGCCGGTGGAGTTTGATGGATTTGGTATACACATGGCTACTTGCTCTATTCGCTGGGCTATACTGTGGAATACTGAATCCATCAAAATCAGGCAAAACCAGGGCCCAATTTCATAGCGCTGATTACCAGTAAGCAAATTTTCGTGTTAACTATAGCACAAAATTTTGCTTAAGCATTTATAAGCGTATTTCACAGGTTAACAAGAATATTCAGAGTGGCACGTGCGTGTTCACCATGGATTTGCTAGCAATAACGGCCAGCAAGTAAGCATGCCTTTCTCTAGATGCTTAACGGTTAGCAGCGCTATGAAATGATAAATGTAGAGTGAGCAAAAATTCAGCTGTTAAGTGGCTCTATGGAATTGGGCCCATGAGGATTTCGGAGGATTTTGGGTAGTTTGGGTTTTAATAAAGAAATGTTCTTTGTAGATGGTAAAAACATGTTCTTCATTGGGTCATTTTTTTGTTTGTTTTGGATTGTATACTGTCAACAAGTATGTTTACACTGTAAACGGGGGGGGGGGGGGGGGTACAATGTTCATGTATCACACAGTATGGATACTTTTTCTTCCTTAAATCAAACTGAATGTACTTTCAAATAAAGGGTTAGAGGGTTTTTTTTTACACAAATTGCATGATTCATGTGCTATGAACATTCCAAACATGAATGAAGTACAAAAATGTTTGATATTGCTAAAACTGTAATTTGCCAGTGAAATCAAATTTAAAAATTTAAAAAAATGAAACAAATAAAATAAAACCTGGATGGGACATTCAACAAGTCCCACTTACACAGTCTATTATTTGTTGCAACCTAATGACAACAATAACAACCCATCAATTATTTTATGTTTAAACCCCTAGAGTTCTTGACTAGTCCTATGGGAGATGAATTGTATTACAGTGCCTCTGGCATTTACTTCCCTTAACATTCATGTGACAATCTAACAATTGATCACTATGTACAGTACATGTAAGTACTTGGCTCTGCCAACATACACGTGAATTGTGAACAAACATGCGAAAGATATCATAAATATTTATAACATGTAAAAATAAATTCACCCTTAAATGTACAATAAATTAGGATGATATGAATATCGTATGAAAGGAAGTATTTCTGTTGACACAAAATGTCAACATGTCTTACAAGAACATTGATGTCCATTCAGAAACAAGTGGCGCAAGACCAATGTTGCACCTTACATGTTTACTCAACATATAGTTTTCATGAAGGGCATTTTTAAACAGTTAAAATCAAAAGCAATGACTTTAGACAGATTTGCTCAATACTAACAAACATACTTTAAAATGTTGAGAATATGATATTTAACCTATATTTTACCTTTACAGTGAAATGCCGCTGTATTGAACAACATGGAGTCCAGACAAATAAGAAGTTGGTGGTTATTATGATTCATAAATGTAATGTTTATAAAATACAAAAAACTTGAGAGCAAAGGGCCATGTTCAACTGTCAGTATTTTCGCAAAATTAATGTTATTGGCCTTACGTTTCGAATCTAGCAAGTTCTTTCTCAAAGAAAGAAGCACTGAGGTTCTTTGAGAAATAACCTGCTAGGTTCGAAATAACATTTATTTTGCATTTATACTACAGGTCTTTTAGGTTGGTAAGCAGTTTGCAACAGCTAATTCTCTATTTATTTGGTCAGTAATTTATAAACAAATGTTCATTCTCCTGAAGACGATCAGAGCATACTGATTGAAACATCGGGTTGTAACCTCCAGTTCTTTTCAGAACTAATTACTACTCAATTGAGAATTTCACATGGTGTCACCGCAATTAGTCTTACTTATCCTCTTCACCATGCAAAGCTACAAGTTTTACCTAAATGTTCATTTAGTGAAATTCAATATAGTGGTATACTAGTGTAATAAGACATCATGTACCCGACTACTTATACATGTAAAGAAAACTGAGCAAGATGATTTAAAACTGACGGCTAAATGTACAATCTACGGAAGATTAAATGACCATCCTGTTATCGCGTTACTTAGATAATTTATTGTGGGAAAATGCCCAACATATTACGGATTTCAAAGATATTTTTCTCAGAAACACAGAATTCCATGATAATGTATCTGTGAAACAAGGAATTCCATGATGATGTATCTGTGAATCATGGAAATCCGTGTTTCACAGATACATCATCATGGAATTCCGTGTCTCTGAGAAAAATAACTTTGAAATTCGTAATAGCTGGTGCATTTTTCCACATTTCCACGATAAATTATCTAAGTAACGTGGTAACAGGATGGTCATTTAAGCTTCCGTAACAATCAAATACAAAACCAACACTTTTCAATTAAATGTACATGTTCATACATGTATGTGTACAACTACAGTACATATTTACAGTTTCTTAACCCATCAGAATATCACTATTTTCTCATTAACATCACATTGAAATTAGCTGAAACATTTATAGTTCGTTTGTACACTTCACTCCTATAAAGCATGGATGCATTTACAGACATTCTATCAAAAGTATATGGCTTTAAGTGCATAACAAAAATAAATACAAAATTATACAGGACTTACAATAAAAATGTGTGGCGTATAGTCACAAAAAGGTGTAGTGGAATGAAAAGAAATTATTTTAATGAATATTAATTATGGCTTCATGAATATTTAAGACTTTTTTCAGCTTCCAATCAACAAGCATGTCGATTGATCATCATTGCAATAATTACTTGTGAAGTAACATTTTCAATTAATGTATTAATGTGGCATCCGAGGCAGACAAAAACCAAGGTCATTCTTTAAAATCCACAATCCAGTGGCGAGAAACCTTTGCCAATCAATTGTCTTCAGGCCCCAGTTTTCTTTTAAATAAAAAAATTAAAAACATCTCTCATAGTGTACGCATGAGTGAATATTCGGTCTGCCACTGACAAGCAAGATACCTACATGTACATGTAAGAGACTTCCACGTTCATTGTACGTTATATGTGAACGGTTCTGACAATACTTTTCTTTGAAAATATAAAAATTTATTACATAATCATCCCTCATTGTTTAAGCATTTGAGTGGTTTTTCAGGGGATAATTTCATTCAAGCACTTGGCATACATATAACAATATTTTTAGGCAGAAATATTTGTGTCTCTATAATATAGGAAATCTTGAATTTTGATCAGCAAATTGTAATTTTTGTGTAGCATTTTGCTATAAATACAAGCAAAATCAATCGCTGTTATTTGGTCTTCCATTGATGCGCTTAAAGGGCCATATAAATATCGTATGTAAAACCTTCATGATTTTACAATACTTCACTGGATGTTTGTTTCAGGAAGTACAAACACGTCCACCAGTGCAGAGAATCAACTGGAAAGCCCTGAGGTACGGTGTCCTCCAACAATTTGTTCTCTAGTACAGCTAGTGTGAAGAGGCCCATCCAGAAAATATATTAATATTCAGCATTTCGGTCCTTACTTCTTATTTACAAGGAGGCCTTTCGGCCAAACAAGAAAAGGGTCAGTTCTATTTCTCATCTGTCATAGCGTTTAATGTAGCAAGCACAATATACAAGTAACCATCACAATAAATGCAACCATCTTGCGGTCACCCTCAAGTTGAGAGCGAAGCTGTTTGATGTTTACACAACATCGTATATAGTTTAAGAACTGTGTAAACACAAACCTTCTAACATAAGATGTCATGTACAGTAAGTATATTCACCTGCCACAGACTTCAACTTTTGTGACTTCCATTTCATTCTACAAGACTCTAAGAGCTTTTATCAAACCCGCATGCTGATTTCACTTCACTGGCCAGTACAATGGGACATTCTCATTTTACCACAATCAACCAAATCAACGAGATATATATACAGGTATCAGTATAATGTGCTATTCTAACATTCCCAAGATCAGCCAAATAAATGACCTGTTACAATTGATGACATGTGCCGTCCTCACATTACCAGAATCAGCCAAATCAACGAGCTGTTATAATTGATGTAATGTGCCGTCCTCACATTACCAGAATCAACCAAATCAACGAGCTGTTACAATTGATGACATGTGCCGTCCTCACATTACCAGAATCAACCAAATCAATGCAATGAGCTATTACAATTGATGACATGTGCCGTCCTCACATTACCAGAATCAACCAAATCAACGAGCTATTACAATTGATGACATGTGCCGTCCTCACATTACCAGAATCAACCAAATCAACGAGCTGTTACAATTGATGACATGTGCCGTCCTCACATTACCAGAATCAACCAAATCAACGAGCTGTTACAATTGATGACATGTGCCGTCCTCACATTACCAGAATCAACCAAATCAACGAGCTGTTACAATTGATGACATGTGCCGTCCTCACATTACCAGAATCAACCAAATCAACGAGCTGTTACAATTGATGACATGTGCCGTCCTCACATTACCAGAATCAACCAAATCAACGAGCTGTTACAATTGATGTAATGTGCCGTCCTCACATTACCAGAATCAACCAAATCAACGAGCTGTTACAATTGATGACATGTGCCGTCCTCACATTACCAGAATCAACCAAATCAACGAGCTGTTACAATTGATGTAATATGCCGTCCTCACATTACCAGAATCAACTAGAATTAGCCACATCAAAGTGCTGTTATCAGTGCCTTGTGCTCTTCTCACATTACCAGAATGTTTATGAAGACCTACTAAACTTCAGGTTTACCTCCATGAACTCATTCATGCATATCAACCCCCTCACACCATCCATTCTAGCCCCACATCTCAACTCACAGCACCGAGATGTACAACAACCAATCCTTCATGTACTCACCCCCTGCACTCTAGAACTCTCTGCCACACCACATCAAGGTGTTTATGTTTGATAACCCTCCTACTATTACAAGGGTCAAAATCAGTCAAAATGTTGACATGGTAAAATCATTGTCTGGTATTGTTCAGGGTGGTCAAAATGACAGTCAAAACCAGTCAAACATGCCCCTACGTGCACATTTGGGTCAACAGTCAAAACAGGCAGTTGACTGATTTTGAACTCTTTAGCAACTTCCCACTAAAGTGCAGCTATAGTTGGAGGGTTAATCATTGTTTGTATATTATATTATTTTGTCTGGGCGCCGTCCGTGAGATGCACTATATAAGACTTGTGCTAATTTTATTATTATATGTAGATTCAGTGGGATTGCCTAGTTACTTATCCACATTAGAAAACGTACAAATATCCTAAAAATGTCAAGACTGGAAAGAACATAAAAAAAAAGTAACTTAAAATATTACCTTTTTGTAGACAATTTGGTGAGGATGGCGACTGCATGTACTATCTCCATCCTCTTCTACACCGTTGACTCGTCTCCAGTGAGCCATCCTGATCAATACAATGGTACGCCTACTCCCCAACTGTCCACGCCCCAAAACACAGGGTTAAACACTTGCGGTAGCATAGATCCACTGAGCAAAGAGAAAAGAAACAAATCAGATGTGATTACTGGAAGTAAAAGTGAGGATATTCTGGAAAATGGAAATAAATTGGGATTACCTTTACACTCCAAGTTACAAAGTTGCATTTTCAAAGCAAAAACTCTTATTAAACATTCAAAGCCCAATACCTCAAATTTTCGTAAATTTGACAGTACCAGGGCGGATCCATGCTGGCAAATAAAGAGGGAACAAAACGATAGGGCACTGCAAAAAAAAAAAAAAAAAAAAAAAAAGGAGCAGACTTAAAAACATATACATAAGCTTGGGCAATATCGATTTGTTTCATCCACGATATATCAGCAAACAAATATCGCGATTTTCGATAATATCGCGATTTTCATTCATGTACGAGCCGATAATCACAGGTGTACCCCCTCTACAAGCGTCACAATAAATCGCAATTTCATTTGCAGAGCGTGTATGTACTTCTGAAGTAGTTTACTTTTGTTTCTCAGTTCCAAAAGCTGAAAAGACTGTTCTGATTTTTGTTTCCATGGAATTTCTGACTTGACTCACAATGGTGATTTTTTTTTTAATCGCGATAATTTTAATCGCGATTTGCCGTTATCTCGATAACATAAAAAGGCTCTCGATATCGTAATCGAATAAAAAAAGGTATTGAGATATTCGATATTATCGTGTTATTGCTCATGCTTAATGGTATATGTAAATTTATATGCGTGATTATCAAAGGGGGAGAGGTTATATTTGCTTCATGCAAGTTGCTAAAACATTTCTTTGAATTACATACACATTGATGACTGCACAGGCTGATGCAACTGGACAGACAACTAATCCCCACACATACACAATGTACAGTACCTGAAGATTACAATGTACATAAAATAGGTCCATGGATGTACTATAATAATAATAATATAATAATGTGTGGACTTATATAGCGCACGTATCCACCAACTAAGTGGTGCTCAAGGCGCATTATATCATTACCCCTGCTCATAAGGCTCATAAGGCTCATAAATCATTCATGAAACCATCTCAGCTCCCTGGGGAGTACAAATGTATACAGCTCAATTGCTGCCATTACAGCGCATATAGGGCTAATCAACCAACTCTGCCCTCACAGGTACCCATTTAACCCCTGGGTGGAGAGAAGCAATTATGGTTAAGTGTCTTGCTCAAGGACACAAGTGTCATGGCCGGGATTCGAACCCACATTCTGCTGCTAACACCAGAACTTGAGTCCGGTAAGCTAGACCGCTCGGCCACGACACTCCACACTCCACACTATGTACATATGTATTTAATGTAATGTGCATGTACGATGTAGTTATACATCACATGTAGGCCTACTACACGTACAGTCAGTCCGTGCACTTAAGCATTATATTACTTTTTAACAGCGCATAAGGCCAACAAAAAAAGTCTCCAGTTTCTGGTCAAAGCTTGGCTTCAAAATCGGTGCAGTGACACGCTTTTTTTTCCTTTTGTTTTTGGTAATCTTTTTGTCATACATGTTAACATGGTTATTGGAACCAGACCAAATCTCCCAAACACAAAGTATGGTGGCTAAGAGAGGCTGCACAAACCCCTATTCGAACAAGTTTTTTATACACAAAGCAGCAGGACTCCAATCGATCCAGCAATTTTGGCTGCAATTGGACATCACTTCATAGCAAAAAAAAGCAGAAAACTAAAAATACAGACAAGCGGATCTGAGGCGACACGCGTGGAGACCAGAAACTAAAGACTTTTTTTTTTACTAATGCATGCAAGCAATTATTACAAGGTAAGATACATGTACCATATGGTTTTAGAACACGTTATGTCCAGTATGTTATCATTATACATACGTACAATGTACATGTACGTTAATATGACTTTCTTTCATTTATCATTAACCCTAACCCTCCTAAATCCTCTATAATCCTCCGGAGGATTTGGAGGATTTTGGAGGAATGAGGCACGTTCGAAAATCACCAATTGGAGGATTATGGAGGATTGAGGAGGGTCGTGCATTTGATAGTGGAGGATTGAGGAAGCATGGTTCAAAGAGATCCTGGAGGATTCTGGAGGATTGTGGAGGATTGTGGAGGATTGAGGGCATAATAGAAATTTACTTTGGATGAATGTGGAGGATTATGGAGGATTGACAGAAACATAATCTTGTATCCTCCGGAGGATTTGGAGGATTTTGGAGGAATGAGGCACGTTCGAAAATCACCAATTGGAGGATTATGGAGGATTGAGGAGGGTCGTGCATTTGATAATGGAGGATTGAGGAAGCATGGTTCAAAGAGATCCTGGAGGATTGTGGAGGATTGTGGAGGATTGAGGGCATAATAGAAATTTACTTTGGATGAATGTGGAGGATTATGGAGGATTGACAGAAACATAATCTTGTATCCTCCGGAGGATTTGGAGGATTTTGGAGGAATGAGGCACGTTCGAAAATCACCAATTGGAGGATTATGGAGGATTGAGGAGGGTCGTGCATTTGATAATGGAGGATTGAGGAAGCATGGTTCAAAGAGATCCTGGAGGATTGTGGAGGATTGTGGAGGATTGAGGGCATAATAGAAATTTACTTTGGATGAATGTGGAGGATTATGGAGGATTGACAGAAACATAATCTTGTATCCTCCGGAGGATTTGGAGGATTTTGGAGGAATGAGGCACGTTCGAAAATCACCAATTGGAGGATTATGGAGGATTGAGGAGGGTCGTGCATTTGATAATGGAGGATTGAGGAAGCATGGTTCAAAGAGATCCTGGAGGATTGTGGAGGATTGTGGAGGATTGAGGGCATAATAGAAATTTACTTTGGATGAATGTGGAGGATTATGGAGGATTGACAGAAACATAATCTTGTATCCTCCGGAGGATTTGGAGGATTTTGGAGGAATGAGGCACGTTCGAAAATCACCAATTGGAGGATTATGGAGGATTGAGGAGGGTCGTGCATTTGATAGTGGAGGATTATGAAGGATTGAGGCAGTGAGCTTCATGCATAAACTCAAGTTGGAGGATTATGAAGGATTGAGGCAGTGAGTTTCATGCACAAACACATTTCGGAGGATTATGAAGGATCGAGGAAGGTACCTGGTAATTAAGGCTAGGGAGTTAGGGTTAATAAACTCTGTTGAAATGAATACTGAAATTACTAACTAGGGAACGAAAAATGCTACAGAGGTTGGTCAATATGTAAAGTAATTTACTACAATAAACACATGTATACAGCATCATTATCCCAGGTCAGGTATTAAAAAAGAAAAAAAAATACTGGTACATGCCTTTTTAATTAAAAATGATACTGGTACCAGATTTGGGGTTGCGGAATGCTGTTATTTTCTGCTCATTCCGTGATGCGGGATATATACAATTTACATGTATTCTGTCGATGTTTAAAAATGTGAGATTTTAGAAATAAAATGAAATTATCCTTTTAATTAAAAAAAAAAAGTATAATTTTCTGAGCCTTCTTCACTCTCCTTGCTGATTGTTTTCCATCTCAGCTTCTGGTAAAATTGTTTTTTTAAATGGACTGGTAATTAGTTTTTATATCTTTACTGAGTTTGCAATTTGAGGCCAGTGATTATTATGATGATGTCTTTCACACTCGAGCTCTTGATTCAGCTCCTCAGTCCTAACCTGTTTTGTTTTGTTAATATTGACACTGCATGGTAGATTTTGTTATGTTTAGCATAATTTTATTTGTTTAAAAGCAGCTTTTTAATTAACCCTCCCACTTTTGGTACCTTTTTCATACAAGTTGATGCACCATTTGAAACCATTCGCTTTTGTGGTTTTGAATGGTGAAATAACTGTACAGTATTGATTCCCCCAAATGGTTTTGAATGGTAGGTCAGCTAATACAAAACCTTGTTTGGATCTTTCCAAATGGTAGTACAGCTAATACAAAACCTTGTTTGGATCTTTCCAAATGGTAGTACAGCTAATACAAAACCTTGTTTGGATACTTCTAAGCCGTGGTGAATCAATGGACCCTCTATGCATTTGAATGGATTTGAATGGTAGTAAAGCTTGCTACCAACACTGTTCAAATGGTATCACCATGTGTGTACAAAACCAATAGGCATTTTTGAAAGTGGAAATTTTGAATGGTTTCAAATGGTCTATCATTAGAAGGGTTAAAGATGCATATATACAGACGTGTAGAGCTGCAAGTTTATGGTTACTTTTTGAACCGAGAAACTGTATATTTTATATTTGGTTAACCAAACAGAATTCCAACATCCTGAAATTCTAAAATGGCAGCCATTGTAGGTATTCTTTTTATGATACATTGAATTTAATGTAATCCAAATGAATAACTGAGTATAATTTTTTTATACAAAATAAAGGCAAACAAATATACATCTGTGTTAGTAACAACGGTTGCTGTAATTTGTAGTTAATTGAAATAATGTTGCCAAATTATAAATGTACATGTATGTACATGGGTGCTGATTGCAAGACAGCAAAAATAAAATTAAAAAATCCAAAACAAAGATGGCAGCCCCCATGCTTTGCTGAAAAATTGAGCAAGCCACATTGTCACTGGTCAAAGTTTGATGATAAAAAAACATAACCCATCCCAGGCCGGATTTGTACTATATATATATATATATATATATATACTTGTAGTAAAACTAGTGGAACGCTGGTAGTTGTAACTCCGAGTTTCACGCGTTATGCAATCATCAGACAACTGATATAATACATCAGACAACTGATATATATAATACACTTGGAAATCCAAGATGGCATTATTCATATAAAAATAGCATTTAATTGATAAAATCCAAATTAATATGTACCTAAAAGTAAGAAATTAAAGCTGGTTGTTATATTTAATTTACTATGGCTAGTGAATGAATATGATTATTTGAGAAACTTATGTGCATACATGTACATTACTTTATTAACCCTCCTACTATAGCTGCACTTTAGTAGGAAGTTGCTACAGAGGTCAAAACCAGTCAACTGCCTGTTTTGACTGTTGACCCAAATGTGCACAGTCGACTCATTTTGACATGTACATGTACTTCCTACATATAAGGTTTGACAGTGTTCGACTTTTAAGTGCACTAGATACACCTTGGCAAGTATATCAACATTTTGACTGGTTTGGACCCTTGTAGTAGTAGGAGGGTTAAATTGTTTTGTAACACTTAAGGGGAGGGTATTGAAAAGCTAAACTCAACAAATCAAGGTAAAATAAACCCTCAGAAGCTTGTCAAGAATAGGACTGTAGTAGGATACAAAGCCTTGGTTCAAGATTATAAAGGGTTATTGAATTTGATAAATTCATATTTGAAAACCTGTTGCAATAAAAATATTAAGATTTCAAAACTTTATTATTTGTTTGTAGAGCCAATCAATGCCTTTAGTAAAGTTCTCCATGTGCTCTTGCTTATGTTGAATATTTATGACATCTTATGAATATTTCTTTCTTTCTTTTCAGCCTTAAATGAATATTCATTAGCATTGTTAGTGAACAATAACAATCCTTCAAAATCCTCCAACAGCCTTTGTTGTCTAGGGAGTTAGGGTTAGTTGGTCTTTTTCCAAGACCCAGTAGGCCATGCTTGAATAGGGTTTCTATTTGAACTGGTGTCATCAACAATTTTGACAATGGGAAAGACTTCTTAAGCTGACCCCTGGCAGAACAATTTGCATAATGAGTGTCAGTTTAAAATGACAAAGGACTTAGTCTGGAATTGGAATGCAGACAGTTTGGGGTAACAGAAGTGTGTTGATGAAATGGTTATGATCAGCTTTGGGAGAGGAAAAGGTCAATCATCAATCTCCAACCATTTTGTCATCAGTGAGGTTTGTCAAGCACTCTGCTGCTATGTGTAATATTTATCCATTGACCAAATATTTTCAACTTTGAAACTAGTAATTTATAAACGGAGTATGGAAAGCTAATAAACCAAGCACATCAGGCTATTTGTGATTCTTCACTATTTCAATAAATTGGCAGAAACTGGAGAGAAGTGAGAAGATGATCAACAATCGTAAGTCAAGCTTTTTTTTTCCCCTGGATTTTCCTTTAACCCTAACCTTCCCAAATCCTCCAAAATCATCTTTGCTAAAGTGAAGGATTTTGAAGGATTGAGGTTACATGCTCTTGGCTAAAGTGAAGGATTTTGGAGGATTGAGGTTATTAGGCATACTTGCCTTTCCATGGTACATGTACATCCATGTTTGTTGTAGTGATTACAAGGTCAGTGCTTGGGTCAGTGGACACTGTTTATTGCTCCATGCATGCAGAGAGAGTCCCTGGCCATGTACATGTATCACAGATTAGAAACACATGGAGTGTCGTGGCCGAGCGGTCTAGCTTACCGGACTCAAGTTCTGGTGTTAGCAGCAGAATGTGGGTTCGAATCCCGGCCGTGACACTTGTGTCCTTGAGCAAGACACTTAACCATAATTGCTTCTCTCCACCCATGGGTTAAATGGGTACCTGTGAGGGCAGAATTGGTTGATTAGCCCTATATGCGCTGTAATGGCAGTAATTGAGCTGTATACTCCCCAGGGAGCTGAGATGGTTTCAGGAATGATTTATGAGCCTTATGAGCCTTATGAGCAGGGGTAATAATATAATGCGCCTTGAGCACCACTCAGTTGGTGGATACGTGTGCTATTAAGTCCACACATTATTATTATTATTATATGTACATACATGTCATGTGCTTGCTTTACTACTGAAGGATTTTGGAGGATTCAGGTTATGTGTAAGCAAGTGGGCCTAGGGAGTTACGGTTAATGAATATAATCTCAGAATGGTTGACCGTACATTGCCACTCACCATCATTATCCAGCTTAAAAATTTAACGTGGCTGGCGTTGTGTACCCGTTAATGTAATGAATCATGGAGGAAGGAATGAATGCCACTGATCTGTATTATACCGAGTGAATAGCATGAATGATGGGTCTGGGGGAAACACTTCATTTCATGCTACTGCAACCCTATATTCACACTATTCAGTCAGTATGCTAGACACACTGATAATTAATTAAATTAGCAACTGGTATTTAAATACTCATTAATACATGTAGGTAATTTATAAAGAATGTACAAGTTTGACTACAATTTTAGCACTGTAAATTAAAAATATCCCAGATTTTTTTAATGGGAATTTGATAATTTTGATATGAAAAAAATTATAACATGAAATGAAATACTTATCAAATAAGAGTGAATCAAAGAAATGATTAAGTTTTGACATGAATTAAAAATTTACAAGATGATTTTAGTTTTACTTTAAGTGGGAAAGTGCAAAATAATATCAACTGATTAAAAGGAAGGTGTACACAACATTGGTAATATTGGAAAAACTGCTTTATTGATTGATTATCATTGATAAGCTTAACGCTAAGTAATTGTTTCACATAAGAATTTGACCAATTAGTGGTTATTTTTTAATTACCAGAGTCTACATCTTACTTCAAAACATCTGCTGTGACAAGCCTAACAATTTTGGCCCTTGCAGGCTAGGGTCGAACTGAAGGTCATTACAGTTATTATCCTAATCATATCCTAGTGTATAGTTCCAACAATAACCATCTATGTAAATGACCAGTGTAACAATAGTCACTTAATTAACCCTAACTCCCTAGGCCCATTTGCTTACACATAACCTGAATCTTCCAAAATCCTTCAGTAGTAAA
The DNA here is from genome assembly GCA_029582265.1 of Zoroaster sp. YZ-2022. NCBI lineage: Eukaryota > Metazoa > Echinodermata > Asteroidea > Forcipulatida > Zoroasteridae > Zoroaster > Zoroaster sp. YZ-2022. Next base: position 46,275,407 of record CM055821.1, read on the forward strand.
GCAAGCACATGACATGTATGCACACGTGTGTTTTTAATCTGTGATACATGTACATGGTCAGGGACCCTCCCCTGCATGCATGGAGCAATAAACAGTGTCCACTGACCCAAGCACTGACCTTGCAATCACTACAACAAACATGGATACACATGTACCACGGAAAGGCAAGTATGCCTAATAACTTCAATCCTTCAATATCCTTCACTTTAGCAAAGAGGATTTTGGAGGATTTGAGAAGGTTAGGGTTAAGGGTTGGAACGTTTACATGTGTACATGAAAAAAAAAATTCACTAAATGTTTTTAAATTCACAAAACAAACGAATCCTACGTTTTAAAAAAAAGAACTTTCCATTTCCGCAATATTTGGCCGGTCTTTTTTAGTTACACAAAGTGCGACTAGTGGACCTGCTTTTATTATATCAAGATTCCCAGGAAGTTCAGTTGATACATTTTTGTTATTTTAACCCTCCTACTGTTTGACCATTTGAAACCATTCAAAATTTTCACTTACCAAAATGCCCATTGGTTTTGTACACACATGGTGATACCATTTGAACAGTGTTGGTAGCAAGCTTTACTACCATCCAAATCCATTCAAATGCATAGAAGGTCCATTGATTCACCACTTAGAAGTATCCAAACAAGGTTTTGTATTAGCCGTACTACCATTTGGAAAGATCCAAACAAGGTTTTGTATTAGCTGACCTACCATTCAAAACCATTTGGGGAAATCAATACTGTACACAGTTACTTCACCATTCAAAACCACAAAAGCGAATGGTTTCAAATGGTGCATCAACTTGTATGAAAAAGGTACCAGAAGTAGGAGGGTTAATACAACCAGAAATTTTGGTTGTTTTGTGCCAGGCTTGGATTGGATATACATGTATGGGCGGCATATCGGTAAATCGGTAGTATTTTTTTCTAAATCCTTATTGCCGTATTTTGGATTATTTTCCATACTAAATATGGACAACCTGTGTGCATCATGTCATTTATTGGTGAAACAATAACCATTTACATGTATACACGGTCTGTGTCAAAACGTATACACGTTTCGCAAATTAAACAGAAAATTCCAACCCTAGTCACTTCAAATCAGTGTCTTCAACTAAAGTAATTTTATACTAACACTAAAAAGTTACAGGTACTTTTAGGTGGTAAGCAGCGTGTAACAGTTTGGCTAATTATATATATTTATGAATTCAATATTATAAATGTATACTATTATAGGCCAGACTTGTAGCTTTGTATGGTGAAAATGATAAGACTGTTTGCAGTGACACCATGAAGACGATCAGAGCATAGCCTACTGGTTGAAACATGAAGTTGTAACCACTTATTAGAGAATAAAGAGAATTTTTACATGGTGTCACTGCAAACAGTCTAAACAATTATAACAGTAGGCCCTAAGCTACCCCCCCCCCCCAAAAAAAGTCTCTGGTTTCTGGTCTCCGCGCATGTCATCTCAGACCCGTGCGTCGGCATTTTTAATTTTCTTTTTTTTGCTATGAAACGATGTCCAATTGCAGCCAAATTTGCGGGATCGATTGGAATTCTGCCACACTGTGCTGTAAACAACTTTTTCACATAGGGGTATGGATGTTTGCCCCGGTTTGTGCAGCCTCTCTTAGCCACCATACTTTGTACTTGTAGGGAAATTTGGTCCCCGCGCATACAATGTATCACGTATTTCCCTGTTGGCAAAAAAAAAGATGGCTGAAAAAAAAAAGTGTCACTGCACCAATTTTTGAAGCCGACCGATGACCAGAAACTGGAGACTTTTTTTGGGGGGGGGGGGGAGGGGGAGGCCTAATGAAAGATGGTAAGAACTCAGATGGTACGCATTTTTTCATTACCATTACTACGGTCGTGACACTTGTGTCCTTGAGCAAGGTACTTAACCATAAATTGCTTCGTCCTTCGGATGGGACGTAAAAGCCGTAGGTCCCGTGTGTTGTGTAATGCACGTAAAAAAAAAAAAAATGCGCCTTGAGCACCACTTAGTTGGTGGATACGTGCGCTATATAAGTCCACACATTATTATTATTACCAAGCCTTCCACCAGTTCCAAGGCTATTCAAAAAGCAAACAAAAATGAAGACAAAATACAAATCTCAAGCTGTTAAAGTATAATTAATTATATATCATAACGAATTATGAGCTAAAAATTGTAGTAGAGACCGACGGTGACACTGGCACTTCTTGGGCGCATGCCCCCCGTGCCAATCGTGCAAGTCGATCGAGCATAAACCAGCAGCGGCCATGGCGGCGGTAGATTTGACTCACCGCTCGCAAGCCTGCACATCGCCGGTCCGCACTTATTTCGATAACAATCCACACACTTCGGCAGATAAATCCACAGCAAAATACTCACTCAGTTGAACAGGTATCCGTCAAGAAACTGTCGATAAAATCCAGCACGATGAAAGCATTTTCAAATTATGACAAACACGTTTGTTTTCGTGAATAAATCCAGAGGTTGACAGCTCCTGTTTATCTTCTCCTTTTTCCCGAATTAGTCTGGTAAAATATTGCGAAAAAAATATTTTCATATTATGAATAATTCTTACAATGATGAAGAGTGCGGAAAGACTGGGTACTAGATCATCGGATGGGTGTGAGAAACAACTATACTGAAGCTAGTTGCGGATTGAACACAATTTCCCAATTACGAATCCAGCTTTGGACTTGAGAAACTAGAAAACATGCAGTACAGGGTGAAAACTGCACTAGAGAAAAATGTACTAAATTTTCCAAATAAAGCTCAACTAATTATTGATAATATGAAATAACAATGACCACATGTATGCCCTTTTCTGTACATTCAGTCTATCAGAACCTAATTATTACTAAAATGCCTGTGTTGCCGCTTATTTTGTCAAGTTAAAGATGACTAGTCAAATGAGGGCGACCATAAACCAGTCGCATCATTCTTTTTCTATTTTTCTTTTGAAAAACAGTTTCCATTGTCATTTGGTGGAAATGATGGCCAGCGTGCCATAATAATGTAGCAAAATTGACAAAAGAGTTTCTTTTGGAAACATTATTCAGAGTTGTCAAATCAAATGAATTGGTATTTCATAATTCCATTTAATATTTTGATTAGGAATACTTGTCTGCCTCCTACCAAAGGAAACGTACGATCGTGGATGTCAACAAGTATGTTGGGTCGAGTCTGTTTCATTAGGAAATGCTCAAATCTTTGACAAAACGGCAAACTAATAGGTATGGTTTTCAATATTTTAGTTTTACAAGATCAAGATGAGTGATACCCATTGTACCCATGGGCGTCGATTGGTGGGGGAACGGGGGGGCATGTCACCCTCCACTTTTTAGAGTGGGGACAGCATATCAAATGCTCCCCCCCCCCCCCCACACACACACACACACACACACACATCCACACACTTTTTGATGGCCCATAAATAAATAAAAATAGGTAAAACTTGTAGCTTTGCATGGTGAAGAGGATACGTAAGACTAATTGCGGTGACACCATGTGAAATTCTCTATTGAGTAGTAATTAGTTCTGAAAAGAACTGGAGTATGCTCTGATCGTCTTCAGGAGAATACCGGACTCTGGGAAATAAAAAAATAAGTAACTAATTTTGGCCTATCCTGATTACTGGGCTGGAGTAGGCTACCGTTTTTCTTGTAACACCAAAAATATTCAAAAAGCGCGCACTCAGAACCACCAAAGAATTAACATTCAAAGTCAAAAACTGAGCTCGTAAGTCCGTATGAGGCAGGCCGTATACTGTTGCTAAGCGCTCGCACAGAGGTTTACACAATCTTGCACAGACCTATTGGGACACTGGAACAATAACGACCATCCCATTTTCCCGTCCATTGGCATCGATAGGTTTTTGCATTGAGGAACGTGCATTCAAGCAGCGTAGCCAAAAGGGGAGGGGCGGGGGCTGAGGAGGCCTCCCCCACTTGTTGGCAAAATAGTGTTTATCGGTAAATTCACAAGCTTGTTGGTATTTCAGGTGGACATAATTTGTCGGTTCATTTGAGTTTTGCATCGGTAAATTTACCCCAAAAAATGTTTTTCCCAAAAAAATGTTTTTCCCAAAAAAATGTTTTTCCCCAACAAATGTTTTTCCCCACTCTGAAAATCCTGGTTACGCCACTCATGCATTCCCCACTATTTAGACTGGGGGACATTTTATCAGTCCCCCACTTTTGTGATGGCCCACATACAAAAATAATCTCCCAAATAATTATGTATAGGCCTATCTGGATCCTAAGGAGTACGCTACGGTTTTTCTTGCAATTAACCAAAGGCAAAAATGTCGTTATAAAGCACTTAGTACGCTTTAGTTTAAGATAATAATGCCTTCATTTATAAACACTCGACTACAGTATGTGCTGGTTATACCACGTTCTATCAACGAGATTTATCAAATAATCATTATCAAAGTGATTCATAAAGCATGAAACAGAGAAACATTGAATAAAGCAAAATATTAACTTTTTATCCCGTAAACCATACTTTCCAGTGTAGAATTATTTCATTTCCGTTAATTCGTGTCATGTATTGGTCTATAATATGTTACATTCAATTTGTCTGTCTAATTTAGTGCCTAAGCTCAGTGTACCATAAATAGATCCCTATAGCTATCCCCTGGCTAAATTAAGGTTTGCAAGCCGCCCCCAAAAAATATATATAGAGAGAGAGCAATAGATAATTGGCAATAGATAATATATATATATATATATATATATATATATATATATATATATATATATATACATATATATATACATATATATATACATATATATATATACATATATATATACATATATATATACATATATATACATATATATATACATATATATATATATACATATATATATATATATATACATATATATACACATATATATACATATATATATCCAAAAGCAGGGGTATAGCAGGGGTATAGGGCACAACACTGTGGAGTTCGTTTCGTCATACCCCGCCGCCCTATACTCTCTTAATGTAAAAGAGTGAAAACCACTCTTTTTTTGAGTAAAATCCACTCTGATTCAGTAAAAAGCTACCAATTCACTCTTTATACACTACTAATTTTACTCTTTATCCACTCCAAAACTCTGGCAAACTTTATTAATAATCTGTGGAGTATCACCCTGTATTGCATGTATTCTAGTTTATAAATCCACATTCGAATTCACCATGGGACTCCGTGCAGTTAATTTTGTCCCAATTGGTAATTGGCTAGGTTCACTTCGAGAACTCGCTCAGACTGTTTCAGGTCCAACGGAAGTAATGCATGTTCATTGCAGTGTGTGAAATGAGGATTGCGACGGTAAGTTTTAATTAGGTCGTGGGTCTCTTGTGGCGTAACTGGGGTTGGTTCGTTAGGGGGAGTGGCGTCTTGGTGGAAAGGGGTAACAGAATTTTAGGGGGAGGGCACTGCAGCGCAGCATTTTGTAACTAACGTTATCTAGACATCGGATAAAACAAACATAACTAAACGTTAGGCCTAATTGTTACATGGAATTACATAACCCCAATACACTCACTCCAAAGTAGTACAACTGTAGAATGCAGGGCCACACAGTGAAGGTTACTTCTTATAAATTTACGTAATCTGGCTTAAAAATACACAACTGCGGTTCCTACATGTGTAGGTCAAATTTAGAAAAAGGGAAAAAATTTGCCCTGCATTCTATAGGTACTCCCTCAAAGTGAGTCATAATGATAATTCCTGGCTGAATAACATGCACAAACACCATGTAAAACTTGTCCATTGATATTGATATTAACACAAAATAAATGTCTCATGAATTTGAAATAAAACATAATAAAAAGTACACGCATTATGGGGTGGGGGTAGAATGTCGTATCTGACCGCCACTTATTCTCATTTATTTATGCGCCTGATGAGCAGGGGTAATAATGTAATGCGCCTTGAGCACCAGTTTGGTGGATACGTGCGTTATATAAGTCCACATTGTTATTATTATTATTATTATTATTATTATTATTATTATAACCAATAATGTAATCTTACCTGCCAGTAAGGTGGAGAACATATGGATGATGATGGACATATACTTCAAATTATTCCAGGATATTTATTTCATGAAAAATCAGGCATTTTTGGGAGACGATGACTTCCCATGTCAGTTTGATCTTGTCAACTCCCCTGTTAGTGACCAACACGGTCATTGTACATGCGCAGTGGCAACTATAATAGGATCCTTCTGTTTTCTTAAGGGGAGGATTTTTTAGAAGGGAAATAAAGTCTGAAAACCATCATAAAATTGGATTTTAAAGATAGTTTTCGCTTTTTGTACCCCAAAAAATCGCTAGAATCATTTTTTTAAACTGGTTAGTGGTTGCAAAAAAAAAAAAAAAAAAACAACTTAAAAAGTGGCGGTTGGATATGACATTATTTCCATTAAATACATGACAAACTGCAATTTCTGAAATTAGTGTAATAATTACATCACAGAATAAGTTTGCAGGATTCTAATTCGAATGTGGCAAGATTTGTTTTAAATATGCCTATTGCAAAATGTTGAGTATGATGAATGAATTAAAAGATAGACGAATCCGAGGCCGTTATTGAGTATTCCTAGCCCCATTCTAGGGCCAATACACTGGACTCCCTCCCTACAAAAAAAGGAGCAATTTTTCAACTTGATCTGCAAATTATTACAATCTAACATTTTGTGATTGGATAACCTTGCCCAAGCAGACACTTTTGGCATAAAGTTTACTATTGTGAAATCAGTAATTTTGGTGAAATTTAAATTTTATTGTTTTTTTTTTAAATTTCAAAAATGTTTCAAAAATTTCATAAAAGTGAGATATCCCAGAATAATGGATTTTATGCCAAAAGTGTCTGCTTGGGCAAGGTTACTTAATTGCTAAGTTTTAGGTTGTAATAATTAGATCAAAAGTTGAAAAAAAAGGAGATAAATCGCTCCATTTTTGGACATGTGGTGTTAGAGCCAAGGATACGGAAGGAGTCCAGTGTATTGGCTCTAGAATGGGGCTATAAATAGCCTACTTTCATCATCAATAATCCTAAATTTACAAATGTTCTGACAAGATTTATTCCGAGATAAAAATGGACAGTAATCAGAGTTGAGCTTCCATGGACTGATCACAATGTCATCAGCAGAGAAAAATGTAACAGAACACCTGTACAAGGTGCTTGTTATCGGGGAGTTTGGAGTTGGTAAGTACGGTACCCAGGTTAATTGCTTACTATTTGCTATGTTGACATTTGAAAATCCTAAATTTGCTAATTAATGTTGTTGAAAATTATTCAAAATGGTTATTGTAATGCTCCTCCAATGATAAGCAATGTTTTTTTGTGAAACCAACTTGAAAATTCTTTTTAACAAAAATGATTTTTGTTAGATAAGTTGATAATGATTCAGTATTCAAATAAAAATTGTAAAGTTTCAGGCCTGGAATTCCATGGAAGCCTTTAGACAATCTGATATTGGCTCTTTTACTCAGGAAAAGCGGTCTTGCCCCTGCCAGAATGAAATTCCACGCTTGTAGTTTTATGTTGTTTTGAGGCTCACTTTTGGGGTATTTTGTCAAGATGGCAGAAGAAGAAAAAACAAATTTGGGGAAAAAAATTGCACGCCATATGATTAAAAAAACGTTGTGGCCTTCTTTAGTTCTTAAAGATTTGTATATAAATGTGTTTTCTGGAAAAGATACTTTGTTATTACAATTCTGAATGTTTATTTCTGATTTATCTAAATAAGTTAGTTTTATCCCGGCCCATAGAGAGAACATTTTGAGAATGAGTTTGTAAAGAAACCAAAAACAATCAACGGTTTAACATACGGGCAGCATGACAGAGTGCACTTTGGAAAAGAAGCAGCTCCTGATATGGTTCTCCAATGTACTATATTTTAAGTGATATTTACCCCCTTAACTTTTCTCAAATCCTATTCTTGGGAAAATTTTACCTAAATGTGATTTTCTGGCTTTTGTTTTATTGCAGGTAAGGTACGTACTTTGGATGTTAACAGTCATCAGTCAGTCAACATTTATAAGTATGGCATAGAAACAATAATATAAACCCTAACTCCCTAGGCCCACTTGCTTACACATAACCTGAATCCTTCCTAACTCCCTAGGCCCATTTGCTTACGCATAACCTGAATCCTTCCAAACTCCCTAGGCCCATTTGCTTACGCATAACCTGAATCCTTCCTAACTCCCTAGGCCCACTTGCTTACACATAACCTGAATCCTCCAAAATCCTTCAGTAGTAAAGCAAGCACGTGACATGTATGCACACATGTGTTTCTAATCTGTGATACATATACATGGCCAGGGACCCTCCCTGCATGCATGGAGCAATAAACAGTGTCCACTGACCCAAGCACTGACCTTGCAATCACTACAACAAACATGGATGTACATGTACATGTACCATGGAGGAAGGAAGGCAAGTATGCCTAATACATGTAACCTCAATCCTCCAGAATCATTTTTTGGACAGACCAACATGTACAATATAACCTCAATCCTCCATTTTCATCCAGTGTCAAATTTCCTAATTTCCTGCAATTTCCTAATAACTTCAATCCTTCAAAATCCTTCACTTTAGCAAAGAGGATTTTGGAGGATTTGGGAAGGTTAGGGTTAAGGTACTACCAACAATGTTTTTGTAGGAAGGGTTTGTAAGTTTGTTATTTTCACCATAAAATTTACCATTGTACCATTGTATGGGACCACAACGCAGAGTCTAGTAAAGTTTGCTCGATTAAACTTGTCATCATCCAGACTGATAAAAGGTGAAGTGTTTTTTTTCCTGAAGGTATGAAACAAATGTTCTGTCACAGCATTTATTCACAAGTCTTCAGTAATATCCATTACTGTTTCAAATGTGTTTGAAGAGAAAAACAAACATTCTAGGAAGTTTGGAATGGATTTCCTAAGTTGCTCTTCAAGTGAAAAAGTTGCTAACTGTGTGTCCCCTCCCCCCCCCCCCTTTTCAATTTGAACTCAAATAGTTTTTGTCCTATGTTACTTATTAATAAATGTATTTGTTTTCTTTCCAGACATCGATCATAAGAAGATATACGGAAAGTAAGTAAGGCTGTGTCAGGTACCCGGATACCTGACTAATACTGTCATTACCCGGTTCCATTTTTCGGTTCCAATTACCCGTAAACGACTTTAAAAAATTCGGACTTAACATTTGAGCGGTGCAAACAGAAATCTGTGACTCTTGAATAATGTAATGTTTACACTTTTTACAATTTTATTTTGTCAAGAAGAGATTACACTAGATAACGCCTTGGTAGTATTTTATGGACAGTTTCCACACACTTTCCTCCAACTGATTCAGTGTGATACAATGTTTGCCTATTGTTTGCAGTTATAGGATTAGTGCATGCTTTATGTCTGCACTGGGAGTGTGTGCCATGAGCTGTTATGAGAGGGGGATATTATTATAGGGAACGTCCACATTAATTGTTGCGCTATTAGTAAAAAAGTATTGCTGAAATTGAAAATTAAAATGGGTATCCGGGTATCCGAAGTTTCTTGAGCGAGTCAAACGGAATGAAACTTAATACAGATAAATCCAAGATAATGCATATGACTAGATCAACAAAGTCATTAGCCCTTCCACAGTACTCCATACATAGTTTTCCCTTAACCGTTGCATCCACTTACAAGTACCTTGGTGTAACGATGAACAGTACCTTAACATGGAACGACCATGTTAACAGTGTAGTCGCTAAGGCAAGTAAGACACTTGGTTTCATCTGGCACACCGCAGGAGGAACTTCGACAAATGCACTAATGTCTCTCTACCGGTCACTCGTCTTACCAGTTCTTGAGTATGGGTTGCCTGCCTGGTGCCCATATACAGTAAAATTGTCATCTAAACTAGAACGGGTCCAAAGGAGAGCGACAAGGATGTGTCTGAAACAGCAGAAAGGAACAATGCCGTACGAGGACAGACTTAGGAAACTGAACTGGCAAAGCCTAGAATCTAGACGCCAGTGCTTAACAATTCAATTCACCACTAAATGTTTATACAGTTTAATTGACTGTCATACAATCAACTCTAATACTTTTGTTAATACTCGCCACTTAGACACACTCACATTTAATCATCTCTATGCAAGAACACTTAGCCTAAAGAACACCTCTATCACTCATTTCCACGTATTTGGAGTAGTCTACCTACAAATGTTAAGAATGCCCTAATTATAGATTCGTTTAAGTGTTTTAGCATTTATTTACGCAACCATTTCCTTGATGTCTAGATGCCTATTCGATATTTACTGATTTTGTGTAAATTTTTGATTACTCATGTTATTGCTAGATTGCTTGTCAGTACATTCATTGTTGACTGTCTTATATTGTTGTTGTGTTTGTTTGTTTGTCTGGCTGTTGGAGCGTTTGCTCGTTTGTTTGTTTGTTTGCTTGCTTGCTTGTTTGTTTGTTTGTCTGTGTGTTTGTTTGTTGGGGTGTCTATTGTTTGTTTGGTTGTTGATATTACTGTTTCATTGTATTGACTGTTCCAGTGGTTTGATTCATGTTGTATCTTTTTATTTACATGTGTATACATTTTTATTTTATGCATAGATATATCATATTGTATTTTTCGAAATCAGTGTTACTTTTTAAGACTGGATTGATAGGCTTTCGAGTCACAGTGTTTAAGTACACTTTTATTAATCCTGGCCATCTTAAAATGGATTTGTTTTGTTTTGTCTTATCTACGCCTGCCTTTTTTCCTGCCTTTAAATTAATTTATTTTCCTGTGTTGTTCCATGAGATGGCTTCTGTCACCTCTTATCATATTTTCCTTAATTTGTTTCCTGTTAATTCGAAAGAGTTACCATGATTTATTTTCATGTATGATTTGTATTGTTTGTATTATTGTTGCATTTTCTGGCCGAATAAATAATTAAAAAAAAAAATAATAATAATAATTTCGGATATCCAGTTTCAAAAATATCCGAAAACACACAATCCTAAAAGTATGTAAAACTTTTAAAAATGTAAACAAAATATTTGAACAAAAATTAAGGGAAATATGTTTTGAAATATATGCATGACATAATCAGGATAGTTTTGAGGAAGAAATTATAAAACCCCCCAAAATTACCTAATTATTCTCTGATAGCTACTTTGATGTGAAATTGTTAAAGGTTACCAGTCATCTTGAGAGAATATTCCGTTTATGAAGTGCTTTCATAAAGAGAAAAGAAAGTTAAAAAAGAAAGGATTTTTACTCGGATGAAGCATTGAACAGTCAAAATTATTGCTTTACCGTTTCATGCATTATCCCGATTTAAGAGAAGTAAGTCGACCTGTAGACATTATGCAAACATGTCCAATGTTGTAGCTTGCCTTACAAGATTTAGCTTTAAGCATTCATTTCAATGAAGTACAGTGTAGTTATTTGTTACTTTTCAATAACAGATAAATTTTCGCCAAACTACAAGCTGACGATAGGCGTTGACTTTGCCCTGAAACCTATTGACTGGGACACTACAAGAAGAGTCAATCTTCAGCTATGGTATGTTGTGAATCATCAACCCTAACTCCCTAGGCCCATTTGCTTACACATAACCTGAATCCTTCCTAACTCCCTAGGCCCATTTGCTTACACATAACCTGAATCCTTCCTAACTCCCTAGGCCCATTTGCTTACACATAACCTGAATCCTTCCTAACTCCCTAGGCCCATTTGCTTACACATAACCTGAATCCTTCCTAACTCCCTAGGCCCATTTGCTTACACATAACCTGAATCCTTCCTAACTCCCTAGGCCCATTTGCTTACACATAACCTGAATCCTTCCTAACTCCCTAGGCCCATTTGCTTACACATAACCTGAATCCTTCCTAACTCCCTAGGCCCATTTGCTTACACATAACCTGAATCCTTCCTAACTCCCTAGGCCCATTTGCTTACACATAACCTGAATCCTCCCTAACTCCCTAGGCCCATTTGCTTACACATAAACTGAATCCTTCCTAACTCCCTAGGCCCATTTGCTTACACATAACCTGAATCCTTCCTAACTCCCTAGGCCCATTTGCTTACACATAACCTGAATCCTTCCTGACTCCCTAGGCCCATTTGCTTCCACATAACCTGAATCCTTCCTAACTCCCTAGGCACATTTGCTTACACATAACCCGAATCCTCCAAAATCCTTCAGTAGTAAAGCAAGCACATGACATGTATGCACACATGTATTTCTAATCTGTGATACATGTACATGGCCAGGGACCCTCCCTACATGCATGGAGCAATAAACAGTATCCACTGACCCAAGTACTGACCTTGCAATCACTACAACAAACATGGATGTACATGTACCATGGAAAGGCAAGTATGCCTAATAACCTCAATCCTCCCAAATCCTTCACTTTAGCAAAGAGGATTTTTGAGGATTTTGGAAGGTTAGGGTTAACCCTTCTATGACTGCAAGGGTCAAAATCAGTCAAAATGTTGATATACTTGCCAAGGTATATCTAGTGCACTTAAAAGTCAAACACTGTCAAACCTTACGTGTAGTAAGTACATTTACAGGTCAAAATGAGTCGACCGTTTTTGACTGGTAAAAGCATTGTCTGGTATTGTTCATTGTGGTCAAAATGACAGTAAAAACTAGTCAAAAATGCCCCTGTGTGCACATTTGGGTCAACAGTCAAAACAGGCAGTTGACTGGTTTTGAGCACTACAGCTACTTGCCACTAAAGTTCGGCTACAGTAGGACGGTTAATAAAACCAACATGTTATTTAAGACTTATGATTGTACCTTGTCTGTCCATAGGGAAGGGTAACAAAGCTCTGCTTCCACATTTTCCCTACATGTTAATATTATTTATTTGTTTTGTTGATTTTGTATTAATTAGTCTACAGCTTATAGTTTTGTTGCATCTATCTTATTATATGCATTGGAACAAATGATTTCTGTATTATGATTCTAAAAAAATATTTTTTTTAAATGATGAAAAATGAGGGGAAATGCTAACTTTGTAAACCATGTTTTTAAATAATTATTTATTTGGTTATAAGCATAATGTGTCAAGTGTTATTGGATTTGGTTCACTTAGGCAAATATATGGCATACGTGTTTCAAGTCTAAAATAATGATAAAATTGTGTGCATAGAATATTCATTTCATTTTGACAGCAAATACTGAAAAAGAGATGGAATAATAGGAATATATTATTTTGTGTTAACTAGAAAATTAAAGATTTCAACGATGAAGTAAGAATACTTTTACATTTTTAACAACACAATCATTAATAAAATGAAAAACAAATATTTATTTTATTTTGTTCTTCTTAAAGGGATATTGCTGGGCATGAGAGATTTGGTCACATGACAAGAGTCTATTATAAATATGCGTAAGTAATGTCATACAATTTGTTTTCATCATACATGTTCATAATTAAATACTTGGAGAATAAACGTTTTACACTTGGTCTTGACCGCAATGATAATGACCGATTTTGGACATGGTCTTGGGCCAATTTCAGAAAGGCCCATATCAATTTTTCTTTCAAAATTGAGTAATTTTGTTGAAAAAGTGAAATAGAAATCGGCAAATTCACGTTTTGGGGACTCACAAATAAATTGCAAATTGTGCGAGTCAGCATGTTAGGTGCCAGATTAATTTAACAGCTGGCGTGATCAAATTTTCGTGATCAAATTTTCTAAACGGTCTTGGGCGTTTATGAATGTGGAATAATTGTTTTGCCTAATAAGCTTACATATATATGTAGATATAACCCTCCTACTATTACAAGGGTCAAAATCAGTCAAAATGTTGCTATACTTGCCAAGGTATATCAAGTCAAACACTGTCAAACCTTATGTGTAGTAAGTACATTTACAAGTCAAAATGAGTCAACTGTTTTTGACTGGTAAAAGCATTGTCTGGTATTGTTCAGGGTGGTCAAAATGACAGTAAAAACTAGTCATAAATGCCCCTGTGTGCACATTTGGGTCAACGGTCAACACAGGCAGTTGACTGGTTTTGAACGCTCTAGCAACTTCCCACTGAAGTGCAGCAATAGTAGGAGGGTTAATTAAGCCAGATGTAACGAGATAGAACTGGATAGATCCAGGGTCAAGGCTTCAAGTCTTACTACAAACTGTTGCTTTTTTTGTCTGTTTTTATATTTTGTAAAAGGTTGCCATCTGGAAATCTTTTGTAAATTTGACATAATAATTCCTGTTTCTCTAAGATGAAAGCATCTTAGATGAAAGCATCTTAGATGAAAGCATCTTAGATGAAAGCATCTTAGATGAAAGCATCTTAGATGAAAGCATCTTAGATGAAATAATTTACCAACTTACATGTACCAACTTACACCAAGTCAGTTTTTTAATTTGATAATTTGGTTAAATTTGACTGTTTAATCTCTCGTCAATGTTTTTTTTTTCCTTGCAGAATTGCTGCTATTATTGTATTCGATCTGTCAAGGTATGATATAAAAAAGTCTTGCTTTAATTTGTTTGTATTCTCCTGGTATCTGTCTTATACAAATAATCTATTTGACATGCATAATGTGTGTCATTATGTTTTACCAGCCTGTGTGACATGATATTTGTAATGTTTTGGCTGGTGCAGTGGTTATCAGAATCTTTTCATTTTCTATAATCAGCCCTTGTTATTGGTAATGTTGGCCAAATTATTTACACTCTTTGAATCAAGTTTGAATCAAGTTATACTTTAAAAATATATATATATATATATATATATATATATATATATATATATATATATATATAAACGGTTCGCTTGCAAAGAAAAATTGGCTGATGCCGGACTCGAACCCGCGACCTCTCGATTACCGTACGAGCACTCTACCAACTGAGCTAACCAGCCCCTATGTTGGTGGGCGGTCCACTTAAGCCAATTATCTATTGCTCTATGGGGCAAGGTTAGAGGCCAAACCATATCTGCCGAGTAGCCAGGGATCAAGCCCCGGTCAGATGCAAACAACCCGGGTAACGGCAGTAGCGGGGATCACACAAACGGGACACAAGCCTTTTATGTGATTGTACACAAAGTAGATTTATATGGAGAAACTGACCTGAAATATTACACTGCTCAAAATAAAATAGGACTCAAAAGTATTTCTTGGTCCATTTTGTCCATGTGAGGACACAAAAGCAGTTTTTGGTGGAAGTAAAGTACTAAAGGTTACTCTGCAACATTATAAACACTTTTCACGTGTTGTGCATGTCTAATGACGGTTTAAACTGGCAGATCATGTGATAAGGCATGAAAATGCAGATAACAGGTTGATGTACAGTACTCAATATCAAACTTGGCTAATCAGCTTTATTTCTTCATGGGTGACTCCACAATTGACTTCAGTAGGATGTTGCAGCACCCCGGACTCGCACACATTCTGCACAACGCATCCTCATGAATTAACAGTATGGTGTTCCGGATCACAGCTTGGTCGAGGTTGTTCCACTCATCCTGTAGAGCTGCTGTCAGATTGGCAACGTTCCTTACAGGAGGGTTGTGACTTCTGACTCTAACTGAGAATTGCCCAAATGTTCTCAATAGGGTTAAGGTCTGGTGAAATGGCAGGCCATTCCAGACGCTGAATATGGTTACCTGTAAGGAACGCTGTTATGATTCTTGCTCTGAGGACGGGCGTTGTCATCCATTAGAATGAAAACATCTCCCATCAACCTGTTATCTGCATTTTCATGCCTTATCACATGATCTGCCAGTTTAAACCGTCATTAGTGTTTATAATGTTGCGTGAAAAGTGTTTATAATGTTGCAGAGAAACCTTTAGTACTTTACTTCCACCAAAAACTGCTTTTGTGTCCTCACATGGACAAAATGGACCAAGAATTACTTTTGAGTCCTATTTTATTTTGAGCAGTATATATAAACGGTTCGCGAGCAAAGAAAAATTGGCTGATGCCGGACTCGAACCCGCGAGCTCTCGATTACCGTACAAGCACTCTACCAACTGAGCTAACTAGCCCCTATGTTGGTGGGCGGTCCACTTATGCCAATTATCTATTGCTCTATGGGGCCAGGTCAGAGGCCAAACCATATCTGCCGAGTAGCCAGGGATCAAGCCCCGGTCAGATGCAAACAACCTGGGTAACGGCAGTAGCGGGGATCACACAACTTGGGACACAAGCCTTTTACATGGTTGTACACAAAGTAGATTTATAGGGAGAAACTGACCTGAATATTATATAAACGGGTAGCGAGCAAAGAAAAATTGGCTGATGCTGGACTCGAACCCGCAACCTCTCGAATACCGTATGAGCGCTCTACCAACTGAGCTAACCAGCCCCTATGTTGGTGGGCGGTCCACTTATGCCAATTATCTATTGCTCTATGGGGCCATATATATATATATATATATATATATATATATATATACACACATACACTCACTGGCCAAAAGTATTGCAACATGAATTTGTACGAGACATTGCCTAGACGGATGGCCGCAATTATCAGGTCACGTGGTTACCCGACAAAGTATTGAAGGACTTTGTTTCTGAGCAAGAACAGTAAAAAAGAACATTGACTTCAAAACACAGGCACTTTCAAGAAGTCTTAAGTAGTGTAAATAAAATAAAATAAATTATTGTAACAGAGTTCTCCAAACTGAACTTTGGCGTGAATTTCAATGTTGCAATACTTATGGCCAGTGAGTGTATATACAATTTTGAAAGTTTTAGCCTGTTATGTTGCACTGTTAACAAGAAAATGGTGTTTAGATTTGTTGTATTCATTCTATTAGGAACTAATAGGTAAGAGTACTCTTTCCTAAATTTGAACTGGAAATTATTTTACTTTCCTTTATTAACCCTCCTACTTCTGGTACCTTTTTCCTACTTCTGGTACCTTTTTCCTACTTCTGGTACCTTTTTCATACAAGTTGATGCACCATTTGAAACCATTCGCTTTTGTGGTTTTGAATGGTGAAATAACTGTACAGTATTGATTTCCCCCAAATGGTTTTGAATGGTAGGTCAGCTAATACAAAACCTTGTTTGGATCTTTCCAAATGGTAGTACAGCTAATACAAAACCTTGTTTGGATACTTCTAAGAGGTGAATCAATGGACCCTCTATGCATTTGAATGGATTTGAATGGTAGTAAAGCTTGCTACCAACACTGTTCAAATGGTATCACCATGTGTGTACAAAACCATTGGGCATTTTGGTAAGTGGAAATTTTGAATGGTTTCAAATGGTCAAACAGTAGGAGGATTAAGGACCTTTAAAATTATTTCTAGGGAAGCTTGATACCAGCATCAAATTTATACCAAGTTTCACATTACAATCCGACTATGATTTATTTTTGAATTACAAATTCTTGAGTATACTTTTAAAAAGGATAAGTGATTGATTGTCTTGCCCAAACAACTTGATAACACTGGTCTACAGCCAAAATGCTTCCGAAACAAATGAAGTCAAACTTGACTAATTATGGGTCACTGAGAATGGAAATGATGCTTAAAATTGTTGAATGGCTCTAGTTTTCAAGATCTACATGTACATGTGTACACGTATGGGAATAGCGTATGATAATTCATGATTAAAAATCTGCTATGTACACCATATACATAGTACGTAAAGTGTAAAAACTTAAATATCTTGGAAACAGTAGCCAGTCAGCAATGTTAATTGTCATGTTTGAATTCAGCACATCAAAATCCATAATAAATAGCACATTTTATCTCCGAAGCAGACAACTTTAAAAAAAATTGTTGACCAGTGTAATTGGTCTATCAAATAAAAAAGATGATCACTGTGAAGTTCCTATCCTGTTTTGTCTTCCTTCCCACATTTACCACTGATTTGAAATGGATAGTTCTGGGACGGTTAACCTGTTAACTGGTTCACTGACCGAAACTGCACTAACCATTTAGAAATTTGCTAACCGGCTAACGGAAACCAATATTTAAAAAAAAATAATAATAAATTGTGAGGAATTTGCTGCCCCTTTTGTTGTTCTATACTTTTGTTTTTTACCGCTTTGGTTATTAACCAGTTCGCGTCGGAGGCCGTGTATACACGCAATTTTTTTTTGCACCGCAGATCGGAGAGCGTCTAAACACGCCATAGGAAACTCCGGAATATTTGTATGCATGCTCGGTTGAGCCACGCGTGTACGGTGACATGCTCGGAAGACGTGGCCACGTGCTGTGGAAGCTTCCATTAACGTGTTTGTGTGGGAAAAAGACACCCGCACAGGGGCCCAGAAAAACTTTGTTATTCCCGACGCGAACTGGTTAAACAATCATTGCAGGAAGTTTATTGATGCTTTTTCATTGAAAATGTATACACATTTGTCGACTATCTAGTTTGTGTGGCTCTGTCTGGCTCTGTCTGGCTCTGTCTGGCTCTGTCTGGCTCTGTCTGGCTCTGTCTGGAGCCAACATTCAGTTCACCGACCATGAAAGTTTGGATAAAAAGTTAGCGAACTTCAGATCTGGCCAGTTGGAATATTTTGTTTCCCATAATGAAGTTGCCGTGTGATTACTATTGTTGTTATGGAACAAGGACGATCACCGATCGTGTTTGTCATATGGTTTTACATGGGTTACCTTGTAATGTCTATTATTATTTATATTTCCTGTGTGTTTTTGTCTCCAGACCAGCAACATTTGACTCAGTACTCAAGGTAAGCTAATTAGCTTTTACCTTCCCGTTTCAGCTGGTTATTGATTTGATCAATAAAACTGAAGTCGTTTATTTTACGATGAAGTCGTTTATATTGAGCTAATGATGTATTTTGGATACAAAAACAGGAAATGCATAACATTTTCAATTCAATTCACTTTATTTCTGTTCCCATGACATTGTAAAAAACAAAACAATATGTTGTGAAGCATGACATATACATTTTAATAACAAAAGAATAGTAAATCAAATGTATGAACAAAGAAGCAGATGTAAATAAAAAATATTTACACTCACTGGCCAAAAGTATTGCAACATGCTCAAAATAGCACTTTACAAGTAACAGGTGAGATGATCATTTAATCTGATTTCATCGATCGTGTATTACATAATTTCCGAGCAAGAACAGTAAAAAAGAACATTGACTTCAAAACACAGGCACTTTCAAGAAGTCTTAAGTAGTGTAAATAAAATAAAATCAATTATTGTAACACAGTTCTCCAAACTGAACTTTGGGGATGTTGCAATACTTATGGCCAGTGAGTGTATACAGAAGAACAGTATGAAAATTAAACATGGACACGCTGCAATTGAAGTTGACTTTTGTGAGAATCGTTATGGAGTTGTCTGTGATACACTTCCTCTATCTTCAAGCAAGTCACAGAAGATTCCATAAGGAAAACATCTCAAAACCAAATGCTCTGTCCTTTCCATTGCGTTAATGACCTAGTACTTTTAGTTTCTGTTTTGTAATCACGAGTTTACCATTGCATTGAAGCTCTTTCACTTTAAACATTAAAACATGATATAATGATTGTGGTTCACTCACTTCTGGCTCATGAGTTGAAATTGTTATATGATCCTGATATTAATTATAATATTATATTTTTCAGTGGTACACGGACGTGAACCAGAAAGTAATGCTTGCCAATGAACAACCGGTCCCAGTTCTATTAATAGCCAATAAGGTAATAGAGGCATCCCTTGATTTATGCATGATAGTATTCAATATTCATAACAGATGGTGAATTTACAATTCATATAATTTCAGTCCACCGTCATTAAATCTGAACTGACTGTAGACTGTCGTAATATTTCCATAGCATTCTATAGTAAGTACTACTGCTGAAGTACCATAGCTTCAGGGAGAATCAAGAGATTGGGTAATCCTCCCTAGAATGTCCAGAGGTTCACCCTATGTCCAGAGGTTCACCCTAAATGCACTTCTGCACCTCATGTTATGGAATGTAGATTGCCATGGTCGAGCGGTTTAGTGCATCGGATTTGTGTTCTGATGGCCGAGTCGTGGGTTTCGAATCACAACCGCGACCATGGTGCTTGTGTCCTTGAGCAAGATGCTTTACCATAATTGCTTCTCTCCACCCAGGGGTAAATGGGTACCTGTGAGGGCAGAATTGGTTGTTGTGTTTGATTAGCCCTATATGCGCTGTAATGGCAGCATTTGAGCTGTATACTCCCCAGGGAGCTGAGATGGTTTCAGGAATGATTTATGAGCCTGATGAGCAGGGGTAATAATATAATGCGCCTTGAGCACCAGTTTGGTGGATACGTGCGCTATATAAGTCCACATTATTATTATTATTATTATTATTATTATTATTATTATTATTAATATGCAAAGTTCCACCCAAATCGTGATATAACCCTTTACCCCAACATCTAGCTTTGTGCCTAATCTACAGTAGGATGACATTATACCCAGGGACTGTACGCCATATGTGCCAACCTCCAGCTCTCGGCTCAATTTCATAGAGCTGCATAGCACACAAAGATGCATGAGCTGAGAAAAAAAAACTACGCTTAGCAAAAAATCGGTTACCAGCCAAATTGTCATGTAATGTATACTACTCAAAACAATTTTGGGAACACCGGATTTTTAACATCAAATAGGTTTGAAATGTTCCATGAACCGGGATTTTCATTTGCAACCCCCTCTCTCTTTCAGTAGTCATGTCATGAAATGTGTAATCACTACATGCATCCTTTATCATCTGTTTCATTGTGCAGTTGTTTCTCATCAATTCTGTGAAACATTGTGTTTATCTGAAATAAATGATCTTGCTTTAACTGAGATTATTCCGGTGTTCCCTAAATTGTTTTGAGTAGTATATGGAGTGTCATGGTCGAGCGGTTTGGTGCATCAAATTTGTATTCTGATGGCTGAGTCGTCAGAATGTGGGTTCAAATCCCAACCGCGACCATGGTGCTTGTGTCCTTGAGCAAGACACTTTACCATAATTGCTTCTCTCCACCCAAGGGTAAAATGGGTACCTGTGAGGGCAGAGTTGGTTGTTGTGTTTGATTAGCCCTATATGTGCTGTAATGGCAGCAATTGAGCTGTATACTCCCCAGGGAGCTGAGATGGTTTCAGGAATGATTTATGAGCCTGATGAGCAGGGGTAATATAATGCGCCTTGAGCACCAGTTTGGTGGATACGTGCGCTATATAAGTCCACATTATTATTATATTGCTTCTGTCTGGTTCTCAGCTTAATTTTTCTTAGCAGACAAATTTGCTACGCAGTATTTTCTGCTTAGCTGTTCAATGAAGTTTGGTAATGATTCATTTAATAATGTCCATAGGTATTGTTGGACTTAACCCTCCTACACATGGAGGCCACTCCGATCCACCAAATTCTGCTCTTGAGCAACATTCAGTACATACATGTACAAGCCTGCTGTCCTTTCCAAGTAATCTTACAAAATCAACTGTGTGCCACCCAAGGACACTGTAAATGTTTGAACATACAATGTATTAGTATGGCCTGCAATGTATCGATGGGAGACCACCTTACCCTGCAATCTCAGTGGTGTGACAGTGCACAGAAGGGTAACCATAGGAGGCCACTGGCAACAGCTAATGGCTTGGAGTGGCCTGAATGGGTTGTTTCAAAAATTGCACTGATTGTAGCCTCCTACAATCAGTGCAATTTTTGAAATTTACAGTGCAAGAGATTGCTTCGATTACTTTGAAATAACAGTGTGCTTTGTCGGTGGAACTTGCAACCAATGGATTGAGTATATGTACCAGATTTATATCGTCATTATTTCATTCAGTTGTGGAGCAGACAACTACAAATTAAACCATCTCCATTCTTTACATTCTGTGTCAGTGTTTAAATTTGTCCTGGCTGTAACAATCATATTCTCTTTGTTCCTTAGTAGCACTCAATATAGGTCAAATATGACTTACACATACTTGTAAAAAGATTTAGTTTATTAGATTTTAAGCAGAACGTTAATTAATGATCATACATTTTTGCTAAGGATTTTTTATCAGGAGTAAGTAACTGAAATTCTACACAGTAAACACGTAAAATCATTACTTTTGGCTGATTTAATTGTTTTCTTTCATTCTGCACATTTTTCTGCCAAAAACATCTGTATGATTATCTGACGGTTCCTCGTTCCTCTACAGTGTGATCTTGAAGACACCGTGTTAGATTCTAAGATGCTGGAGGAGTTTTGTAATCGGCATAACTTTATAGGTTGGTTTGCTACTTCAGCCAAGGACAACATCAACATTGGTAAGCTAAGGTTTATTTGTAACCAGTACTTGACACACTCTGGATTGTCTCTTAGTTGTTTATGTTTCTTGATTTGTTTGTTTTCATCGCTTTTTATAACTTGGTGATTGTTTTTTTGTGTTCTTTTTTGTTTAAACGACTTTGTCAAAGTATTTCCATTTGTGTATATAGACCTGTAGGTAGAGTACCAAACTCTCGTTGTCTGCGAATCGATCACAACTTAAGTATCTTCACAGGCACATAAAGGAACTTGTTACGTTTGTCTGTTTATCGTTCCTGTCTTTGTCCAGTCCAGTGGTGTTGTATAGTAAAACTAAGTTAAGCTCTTAATACACGGGTCAAGGATTTAAATTATTAAATTTGGTCATGGTATAGTTAGGGTCACTTGTTATGGTAAATGGTCACTAGGCAACTGTGGTGTCTTGACAAAAGCTCTTAATTCACGGGTCAAGGATTTAAATTATTAAATTTGGTCATGTTATAGTTAGGGTCACTTGTTATGGTAAATGGTCACTAGGCAACTGTGGTGTCTTGACAATTAGTCATTAGTAAACTTTTGTAAATTTGGGGATGTTTGCAAGATCCATGAGGGAGATTTTGAGGGAAGTAAGGTAGTGAGAGAGAGGCTATGCCCCTAAGACAACCCATAGGGAAGTTGGTGTGGCCGATTTTTGTCAGTTGGACATGTGTAAAAGTGTTTTTCAATAGATCAATTAAGTTGAGACCATTGCAAGTAGTTTTGGTATCTTACAAACAGCCAAAGGGCATTTTGCCTCCATTTATAAGCAATTGTGTACAAACATTAACAACATATTTGCGCAGTTCCGATGCCCCTCTTTTAATCATATATATGCCCCTCCCCTCTTCAATCACCCTAGATCCATCTACAGCTAGTAATGGTATTTCATTTAGTTAAATGCAAGATGCAGGATTTGTAAATCTAAAATAATGTAAAATTTACCTTGTGTAAAGCTGATAATTTCCCAAAGAAATAAATTTGTACTGTTATTCTTTAGAAAAGATTGAAGTTAGTGAGGAAAAGTACTCTTTCCTAAATCCCACATTAGAAATGATACAACAAATCTGAATGCATATTCTCTATTTTCTTGTGAGTGACACAATGTAATAAGATGAATCATTCACAGGTACAGATCTGTTGTTTGATGTATATCTTGATTCAAATAAAGTAAGCATACTGTTAGAGGCAGTTTTGCCAACATTACCAATGTTGTACCTTCCCTTCAATGTATATCTTGATTCAAAGAGAGTAAGCATACTTACTCGTAGAGGCAGTTTTGCCAACATTACCAATGATGTACCTTCCTTTCAATGTATATCTTGATTCAAATAAAGTAAGCATACTCATAGAAGCAGTTTTGCTAACATTACCAATGTTGTACCTTCCATTTAAGATCTTGTTCCCTCCATCATTCAGGCTAATCTTCAAACAATTCATCATCATTTCACACAGTTTTCTGTTTTACCAAGACTTACAGCTTTATTTTAAGAATGTTAATTTCGTTTCATCTTCACAGAGGAAGCAATGAGATTTCTCGTTAAAAACATCCTTGAGCTGACGGCAGACTGCACAAAGCCCAGCGAACACATCTCAGTACACCAAGACAAAGATTACTTTGAGACCATAGATGAGGAGGAAGAGAATGACAGCATCTCGGATGAAAATACAAAGACAAAATGTTGTTTTGCATAGGGTCAGGGTTGATCGGGTTAGCGAAGAGGTACTTAACTGTTATTGATGAAATTATTGCATCAGGATTTTAAACAATTGATAAGATTTTTGCCCTACAATGACATATGTGTCAAGCACTGCATACTGTATGGTGCTTTCCAAGTATCTGCCGAAAAAACCCTCCACATGCGACAAGGCGGGAATCAAACCCGCGACTTCTCGCTTACCAGTGCACATGTCTTAATCTCTTGAAAACCGAGCTTGCCTGATGACAACAGGCCAGCTAGAATCCTATATTAATAATGGGCATTATATTGCGCGGCTATCTGCCAAGTTTGACGCTCATGGTACATGAACATTATTACCTCTGTCATCTGGCCAGTTATATCATTTCTAGAACCATCTCTAACTCCCTGGGGAAGTATATAGCAGTGGAGTTTAAGGAATTGTACACCTTTGGTGATTACCCAATTACAAATGTACTTCAGTATAATCTAAAAACTGACTTAATGTGAAGTCGGTGATGGTACCAAACATCCTTAAGAATTATTGCAGCTGACATGCTCTCATATTTGGGGAAATGTGAAATGTATTACACATTTGAAATGGATCAAAGCCTTGATCCATGATTCCATATTAGAAATTTGTTTTAGAAATTTGGCTCATACTCAAACTTCAGTAACTGTACTGTACGTGTTCCCAGTACATATTTTACAACCTGTTTTTTTAATTTTTTTATTTATTTATTTATTTTTTATCAAAGGTTGCTATAAAACAAGACTCTTAAACTGCCACTCAAAGTGCAGGCTAGAACTTGAGGAGAGGGAGAATAATATATAAAATAAATAAAAGTTGATATTTGCTGTCACCTGACGCTTTTCCATCAATACTTGGAGCCTTCCCACCTCACTGAAAGATTACTCCACTCTAAGATGTGCATTCACATTGCTCTTACACAACACAACAGTGAGTATTTCAGCAACATGGAGTTACAAAGAAATCCAAAGTTTTGTACTTAAACGTAACGAAAATACTGTACCAAATTCTGTAGTGGTAGTCATCATAATTGAGTACATTTTCTTGTCTGTACACATTAAAGTGGTTCTTAATAAAAAAAAATTAAAAAAAGAACTTGGCTTGACCAACTCGGCTGACAATGCCAGCACCAGTGATATGCAAGACACAACTCTAAAAGCTGTGGGATAATGTTTCACCATTTTCATATGATTACTCAAATAATTGCTCTTGATGTAAATTAAGAATACTGTCTTTCTTTTCTATTTTGATATAAATGGTATTAAGTAACTTTTATCAGCATTAAATCTTGATGATCAGATCATTGCTAATATATGTTGTATATGTCTAGAAAGAATAAGATGATTTTTTGTATCCGTTGAATTTTTTATCAACATTTGAGAAAACTGAAAGTGTTTTGATATAATGTATATACAAGATCACAGCAATGAATTGATTAGAATGTATAATGTCATGTACATGTTTCAAATTACATTTATTTATAATTCTGTAAATTTGTATAATTTTCAAACGTTTGAACTTGACATTTTAAATGATTTCTTGAAAAGAAGATCACTATGCAATGTTGTGTTAGACTGTATCAAATTATTTTGTAATGAATTTCTTACAGCCTTTAAATTATTCTTATTTATAATTTTTACTTTATCTCTTAGTATTATTAGATTAAGCTTCCAATTTATAGTTGCATGATGCAAGATAGGATATTGGTAATCCACCAATGACTAAATGGTCAAATTGTAAAGTTAAGCTGATGATATATTAATCTTCCCATGAATTCCTGTTGTCCGAGGTGCTCTGATGTTTAAGATTAATGTAATTATTGCCAGTATGTTTGTCATTTAAAGTTTTCTTTCCTAAATTCCACGTTAGAATGAATACAAAAAATCTGAATGCACATTTACTATGACACAGCATAATAAGCTGAAACTTTCAAAGCTGAAATGTTGAGTTTTCAAACCCTCAGTTCTTTTTAGAACATAAATTTTGTAGGTAAAACTTGTAGCTTTGCATGGTGAAGAGGATAAGTAAGACTAATTGCGGTGACACCATGTGAAATTCTCTATTGAGTAGTAATTAGTTCTGAAAAGAACTGGAGGTTACAACTCGACGTTTCGATCAGTATGCTCTGATCATCCTCAGGAGAATGAGAATAAATTTTGTAATTTTCAACTGTTAGATAATTTATATGGGGCTTCCACAAATCTCCTTTAGATTTCTCAGGTTGGTTGTTAAAGTAAGCATACTTATATAAGCAGTTGTGTCAACATTACCAATGCTGTACCTTCCCTTCAGCATTGGTCATGTTGATTCAAATAAAGTAAGCATACTCTTAGAGGCAGTTTTGCCATCATTACCAATGATGTACCTTCCATTTAAGATCTTGTTCCCTCCATCATTCAGGCTAATCTTCAAACAATTCATCATCATTTCACACAGTTTTCTGTTTTACCAAGACCTACAGCTTTATTTTAAGAATGTTAATAGAAGCAGTTTTGCCAACATGACCAATGCTGTACCTTCCCTTCAATGTATACTACCGGAATAAAGTAACTGTGCATCATTTGAAGTTATGCTATTTTTTAATTAAAAAAGATAATACAATGATTTGTGGTGTTCTGTTAAATCACTGTTTAACTGTTAACAGGATAATCTCGAAATCTGTATGCTTGGACACTAGGCTTCGTGACACGTCCTTGAAGAGATGTGGTGGCAAAAGTCAGTTCACAAACTCAGTATCGTGTGTGTCCACCATTGGCGTTGATGCAGGTCTGAGATACAGGGACGAGATCATTGGGCCTCATATGCAAGCGTTCATTCAAAGACAAGGACGTAACATCACGCTTCAGCAAGATAATGCCCGTCCACATGTCGCTCGTGTTGTGACAGATTTCCTGAGACAGCAGAACATTCCGGTACTCCCCTGGCCAGCTGTTTCTCCGGACCTGCCCCCTATCGAGCACGCTTGGGATGAAATGGAGCGACGTTTACGTCAAGCCCAGAATCAGCCATTGACGTTAGCTGAATTGGGACAAGCGTTGGTTCAGACATGGAACAACATTCCCCAAGCTTTCTTCAATCGCTTAGTGTCGTCTATGCGTCGTCGTTGTCAAGCCTGCATCAACGCCAATGGTGGACACACACGATACTGAGTTTGTGAACTGACTTTTGACACCACATCTCTTCAAGGACGTGTCACGAAGCCTAGTGTCCAAGCATACAAATTTCGAGATTATCCTGTTAACAGTTAAACAGTGATTTAACAGAACACCACAAATCATTGTATTATCTTTTTTCATTAAAAAATAGCATAACTTCAAATGATGCACAGTTACTTTATTCCGGTAGTATATATCTTGATTCAAAGAGAGTAATCATACTCATAGAAGCAGTTTTGCCGACATTACCAATGCTGTACAATTAGTAATTACATGAGAGATGAAGTGACCAATTAATTTTTTAAAACAGCCCCAAAATGTTTCCCACCTGTATCATTTTTGTAGAATTGAAGAAATTTACACTCACTAGGTAGACTTTTGACTAATTTTTTACCAAAGAGCCATTTAAGTTTGGCATCCATTTTTCGTTAACAATGTATAGAGCACTTTATGAGATTGTTCTGTTTTGGCCTCCAGTCTAATTAAACATTCCAAGCTGGTCAACATCCTGAATAGTTGATTTAATTTTGCCCTATATACCAACGTGTATTGGTGTAGCACTGTATACTTAGTGCTTTCCGAGTGTCTGTGGAAAAAACCTCAGGTGACTCGGGCGGAATTCGAACCCACGACCTCCTGTTTACTAGTGCAGACGTCTTAACGTCTCGACCACCGAGTTTGCCCAATGACAATTGGCTGGCTAGAATTCTATATAGCAGCAGGTTCCGCAATATATCAACCTACATGTATAACATGAATAGTTTTATGATATTTAATGTTTGTAGCTTTGCATGGTGAAAAGGATAATTAAAGACTATTTGCGGTGATATCATGATAAGACCTGAGGCCCATGTGAACGGCAGGAAAGTTCCTATCTTTAGATATTGATACACTATAATCAGTTTTGTCTTACGGTCATTAAAAGTGACAATCCAATCCTGACCCCAAGCCAAAACCTGTGCGAGGTCCCTGTCAACCATAGAGCAGAGTTCAGTATGAGATGCATCCCGTCTGCCAAATACAAAGCTACTTGTGATTGAAGAGCATCCGGCAGATCATTGATGAACAAAAGAAAGAGTGGGGCCCAAAATAGATCCCTGTGGAACTCCTGAATTAATTTAAAAAACGGAGGATGATTGACCATCAAGCACAACCTTAATCTGATGATTAGTTAGAAAATCAGAGATGATTGCATGATAAGGGCCAGTAATACCATAGGAATTCAGCTTGTGTAGGAGCCCCTTATGCCATATCTGATCAAAAGCTTTTGAGATGTCCAGAGCCACAACAAAAGTTTCAAGTTTCTCCCCTCTTCTCCAAAACAAAGCTTAGATGACCTGTAAGAAGTGACAACAGATCTCCTGTCGACCTAGCATGCCGAAAGCCATACTGGGTATCACTTGGTAGATTGTTAGACTCAAGATACTCGAGCAAAGACTGATTGATGAAACACTCAAATACCTTCCCAACAACAGATATCAGACTGATTGGCCTGTAGTTAGATGACTGAGACTTATCCCCAGCACCCATAAAGACAGGAACAACATGCACCAGTTTCCAGGATGAGGGAAAGATAGACTCAGCTATAGGCAGAAGTTAAATAGTCTAGACAGAACAGATGAAATTTCTGAACAGCATTTCTTCAAAACAACCACCGGTATTCTGTCCGGGCCAGATGTTTTCTTGGTATCGAGGTTTATAATGATTCTGGCAACCTTCCTAGGTGTTATGACAGGTAGCTTAATGGAGGTAGGTGTTCGTAGGGGAAAGTCTGGAGGGGAACGGCCATAGTCATCTAGGGTGGAATTTGCAGCCAACTGCTGGGCAAACACATGAGTCTTATCTTTCAGAGATGATTAAGAAATATGGGTTGGATCGAAATGAGTTACTTAATTATAGACCACTGTCTAACATTCCATTTTTATCAAAGTTGCTCGAGAAGATAGTTTTATCACAGTTGAACTGCTATTTCAAGACAAATTTCATGTATGCAAAATGTCAATCCGCTTACCGAGAGGGACATAGCACTGAGACTGCACTCTTGAGAGTGCAGAATGATGTTGCACTCGCTCTTGATCGGCACCGTGACGTTATTTTGTAATTGTTAGATCTTTCTGCCGCATTTGACACCATCGATCATGATATTCTCACTAGGCGACTGTGCTCCCGTTTTGGTATTGGGGGAACAGTCTTAAGCTGGCTAAAGTCGTACCTAACAAATCGTACCCAGCGTGTGTGTATTGGATCGATGGTGTCAGATGAGGCCCAGTTGAAATTTGGTGTTCCACAGGGTTTAGTATTGGGCCCTGTCCTTTTTTCCCTTTATATGGTGCCACTTGAAGACATTATCGACCGTCATGGTCTCAGTAGTGTCATGTATGCTGATGACACCCAGCTGTACATCGCCTGTGATACGCCGGCGGATACATCAGTCATTGCCTCCATTGAGGCATGCGTTGACGAGATTAGACGTTGGATGCGATCCAATTGGCTCGCACTCAACGACAGTAAAACGGAGGTAGTTTTGTTCTCGTCAAAGTTTAAGACTGTGTCTGACGGTGCTGCCGCGGTCGGTGTGCGGGTGGGTGATGTTCAGGTCCATCCTTCGTCCAAAGTACGAGATCTTGGAGTTTTTTTAGACTCTGCTGCGAGCATGGAGCACCATGTAACAAGTCTTTGTAAATCGGCGTCATTTGCCTTATGGAAGATTGGGAAGGTTCGAAAAATGTTGGAAAAATCTTCAACTGAGAAACTTGTTCATGCTTTTGTTACCTCCAGGTTGGACTATTGTAATAGTCTGCTTTTTGGGCTTCATTCAAATCAACTGAAAAAATTACAACTCATTCAGAATTCCACTGCTCGACTGATAACTGGAACCAGAGTTCGGGAGAGTATTACTCCTGTGCTTCGGGATCTTCATTGGTTGCCAGTCGAACAGCGGATTCGTTTCAAAATCCTTGCTATTACTTATAAAATAATTGAGAATGTCACAGCGCCGATCTACCTCACTGACCTGGTTAACCTCCGTGTTCCGCAGAGATCAACAAGGCAGAGTAGTGAGATTCGTTTTGAGCCTCCACCTGTGAATTCTATAATGACTAAGTATTATGGTAATCGTACATTCTCTGTTGTTGCTCCCATGGTATGGAATGATCTTCCATCAAACATTCGTGCAGCCCGCAGCTATGAATCCTTTAAGTCATTGGTTAAAACTCATTTGTTCCGTTCTTATTATGGTAGTCGCTGTTTACTTTAATTACTTTAACTTTTATCTTTTAACTTTTTAACTTTTACTGGAACTGTTATAATGGAAAGGGCTCTTATACAGGTGTACAGTGTGCTGGGCTCTTATACAGGTGTACAGTGTGCTGGGCTCTTATACAGGTGTACAGTGTGCTGGGCTCTTATACAGGTGTACAGTGTGCTGGGCTCTTATACAGGTGTACAGTGTGCTGAGATAATTGTATGTGGTGCACTTAAAACAATAAATGATTAGATTAGATTAGATTAGATGACACAACCATAGGCCCTGAAACAATGGAGGAATTGCTAATTTGTTGTTGAGAACAGAATTGGCAGCTCTCGATCTCCAAGTCTCTGGTACCAAGCTTCTTGATGGAGATATTGTTCCCAACGTGCTCAGCATATTCAAGTTTGGCTTGATCTAATACCCTCTTACAATGATTTCTTGCCAATGGAAAAGGGCTGTGGGTAAACTATAAATGCATGGTGATCGAGAGGGGGAGCTTTTTCAGAAAGCTTTTGATGTGCAACTTAATATTTTCATCATGGGTGGTGGTTCTAGTTAATAACTGTGTTGTCTGTGTTCCAGCTATTTTCAATTGTCTTGTATTTTTTTCTTTAATGTTTTTTGTAACTTCATGTGACTTAAATTGTTGAATACTCAGTGTTTGCTAATTGGTTTATTTAATTTGGTCTTTTTGTAGATTTCTCATTGCTAATCAATGTCTGGTCTCTATTTTATGTACACTCATGGAATTTAAAAACGCATCAACTTATATTTCTCAATAAATATGTATAACTTATATGCAGTGATAAATTGAAGCCATAATTGTACATAGCACTTTTATTGTGTCAGTATGTGAAAATTTGCGCTCATGCTTGACTGAGAAAGTATTGATTAAAATATCATAAATATCTGCTGTTGAAAAAAATGTTAAATATTGGGATGATGCGTTTTTAAATTCCGTGAGTATATATACCCAATATATGAGTAATAGGTATGTTATGTAATGTGCATTTGTACATTTTTATGAAATTTACACAATATAAATTATTATTCATATGTTGGCAAAATCAAGTATGCTTCCATAAAATTTAGGAAAGAGTATTTCACTTTTTTATGAATATCAGATAAAATTAATGTTTGAGAAGAATACCATCATCAGCTTTACACCAAGTTTAATATTCAAATTTGACCATTTTATACATAACAGCAAAAGAAACATCACCCCTTAAAATATTTATTATTTTCATTTTATAATTAATATAATTTGTTTAATGAAGAATATTATGAGTATGGAGTGTAACACGAACACAATGTGGCAAATTTGGTTGACCTCAAAATTCGTCATGCATGACGTCCGAGGACACATAAGCTAAACACGTTCTCAGACTTATCAAAATTTAGGGGGTGACGTTTCTTTTGCTGGTATGTATATTATTTTAAATTATCTTTTAAAAGGTATTGATAAATAACACAAGTTTAGATGCATTGATTTTAAGTATAATTGTTTTTAAATTTATTTTCTATTTTTCAATTTATTTAATTTATATTTGGGATATAAAATGCAAACGATTAACTTCAACTAATAATGACTTCAATATCATAAAATATGTTAATACAACGTCAGCAGCAAATGATATTTAACCCTTGATTGACACAATTCCATTTGTCAAAACGTTTATATTAAAAATGTAACCATTATATATAACATTCTTGCAGGTTCTTAGAGCAAAACGTTTTGGGATGAGCAAGAAGTTTTGGGATGAGCAGAATAAGATTGTTTGAAAGGCAGTATACCCTTTTGGTAAAATGTCCGTAGATGCATCCACACTGACAGAGTATCTGACAGAGTATCAGACAGAGTGTAGGATTTGGAAATAGGAAGTCCAAATTGCTTATTCTTAGAAAACAGGATGTCCAAATATTTAACTTAAAATACTTTTGCATGTGTACTACAAATAAAATGTAAAACAGGATGTCCATTTAGCAAAGAGGATGCTCAAAAGATGGCCCCTGTAGAGGTTTGCCTGTTTTGACTGTTGACCCAAATGTGCACACAGGGACATTTTTGACTGGATTTTAATGTCATTTTGACCACCCTCAACAATACCAGGTTGACTCATTTTGACCTGTAAATGTACTTACTACACGTTAAGGTTTGAGAGTGTTCAACTTTTAAGTTCACTAGATATACCTTGGCAAGTATATCACCATTTTGACTGATTTTGATCCTTGCAGTCACAGAAGAGTTAATAATACTGATGACTGAATGTTGTATTGAAACCATTTTCAGATTTGAAGTTTGTGAAATATTTTCAGAAGAGTTTGAAAAATCTGAACACTGTGTGTATGATTCCGGATGAAAATGGAAATGTCTTGAAATATTTGCAAGCATATTTCTGGTTTTAAACCTCTGGATATGTGTTGCTTCATGACAGTGAAACCATGGCAACATGAACAGAAAATGAGCTCGGAAACCTGCCCCGAGCTTCATAAATAGTCTTGCCACCTAGGCAAGCAATCCCCCTGAAGACATGTCAAGTCCTCTGCCTATGCTACCGTCCAGCTATGGCTTTTTGTTGCGCTGCTATGAGACCTTCATTCTGTTGGACCTGATATTCCTGAAAACGTTGAGAAACTCGCATCGTCATCTTGAGGTATTTCTCCATGCAATTTGATGCACACTTTGTCTGTTGATAAACGAGTGATACAAGATGGTACATGCATGTCAGACAAGACGGTGAAAAAAAATGCCTGCCACAACCCAACATTGCAAAAATAGTGAAATTTAAGTCAAGACTGTTAACCCTCCTACAATCAGTGCAATTTTTGAAACAACCCATTCAGGCCACTCCAAGCTGTTGCAGTTGTTGCCAGTGGCCTCATATGGTTACCCTTCTGTGCACTGTCACACCACTGAGATTGCAGGGTAAGGTGGTCTCCCATTGATACATTGCAGGCCATACTATTATGTTCAAACAACCAGCTACAACTAGCTGTAAACCTGACCATGTATTTGACTGTAAACACACCTATACAAAACCACTAAAGACTGGTTTGTAATGGCCTTCAGTGTGTGTTGAGTATGTAATCGGAGATGGTGTTATTTACAGTGGCCTTGGGTGGCACTGAGTTGATTTTGTAAGATTACTTGGAAAGGACAGCAGTGGCTTGTATGCTGTAACCCTCCTATGCCCAGGCTGAAATTTGGCCCAGTAAGCACCACACCCACAGACAGTCACTTGAGTATAAACCCTCCTATGCCCAGGCTGAAATTTGGCCCAGTAAGCACCGCACCCACAGACAGTCACTTGAGTATAAACCCTCCTATGCCCAGGCTGAAATTTGGCCCAGTAAGCACCACACCCACAGACAGTCACTTGAGTATAAACCCTCCTATGCCCAGGCTGAAATTTGGCCCAGTAAGCACCACACCCACAGACAGTCACTTGAGTATAAACCCTCCTATGCCCAGGCTGAAATTTGGCCCAGTAAGCACCACACCCACAGACAGTCACTTGAGTATAAACCCTCCTATGCCCAGGCTGAAATTTGGCCCAGTAAGCACCGCACCCACAGACAGTCACTTGAGTATTAACCTCCTATGCCCAGGCTGAAATTTGGCCCAGTAAGCACCGCACCCACAGACAGTCACTTGAGTATAAACCCTCCTATGCCCAGGCTGAAATTTGGCCCAGTAAGCACCGCACCCACAGACAGTCACTTGAGTACTCCTATGCCCAGGCTGAAATTTGGCCCAGTAAGCACCGCACCCACAGACAGTCACTTGAGTATAAACCCTCCTATGCCCAGGCTGAAATTTGGCCCAGTAAGCACCGCACCCACAGACAGTCACTTGAGTATAAACCCTCCTATGCCCAGGCTGAAATTTGGCCCAGTAAGCACCGCACCCACAGACAGTCACTTGAGTATAAACCCTCCTATGCCCAGGCTGAAATTTGGCCCAGTAAGCACCGCACCCACAGACAGTCACTTGAGTATAAACCTCCTATGCCCAGGCTGAAATTTGGCCCAGTAAGCACCGCACCCACAGACAGTCACTTGAGTATAAACCCTCCTATGCCCAGGCTGAAATTTGGCCCAGTAAGCACCGCACCCACAGACAGTCACTTGAGTATAAACCCTCCTATGCCCAGGCTGAAATTTGGCCCAGTAAGCACCGCACCCACAGACAGTCACTTGAGTATAAACCCTCCTATGCCCAGGCTGAAATTTGGCCCAGTAAGCACCGCACCCACAGACAGTCACTTGAGTATAAACCCTCCTATGCCCAGGCTGAAATTTGGCCCAGTAAGCACCGCACCCACAGACAGTCACTTGAGTATAAACCCTCCTATGCCCAGGCTGAAATTTGGCCCAGTAAGCACCGCACCCACAGACAGTCACTTGAGTATAAACCCTCCTATGCCCAGGCTGAAATTTGGCCCAGTAAGCACCGCACCCACAGACAGTCACTTGAGTATAAACCTCCTATGCCCAGGCTGAAATTTGGCCCAGTAAGCACCGCACCCACAGACAGTCACTTGAGTATAAACCCTCCTATGCCCAGGCTGAAATTTGGCCCAGTAAGCACCGCACCCACAGACAGTCACTTGAGTATAAACCCTCCTATGCCCAGGCTGAAATTTGGCCCAGTAAGCACCGCACCCACAGACAGTCACTTGAGTATAAACCCTCCTATGCCCAGGCTGAAATTTGGCCCAGTAAGCACCGCACCCACAGACAGTCACTTGAGTATAAACCCTCCTATGCCCAGGCTGAAATTTGGCCCAGTAAGCACCGCACCCACAGACAGTCACTTGAGTATAAACCCTCCTATGCCCAGGCTGAAATTTGGCCCAGTAAGCACCGCACCCACAGACAGTCACTTGAGTATAAACCTCCTATGCCCAGGCTGAAATTTGGCCCAGTAAGCACCGCACCCACAGACAGTCACTTGAGTATAAACCTCCTATGCCCAGGCTGAAATTTGGCCCAGTAAGCACCGCACCCACAGACAGTCACTTGAGTATAAACCTCCTATGCCCAGGCTGAAATTTGGCCCAGTAAGCACCGCACCCACAGACAGTAACTTGAGTATAAACCCTCCTATGCCCAGGCTGAAATTTGGCCCAGTAAGCACCGCACCCACAGACAGTCACTTGAGTATAAACCCTCCTATGCCCAGGCTGAAATTTGGCCCAGTAAGCACCGCACCCACAGACAGTCACTTGAGTATAAACCCTCCTATGCCCAGGCTGAAATTTGGCCCAGTAAGCACCGCACCCACAGTCAGTCACTTGAGTATTTTTGGTTGCATTGCCAATTGTTCACACATGTGTATAAGAGTGCTGGAGATAGTGGCAAAGTCAAACACACTTGTGTATGTCTTACAAGTTATATGCAGAGTCACACAGAGCTGTGTATATACTACATAAGTTAGCAGCAGACTCATATACACTCTAGTGATTTTGGTTTGACCTCCTATCACAGCCACATGTGCTTGCATTTATTTGAGTGCACTGCACAAAGTCAATGGGTTAAGAGAGACATACAAATTTTGAGTGTCTTTGATTGTTAAACCTATAGGAGGGTTAAAGGTTGGTGAAGAACATAATGGAATTTTAGTGGATCTGAGTGGTCTCTATGTGAAGTAGTGCTAAGTAAAGTAAGGACACCAATGCTGTTCCTTCCCTTCAAGTATTTAACTCATTTAAAGAACTTGTTTTCATTGTCACCCAGTACCTCTTTGTCTAGAAGCTTTCTTCCTGTGAAATCATTGATACAATCTCCAAAGCAGGCTTCAGTCAAACGATTGTAGGATGAGAGAAAGTCCCGAAACTAATGGATCAACAGAAATAAGATGATATTATTGTAAGCAATTCACCAAGGAGTTTTCGAATCCTGGGTTTGAATCCTGACTGCGACCATGGCGCTTGTGTCCTTGAACAAGACACTTTACCATAATTGCTTCTCTCCACCCAGGAGTAAATGGGTACCTGTGAGGGTAGAGTTGGTTGTTGTGTTTGATTAGCCCTATGCGTCAAAATGGCAGCAATTGAGCTGTATACTCCCCAGGAAACTGAGATGGTTTCAGAAATGATTTATGCGCCTGATGAGCAGGGGTAATAATGTACAGCGCCTTGATCTAGTCGCAAGGATATGTGTATTATCGTGTATTATTACTATTAGTATCATTTTTCATTAACCGTCCATATGTTCTCCACCTTACTGGGTAGGTAAGATTACATTATGAGTTATAATGAACGAGAAAAAGTGGCGGTTGGATACGACATTCTTCCCACATTCATTTTATACATAATGCAGTTCCTCTTCTCACAATGCGATGCTCTCTTTTTGACAAAACCCACGCATACTGCTTACTTAGGAATACGTGTAGTATGCTACCACCACAGTAATACCCACGCATACTGCTTACTTAGGAATACGTGTAGTGTACTACCACCACAGTAATACCCACGCATACTGCTTACTTAGGAATACGTGTAGTGTACTACCACCACAGTAATACCCACGCATACTGCTTACTTAGGAATACGTGTAGTGTACTACCACCACAGTAATACCCACGCATACTGCTTACTTAGGAATACGTGTAGTGTACTACCACCACAGTAATACCCACGCATACTGCTTACTTAGGAATACGTGTAGTATGCTACCACCACAGTAATACCCACGCATACTGCTTACTTAGGAATACGTGTAGTGTACTACCACCACAGTAATACCCACGCATACTGCTTACTTAGGAATACGTGTAGTGTACTACCACCACAGTAATACCCACGCATACTGCTTACTTAGGAATACGTGTAGTGTGCTACCACCACAGTAATACCCACGCATACTGCTTACTTAGGAATACGTGCAGTGTACTACCACCACAGTAATACCCACGCATACTGCTTACTTAGGAATACGTGTAGTGTACTACCACCACAGTAATACCCACGCATACTGCTTACTTAGGAATACGCAGTGTACTACCACCACAGTAATACCCACGATACTGCTTACTTAGGAATACGTGCAGTGTGCTACCACCACAGTAATACCCACGCATACTGCTTACTTAGGAACACGTGCAGTGTACTACCACCACAGTAATACCCACGATACCGCTTACTTAGGAACACGGTAGTGTACTACCACCACAGTAATACCCACGCATACTGCTTACTTAGGAATACGCAGTGTGCTACCACCACAGTAATACCCACGCATACTGCTTACTTAGGA
The DNA here is from genome assembly GCA_029582265.1 of Zoroaster sp. YZ-2022. Classification (NCBI taxonomy): domain Eukaryota; kingdom Metazoa; phylum Echinodermata; class Asteroidea; order Forcipulatida; family Zoroasteridae; genus Zoroaster; species Zoroaster sp. YZ-2022. The sequence goes on from CM055821.1 coordinate 46,313,014, forward strand.
ATACGTAGTGTACTACCACCACAGTAATACCCACGCATACTGCTTACTTAGGAATACGTGTAGTGTGCTACCACCACAGTAATACCCACGCATACTGCTTACTTAGGAATACGTGTAGTGTGCTACCACCACAGTAATACCCACGATACTGCTTACTTAGGAATACGGTAGTGTACTACCACCACAGTAATACCCACGCATACTGCTTACTTAGGAATGCGTGTAGTGTGCTACCACCACAGTAATACCCACGATACCTGCTTACTTAGGAACACGTGTGTGTGCTACCACCACAGTAATACCCACGCATACTGCTTACTTAGGAACACGCAGTAGTGCTACCACCACAGTAATACCCACGCGATACCGCTTACTTAGGAACACGTAGTGTACTCACCACCACAGTAATACCCACGATACTGCTTACTTAGGAATACGTGTAGTGTACCACCACAGTAATACCCACGATACTGCTTACTTAGGAACACGTAGTGTACTACCACCACAGTAATACCCACGATACTGCTTACTTAGGAATACGTAGTATGCTACCACCACAGTAATACCCACGCATACTGCTTACTTAGGAATACGTAGTGTACTACCACCACAGTAATACCCACGCATACTGCTTACTTAGGAATACGTGTAGTGTACTACCACCACAGTAATACCCACGATACTGCTTACTTAGGAATACGTAGTGTACTACCACCACAGTAATACCCACGATACTGCTTACTTAGGAACACGTAGTGTACCACCACCACAGTAATACCCACGCATACCGCTTACTTAGGAATACGTGTAGTGTACTACCACCACAGTAATACCCACGCATACCGCTTACTTAGGAACACGTGTAGTGTACTACCACCACAGTAATACCCACGATACCGCTTACTTAGGAATACGTGTAGTGTGCTACCACCACAGTAATACCCACGCATACCGCTTACTTAGAATCGTAGTGTACTACCACCACAGTAATACCCATCGCATACCGCTTACTTAGGAACACGCAGTAGTGTACTACCACCACAGTAATACCCACGCATACCGCTTACTTAGGAATACGGTAGTGTGCTACCACCACAGTAATACCCACGCATACTGCTTACTTAGGAACACGTAGTGTACTACCACCACAGTAATACCCACGCATACTGCTTACTTAGGAATACGTGTAGTGTGCTACCACCACAGTAATACCCACGACACTGCTTACTTAGGAATACGTGTAGTGTACTACCACCACAGTAATACCCACGCATACTGCTTACTTAGGAACACGTGTAGTGCCACCACCACAGTAATACCCACGATACTGCTTACTTAGGAACACGGTGTACTACCACCACAGTAATACCCACGATACCGCTTACTTAGAATACGGTAGTGTGCTACCACCACAGTAATACCCACGATACCGTTTACTTAGGAACACGGTAGTATGCTACCACCACAGTAATACCCACGCATACCGCTTACTTAGGAACACGCAGGTAGTATGCCACCACCACAGTAATACCCACGCATACTGCTTACTTAGGAATCGTAGTGTACTACCACCACAGTAATACCCACGCATACTGCTTACTTAGGAATACGTAGTATGCTACCACCACAGTAATACCCACGCATACTGCTTACTTAGGAACACGTAGTGTACTACCACCACAGTAATACCCACGCATACTGCTTACTTAGGAATATGTGTAGTATGCTACCACCACAGTAATACCCACGCATACTGCTTACTTAGGAATACGTGTAGTATGCTACCACCACAGTAATACCCACGCATACTGCTTACTTAGGAATACGTGTAGTGTGCTACCACCACAGTAATACCCACGCATACTGCTTACTTAGGAATACGTGTAGTGTGCTACCACCACAGTAATACCCACGCATACTGCTTACTTAGGAATACGTGTAGTGTGCTACCACCACAGTAATACCCACGCATACTGCTTACCGTAATTTCCTGCGTATAAGACGCTCGGTGTATAAGGCGCATTACCCCAGAATCGGGGGAATGTGATTAAAGTGTCAACGTACAAGGCGCACCGCCGTATAAGGCGCACCATGACCGCTCAGTAGTGCAGTGCATGCCAGAAGCGCTATAGCACCGACCATGCCGCCACCACCACGCGCCGTACTAGGAAAGTAGTCTGGTTATGCCCAAGTGATCCCGCGGTGTTGTGCGTAATACACTGTGATTAATAATCGAGGTGAAAAACAGACACGGCAAAAGTTGACAACCTTGCACACATCGCATAGAGACTTAGTCATTAGAAAGCGTTGTAGATAAAAATGCGCGATCGTGTACGATGTTGGGCATGCTATTTTTAGAAACAGGGGAATTCTGCTTTTGGTACGTCACACACGAGTGAGGTCTTTCGTGAGTATTATTTACGGTGAATGAATGCATGAAAATCTTGCGCTAACGACCTTCATTGGAAAACACGGCCGCTTTGTTAGGTTGAGGTCCACCGAAAGTTACACAAGCGGTAATCATCACTTTGATCTCAAGCGACACCAGATAAGGCGCACCGTTAGATAAGACGCAGTGACGTTTTCGTACCTTTGAAAGTCAGATAAGCCGCGTCTTATACGCAGGAAATTACGGTACTTAGGAATACGTGTAGTGTGCTACCACCACAGTAATACCCACGCATACTGCTTACTTAGGAATACGTGTAGTGTGCTACCACCACAGTAATACCCACGCATACTGCTTACTTAGGAATACGTGTAGTGTACTACCACCACAGTAATACCCACGCATACTGCTTACTTAGGAATACGTGTAGTGTGCTACCACCACAGTAATACCCACGCATACTGCTTACTTAGGAATACGTGTAGTGTACTACCACCACAGTAATACCCACGCATACTGCTTACTTAGGAACACGTAGTATGCCACCACCACAGTAATACCCACGCATACTGCTTACTTAGGAATACGTCTAGAAGGCTACCACCACAGTAATACCCACGCATACCTGCTTACTTAGGAACACGTGTAGTGTACTACCACCACAGTAATACCCACGCATACCGCTTACTTAGGAACACGTGTAGTATGCTACCACCACAGTAATACCCACGCATACTGCTTACTTAGGAATACGTGTAGTGTGCTACCACCACAGTAATACCCACGACATACTGCTTACTTAGGAACACGTAGTGTACTACCACCACAGTAATACCCACGCATACCTGCTTACTTAGGAATACGTGTGGTGTGCTACCACCACAGTAATACCCACGCATACTGCTTACTTAGGAATACGTAGTGTGCTACCACCACAGTAATACCCACGCATACCGCTTACTTAGGAATACGTAGTGTGCTACCACCACAGTAATACCCACGCATACCTGCTTACTTAGGAATACGTAGTGTGCTACCACCACAGTAATACCCACGCATACTGCTTACTTAGGAATCGTGTAGTGTGCTACCACCACAGTAATACCCACGACACCGCTTACTTAGGAATACGTGTGGTGTGCTACCACCACAGTAATACCCACGCATACTGCTTACTTAGAATACGTGTAGTGTGCCTACCACCACAGTAATACCCACGCATACTGCTTACTTAGGAATACGTGTAGTGTGCTACCACCACAGTAATACCCACGCATACTGCTTACTTAGGAATACGTGTAGTGTACTACCACCACAGTAATACCCACGCATACTGCTTACTTAGGAATACGTGTAGTATGCTACCACCACAGTAATACCCACGCATACTGCTTACTTAGGAATACGTGTAGTGTGCTACCACTACAGTAATGGCGGTAGACAGTGGTCAGTAAATTTGTCTATACAAAGCGAAATAAGAAATTATTCAACAAATTTCTAAGTGAAAAAATATATTGGGCAGGTCATAAGCTGATGGGGGGAAAAACAAAAACCAACCTCCTTAATTTGCATCTGCTGCTGTTGCTGTTGTTGATTTGGCAGAAATGCCATTGTGTTGTTTCAAAGAGGATGTTCTGTTTCAACAACTGTTCATTTCATAGTCACTGTCTTCAAGCTGAAACATAATTTATGATATTTATGCGTTATCTCTCCGAGTCTGAAGTTACTTTACATTTTTAATTTACCTTTAGGCCGATTCCCTTCAGCTCTCCCTTTAAACCCCAATAAACCCTATCACGGTAGTATGCGCCATGTTTTCACAGGGCAATTTTTTTAAATTTAACCCTAACTCCCTAGACAACAAAGCCAGTTGGAGGATTTTGAAGGATTTTTATTGTTTTAATACAATGCCTAGGGAGTTAGGGTTAATAATAATAATAATAATGTGGACTTATATGGCGCACGTATTCACCAAACTGGTGCTCAAGGCGCATTACATTATTACCCCTGCTCATCAGGCGCATAAATCATTCCTGAAACCATCTCAGCTCCCTGGGGAGTATACAGCTCAGTTGCTGCCATTTCAGCGCATATGGGCTAATTAAACACAACAACCAACTCTCAGGTAAAGGTACCCATTTACCCCTGGGTGGAGAGAAGCAATACGGTAAAATGTCTTGCTCAAGGACACAAGCACCCCAGTCGTGGCTGGGACTCGAACCCACATTCAAAATCCGAAGCACTAAACCGCTCGTCCATAGCACTCCATTTAGAACACGCATTGCTCTCTGCGATCTGAAGATCTAACTTGATGCTAGCACCATTCTAGGGCCATTACACTGGACTCCCTCCACATCCTTGGCCCTAGTGCCACATGTACAAAAAAGGAGCGATTTTTCAACTTTTGATCTGCTAATTTTGGCATGAAGTTTGCTATTGTGAGTTCAGTAATTTTGGTGAAATTTAAATTTTATTGTTTTTTTCAAATTTCAAAAATGTTTCAAAAATTTCATAATTAAGTGAGATATCCCAGAATAACAGATTTTATGCCAAAATTGTCTGCTTGGGCAAGGTTACCTGATCACTAAGTTTTAGGTTGTAATAATTAGCAGATCAAAAGTTGAAAATAAAGAAAAAAATCGCTCCTTTTTTGTACATGTGGTGCTAGGGCCAAGGATACGGAGGGAGTCCAGTGTATTGGCCCTAGATAAAAAATGGGGCTAACTTGACGCGCCCTCCAGAAGTGTGTATTAAGTTCAAGTTACTGGCTCGCAGATGGCAATGTTCTAAATAAACAATTTTGCCCCGTGAAAAACATGGTGCATATTATTACCGTGAAACTGAAAGTGAAACTACTGAAAAAAGTGTCTATCATTATCAACCCCTCCCCTTTCCCCTTCCCCCTCCAACACCCCCAATGCCAATGCACATTCATTCAATTTCACTTTCACTCAGGTGTAAGTTTCCTGTCAACTTTGTCATGTTAAAAATTTCAGCTTTAAACCAAATTAATTACCAGTATTTATCACAAGACAGGGTACTTCTTGCATTAACACTTAACAGCAACAACAGACAACACGTGAACTATCGGACTCACACCCAATTACTCGACATGCTCGAAGTGCGATCAAAATCTAGTTATTAAAAATATTAGAATACATACAGTACAAGACTTGAACGTATACGAGGGCTACCAGAGAACATTGTCGAAATTAATCCTTCTTTCACATCGAAGCCCTCTTGCGGTGAAATGCTTTTCGGCTTCGAGTGATGCGCGCGGGGCGCCGGCACAGACAGGCTCCAGGAAAATACGTGATACCAAAGATGCGCCGGGGGCGCCCAGCTACGGCGCTCTACTATCTTTGGTGATACATTGTATACGCAGGGACCAAATTTCCCATATACAAAGTATGGTGGCTAAGAGAGGCCGTACAAACCAGGCAAATGTTCATACCCCTATGTCCAGCACGACAGAATTCCAATCGATCCAGCAATTTTTGCTGTAATTGGACATCGTTTCATAGCAAAAAAAATTAAAAAATAAAAATGCTGACGTGCCGGCGGGTCTGAGGCGATGTTCGCGGAGACCAGAAACCGAAGACTTGTTTTGCCTAATCCAGAAGTTGACAGAAACTTACACGGGGCCCCAGGGGAGGACCTCCAGTATTTGGCAAGGGATCACAGTGGAAAGGAACATTGATAATCATTGAACGAACAAATTAGTAAAAAAAAACTGTTTCCACTGAGAAATGTTGCATGCCGTCTATTATATAGCTAGACCACAGCCGGACTAAATAACTTAAATCTATTATGTGCTGATCAATAAAAGATTGACGTTTTTAAATTTGTTGTTGTTTATTGGTGTTTTTGCTGCATTGACAAACCGTTTTTACTTTTAGGTGAAAAATCCAGTATTACAATACGGCCGTTATATGAGAGATGTGTTCTTTCATAATAAGATGTCCTTTCACAGTTACCGTACATAAATCCTGTACTACATGTGTTCTGACAGACACAAGAGGAAAAAATCATATACCCTGACTTATACCGTATAGGCCTATTTGGTTTATTCGCCGCACCTGTCTAAATTAATGTTCGCGGCAAATTTAAGTAAACAACGGTAGCTCATTAAAAAGGTGACGTCGAATATGTTTTGTGAAAAGGTTTTAGAACTGATTCGAGAATTACAGAGGTCACTGGATGGAACATTGTTACCATTTAATGTAAGTCATTTTTGCCGTCATGCATGAGACTCGACATATCTCTTTGGAATAGCGACTGCTGACACATAATTTACATTGATGATTAACTTTGCAGTTGCTAGTATTAAATGAATAATCCATATATTTCCGACATACAGATTCTCACATTCCTAGTTCTGCTTCCTCATCGGTTGCAGAAAGGGGGAGGGACATCAGAAAAAGGGGCACACTGCCCAATTTGGAAAGAATGTAGAATACAACCACCTTTTCCTTTAAAAGATCTTAGAGGAAACACTTAACGTTAAAAAAGAGAGGAAAGTGTAGGCCTAGTCAAGTAAGTGAGGATTGGAAATGATATTTTGGGAGCAAAGAATATGTGCACATCCACTGTGAGATGTTGGCTATTGTGTTGTCTGCTAAAACACATGTCTAGACTTTGTGCACAAGTGGTGTATGGTGGTTGTGTTCAACATTTTTTCTCCCAATTTTGATTTTAAAAAAAATAAATGTTTGTTAACCAGTTCGCGTCGGAGGCCGTGTATACACGCAATTTTTTTTTGCACTGCGGATCGGAGAGCGTCTAAACACGCCACAGGAAACTCCAGAATATTTGTATGCATGCTCGGTTCAGCCATGCGTGCACGGTGACATGCTCGGAAGTGCCGGCCACCCGCTGTGGAAGCTTCCATTAACGTGTGTGTGGGAAAAAGAAACCCGCCACAGGGGCCCAGAAAAACTTTTTTTATTCCCGACGCGAACTGGTTAAAAAAGTAAATTCTCCAGTCTCCATCATGTCAAATTTTCACTGTAATATTACTAACAGAAGTAAATGGAAACTGATGAGATCATCAGTCTGATCAGACCAATGGTTAAATAGAGATCAGTCAGTGATTCATTAACCCTCTACTATAGGACTCTACTAGAGTGTCGTGGCCGAGCGGTCTAGCGCACCGAACTCAAGTTCTGGTGTTGCCAGCAGCAGGGTGTGGGTTCGAGCCCCGGTCGTGACACTTGTGTCCTTGAGCAAGGTACTTAACCATAATTGCTTCGTCGCCGGATGGGACGTAAAGCCGTAGGTCCCGTGTGTTGTATAATGCACGTAAAAGTGGATTGTCGTGCGGTCTAGCGCACTGAACTCAAGTTCTGGTGTTGCCAGCAGCAGAGTGTGGGTTCGAGCCCGGCCGTGACACCTGTGTCCTTGAGCAAGACACTTAACCATAATTGCTTCTCTCCACCCAGGGGTTAAATGGGTACCTGTGAAGGCAGAGATGGTTTGCTCTATATGCGCTAGAAATGGCAGCAATTGAGCTGTATACTCCCCAGGGAGCTGAGATGGTTTCAGGAATGATTTATGAGCCTTATGAGCCTTATGAGCAGGGATAATAATATAATGCGCCTTGAGCGCCACTTAGTTGGTGGATACGTGCGCTATATAAATCTATACATTATTATTATTATTACTATAGCCGAACTTTAGTGGCAAGTTGCTATAGTGGTCAAAACGTGCACACAGGACATTTTTAACTGGTTTTTACTGTCATTTTGACCACCCTCAACAATAAGGTTTATTGCAAATAGCGCTAAAGCAACTGCTGCAAAGCATACTGGGAAACAATTTGGGGCATTTGTTTGGAGCGGCTTGTGTGACTTCAACAATATTTTGCGCCCACAGACACCCCATGATTCCTTGCAGCCGCTATTTGCGATAAATCTTATACAAGACAATGCTTTTTACCAGTCAAAAACGGTTGACACATTTTGATCTGTAAATGTACTGACTACACGTAAGGTTTGACAGTGTTCGACTTTTAAGTGCACAAGATATACAATGGCAAGTACATATATATAAACATTTTGACTGATTTTGAGCCTTGCAGCCATATGAAGGTTAATTGTACTTAACGCCAGCTAAGGTGTTCATTAAACTGCCATTTTGTGTTAATCCTTGTTTTGTGATACATATATAATTTTGTTCTAGCATATTTGAAGTAATAAATCAATCTGGATATTTATTGTATTCAGGAAGATGGTGTCAGGCAAGTCTTGGAGGAGATGAAAGCTCTGTATGATCAGAATCAAACTGATGTGTAAGTAACCCCAATGGAACTCACTCCTCTTTCATTGGGTAACAGAGGAAGGAGTCCCATTGGGTAACAGAGGAAGGAGTCCCATTGGGTAACAGAGGAAGGAGTCCCATTGGGTAACAGAGGAAGGAGTCCCATTGGATAACAGAGGAAGGAGTCCCATTGGGTAACAGAGGAAGGAGTCCCATTGGGTAACAGAGGAAGGAGTCCCATTGGGTAACAGAGGAAGGAGTCCCATTGGGTAACAGAGGAAGGAGTCCCATTGGGTAACAGAGGAAGGAGTCCCATTGGGTAACAGAGGAAGGAGTCCCATTGGGTAACAGAGGAAAGAGTCCCATTGGGTAACAAGAGGAAGGAGTCCCATAGGGTAACGGAGGAAGGAGTCCCATTGGGTAACAGAGGAAGGAGTCCCATTGGGTAACGGAGGAAGGAGTCCCATTGGGTAACAGATGAAGGAGTCCCATTGGTGGGGCAAATGTGTAAGGTTTAGCCTTGGCATTTTTCGTTTAATTTGCGAAGCGTGTACATGTTTCGACACACTGTGTACACGTGTAAACGATTATTTCACTAATAAATGGCATGATGTAGACGAATTATCCATCTAATATGGAAAATAATCCAAAAAATTGACAAATATCGCGGAAATGGAATGTTATTATATTCTGTAAGCAGCTTTTTGAAATTGGCCCCTTGGCAACATTCTTGTATATTTTACAGGAGTGCCACAGTAGAGGGAGAGCGTGGTCTCTTCTCAGGAGTGCAGTTTCGTCACACGTGTCTGGAAAGGAACAAGAGATGTCTCCTAGCTTATCTGTAAGTCTCCTAGCTTTTCTCAAAAACTTTTGAGAAAATAGTGAAAAAGCATTCATATTCATTCTAATGTAGAATTTGACCATTGCGGCAACTTATTGGCAATAATTTCACTTTGATAGGACCTTATCCCTAACCATCCCAAACCATTCAAGCTCCAACAGCAGGGTTTGTTGCATTTTGATGAACTCGGTACTGTATTCGCCTCGTGCATATTGTAGCCCTCCAGCGGCGAGCTCCGGGCTTTACACAGTTCCATTTACAGCCTCTTTACTGTACAAACATATTACAACAGTACGGTCGTGGCAGCGTCGCTTGAATGATTAAATAAAGTAATTTTTTATGCAAACTGGACATTCTCACTGCTGAATTCCACCCTCTCATCCATTACTTTCCAAATCTCATACCTTTTCCTATGTTTTTTAACCTCTTGCTGCACTTATCATTGAAGTATGAAGAGTTTTTCTACCTGAAAAAAGGGCGATCTCAGCGGCCATTTTGTTAGAAATTTTCAAAGTGAAAACTTTTCCCTGGTAACCATTTATACTAGAATGCAGCCAGTAGTGCACGCCAACAGTTAACCAGTGATATACTAACTTTCCTACGTCACAGCCATAGTTACGGTTGCCAAACTATGGACAGCAGCCAGTGCAAAATAAAACCAGAAATTCAGTGTTTGTTTTAAATACTGTAATTAGTGAAAAAACACTGATAAAATCAACATACTTTACCAAGATATATTCCTCTTAAATATCTCCAGGGTAAAATGTTTAATTGTGGGCAGAATCTCTTGCTAACCATCTTTAAAATTTTGGTCACTGATGGCCGTCCATATAAAATGGCACTCAATGCTTACAATACAAAATGCCCTCTGCGAACTACTGTATCAAATGTGATGGTGCCCTCATATGGTCATGGACGGGGCCAATAGCCCAGACAGGGATACTTTGCATGGGGCCGGGTGTCCCAATTCCAGCTAAGTCCAACAGTTGGGTGGTAGTGTTTGTGCATGGTGTTGGATTTTGATGGACTCAGTACTGTATAGCCCAGACAGGGATACTTTGCATGGGGCCGGGTGTCTCAATTCCAGCTAAGTCCAACAGCTGGGTGGTAATGTTACTGCATGGTGTTGGATTTTGGCAGATTGAGGAATGTTCTTAGCCAAAATAGCTAGGGGGTTAGGGTTAAGACAAAATTATTTCACGAGAAGATATATAGCTACCATCAAGAGCATTGAAATTTGACCATTTGATTATTTTTAATTGACGATTTATATACCTTATATTTGAAGTGATTTTTCTTATTTTATTTCTATTTGATAGACACAATCGACTTGCAATCACTCGAAATATGAGATGGGAATTCGGCAGTGTGCTTCCTCCAGACGTCAGACAGAATCTGTCAGATCAAGAAGTAATAATACTACCTTTGGAAGAAAAAACTGTTCATTCATATTATAGAATGTAACCACACCTATCTAGAGAGTATGAATCCTTTCTTCATTGCAATGTTATTACAATGGTTGTTTATCAGAGGATAATCACATTTAAGATAACATTAATATTTCTCAAAATGATTGACCTTTCAGTGCGCTTTTCATTATTAACACTTCTATTATTGCTACGCTGTGATATTACTAACAGAACTAAATGGAAACTAACAAGATCATCTGACTGATGGTTAAATAGAGATCAGTCAGTGATTCATTAACACTTCTATTATTGCTACGCTGTGATATTACTAACAGAACTAAATGGAAACTGACAAGATCATCTGACTGATGGTTAAATAGAGATCAGTCAGTGATTCATTAACACTTCTATTATTGCTACGCTGTGATATTACTAACAGAACTAAATGGAAACTGACGAGATCATCTGACTGATGGTTAAATAGAGATCAGTCAGTGATTCATTAACACTTCTATTATTGCTACGCTGTGATATTACTAACAGAACTAAATGGAAACTGACAAGATCATCTGACTGATGGTTAAATAGAGATCAGTCAGTGATTCATTAACACTTCTATTATTGCTACGCTGTGATATTACTAACAGAACTAAAGTGAAACTGACAAGATCATCTGACTGATGGTTAAATAGAGATCAGTCAGTGATTCATTAACACTTCTATTATTGCTACGCTGTGATATTACTAACAGAACTAAATGGAAACTGACAAGATCATCTGACTGATGGTTAAATAGAGATCAGTCAGTGATTCATTAACACTTCTATTATTGCTACGCTGTGATATTACTAACAGAACTAAATGGAAACTGACAAGATCATCTGACTGATGGTTAAATAGAGATCAGTCAGTGATTCATTAACACTTCTATTATTGCTACGCTGTGATATTACTAACAGAACTAAATGGAAACTGACGAGATCATCTGACTGATGGTTAAATAGAGATCAGTCAGTGATTCATTAACACTTCTATTATTGCTACGCTGTGATATTACTAACAGAACTAAATGGAAACTGACAAGATCATCTGACTGATGGTTAAATAGAGATCAGTCAGTGATTCATTAACACTTCTATTATTGCTACGCTGTGATATTACTAACAGAACTAAATGGAAACTGACGAGATCATCTGACTGATGGTTAAATAGAGATCAGTCAGTGATTCATTAACACTTCTATTATTGCTACGCTGTGATATTACTAACAGAACTAAATGGAAACTGACAAGATCATCTGACTGATGGTTAAATAGAGATCAGTCAGTGATTCATTAACACTTCTATTATTGCTACGCTGTGATATTACTAACAGAACTAAATGGAAACTGACAAGATCATCTGACTGATGGTTAAATAGAGATCAGTCAGTGATTCATTAACACTTCTATTATTGCTACGCTGTGATATTACTAACAGAACTAAATGGAAACTGACAAGATCATCTGACTGATGGTTAAATAGAGATCAGTCAGTGATTCATTAACACTTCTATTATTGCTACGCTGTGATATTACTAACAGAACTAAATGGAAACTGACAAGATCATCTGACTGATGGTTAAATAGAGATCAGTCAGTGATTCATTAACACTTCTATTATTGCTACGCTGTGATATTACTAACAGAACTAAATGGAAACTGACGAGATCATCTGACTGATGGTTAAATAGAGATCAGTCAGTGATTCATTAACCCTCCTACTTTAGCAGAAGTTCAGTGGCAAGTAGCTATAGAGGTCAAAATCAGTCAACTGCCTGTTTTGACTGTTGACCCAAATCAGTGTGCACACAGGGGCATTTTTGACTGGTTTTGACTGTCATTTTGACCACCCTGAACAATACCAGACAATGCTTGTACCAGTCAAAAACGGTCGACTCGTTTTGACCTGTAAATGTACTTACTACACATAAGGTTTGACAGTGTTTGACTTTTAAGTGCACTAGATATACCTTGGCAAGTATACCAACATTTTGATTGATTTTGACCCTTGTAGTAGTAGGAGGGTTAATATTTCTCAAAATGATTGACCTTTCAGTGAACTTTTCATTATTGAAGGGAAAGCAAAACATTGGTAATTACCAGATAATTAAACTAATAATTTTTTTAAAAACTTTATCAATCATCCTGAGAAGTTATTTCGTCTGAAGAGCTTTCATGTTTAAAAAAAATAGGAATTGTTTTGTCGCATTTACAAAAATTTTCTGTCTGTCAACTATTTGTAAAGCAGAAAAAAACATGTCTGAAAAACGTGAGCACTTATTGTGATGAAAGTGATACAGGTTAGAATTGATTTAAATTTTGCCCTACATCGACGTGTGTATAGCACTGTATACTCGGTGCTTTCCGAGTCTCTGTGAAAAAAAACTACGCAGGCGACACGGGCGGGATTCAAACCCATGACCTCCTGCTTACTAGTGCAGACGTCTTGACCTCTTGACCACCGAGCTTGCCCGATCCTATATAGCAGCGGGTTCCGCGATATATATAGGTTAGGTTTATGATATCTGAATTTCAAAGGTTTGTGAACTAGGGTGGAAATACCAGTGTTGTACCTTCCTTTAACTAGTTAACATTTTTGGCATATATTTGCACTTTTTCAACAATGGATGATTGATAATCTAACAAAAAAAATTAAATCTTAAATTTGTCTGCACGGTTAAGAATAAAACCATAACCCATACCAAAATAATTTAACATTTGATACCTTTAGCATAATGACTGTAACTTGTCTATCAGTAACTCGATTGACATTTTAGAAGTGAATCCTTGGAGCAAACTAATGTGGACTTGTGGTTATATTCTTGTTTCTTATAGTTCCAGTGGTTTGGCAAATACAACAAGTCACTTGCAACATACATGAGAACACTAGGAAATGATGGATTGGATCTTACACAGGTGTGTATGGCCACTTAGATCTAGCATCATCAGGCCTGCAATTTTACAGAGGAAATGGCCTCCATTACTTTGGCCTTGATGCCCCTTAAAAATGTTCCATTGCATCATTATGAAACCATTGCATAAATTGGTTACATTTTACACAGGAAGATTTTGAATTTGGCCAAATACATGAAAATCTGTCATTTATTGGTAACATTTCTTGAGGTTTTTTCCCTTATTTTTGCAATTTAACTAAAGAAAGTTTGGTTTAGTTTAATTCTCTCATAGTTTTATTTATTTAGTTTTTTAACTTTAAAAGGCATCTTTAAACAAATCTTTTGAATCTTTCAGGATTTTTTACAAATCTCCCTCAAAATTTGCCTCAAAATTTTCTTGAAGAAAAGAGAAGTAGCCACTAAGGAAAGAAAGAAGTAGCCTGTATTGTGTCCAAACCTCTAGTTTCTTGTTTGTAGGGATGTGGAGAGTCTGTAAATCGTCCACAATTAAACATCCAGGAGGTTCAGGGGCTTTGTCCTCTAGACCAAAGGGAGACCCAGGCTCACTACCCACAGGAGGTCCAGGGGGCTTTGTCCTCTAGACCAAAGGGAGACCCAGGCCTGCTACCCACAGGAGGTTCAGGGGTCTTTGTCCTCTAGACCAAAGGGAGACCCAGGCTCACTACCCACAGGAGGTCCAGGGGGCTTTGTCCTCTAGACCAAAGGGAGACCCAGGCTCACTACCCACAGGAGGTCCAGGGGGCTTTGTCCTCTAGACCAAAGGGAGACCCAGGCTCACTACCCACAGGAGGTCCAGGGGGCTTTGTCCTCTAGACCAAAGGGAGACCCAGGCCTGCTACCCACAGGAGGTTCAGGGGTCTTTGTCCTCTAGACCAAAGGGAGACCCAGGCTCACTACCCACAGGAGGTTCAGGGGTCTTTGTCCTCTAGACCAAAGGGAGACCCAGGCCCGCTACCCATCTTTTTAAGGATTTTTTACTTTTGTCAAATCACACACCTGAAATTATTTTCTTTCTCTTATTCCAGGATCGTAAACCACCAAAAAGTTTATATATTGAGGTAAGAAACCGTTTCTTATTATATTCAGTAGTTCAGATCTCATAAATAAAGATTACTGTCCAAGTATTGATAAGGATGCACATTTTTGGCCGATGATTTCTGGATTACTGACTAATCGTGTTTTACTTGTTAATAGGTTCGGTGTTTAATGGATCATGGAGAGTTTGAAACAGATGATGGCATAGTCATTGTTCTCAAGAAAAACAGCCAGGTAAATACAGTATGAGCCATCAGTCAATATTAATAATGCTAAAGATATAGTTGCTGAACCGGCTCACATTGCGGCTCACATTGACCCGGCTCACATTGATCAGTACCGGTACATAAAGCAGTTTGTTCCACCCTTACATTGGTTGCCCGCTGTAGGACTGGTATGTCTAGTCATAGCAATTTACTCCTCCCATGTTCTGTGTCCGCTCAGTGCACATCGTAACCCTCTAGCGGTGAATTTGCACCCAGTGTCTTGATGATAGCCACTGTGGCGTCAAGTGAGTGTTGTGCATCATTTATGTGCGTATGTTATGGTACTACATGCATGTGTACTTCTACCAGCCAATGATCGCTGGAGATATTCCGCGCGTATGCCCATCAACTGCAAAATACGCCAAACGCAATGCACTATCTCTGCCCTTTCACCCACAGTGGTCTAACAACATGTGCCCTCAACAGCTCATGCACGGTGCGAATAGCGCCCTCTATTGATATTATGAATGAACTTTTTAGTGGATTTACTGAGATATGCAATGTCTATTTTATGTCTTTCTCTTCACAGCATTTTCTTCAGAGATCACAGTGTGAACAGCTGATACGACAAGGAGTATTAGAACACATCTTGTCTTGATAACAAAGAGTTATGTTACTACTTAGATGTTATTCTCCTGGCATAATGCTGATGTTTCCTGTAGATGAGGCAATTTTTTTCTGTTCACACCCCCAAAGAAACGTTAATGTGGTTAAAATGTCATAATTTCCTTCCCACGGGACATCTGCAGATGATTTTTGAGGAGTTAAACTTTAGAATAACCATGTGAGAGGAAAGTGGATTGCTGTCCAATAGTTTTGAAACCTTGGAGATCTAGCAAGAACAGAGAGTCTTGAGGCTTGGGGCATCCAAGGATGAAGTTCTTACAGTTTGTATGTTAACCATGAAAAGAAAGCTTAAAGGTACCACATTGGTAATGCTGGCTTACTCTCTTTGAATCAAGATATACATTGAAGGGAAGGTACAACATTGGTAATGTTGTCAAAACTGCTTCTATGAGTATGCTTACTCTCTTTGAATCAAGATATACATTGAAGGGAAGGTACAACATTGGTAATGTTGTCAAAACTGCTTCTATGAGTATGCTTACTCTCTTTGAATCAAGATATACATTGAAGGGAAGGTACAACATTGGTAATGTTGTCAAAACTGCTTCTATGAGTACACTTACTCTCTTTGAATCAAGATATACATTGAAGGGAAGGTACAACATTGGTAATGCTGGCCAAACTGCTTCTATGAGTATGCTTACTCTCTTTGAATCAAGATATACATTAAAGGGAAGGTACAACATTGGTAATGCTGGCTTACTCTCTTTGAATCAAGGTATACATTGAAGGGAAGGTACAACATTGGTAATGTTGTCAAAACTGCTTCTATGAGTATGCTTACTCTCTTTGAATCAAGATATACATTGAAGGGAAGGTACAACATTGGTAATGTTGTCAAAACTGCTTCTATGAGTATGCTTACTCTCTTTGAATCAAGATATACATTGAAGGGAAGGTACAACATTGGTAATGTTGTCAAAACTGCTTCTATGAGTACACTTACTCTCTTTGAATCAAGATATACATTGAAGGGAAGGTACAACATTGGTAATGCTGGCCAAACTGCTTCTATGAGTATGCTTACTCTCTTTGAATCAAGATATACATTAAAGGGAAGGTACAACATTGGTAATGCTGGCTTACTCTCTTTGAATCAAGGTATACATTGAAGGGAAGGTACAACATTGGTAATGTTGTCAAAACTGCTTCTATGAGTATGCTTACTCTCTTTGAATCAAGATATACATTGAAGGGAAGGTACAGCATTGGTAATGTTGGCCAAACTGCTTCTATGAGTACGCTTACACTCTTTGAATCAAGATATACATTGAAGGGAAGGTACAACATTGGTAATGCTGGCCAAACTGCTTCTATGAGTATGCTTACTCTCTTTGAATCAAGATATACATTAAAGGGAAGGTACAACATTGGTAATGCTGGCTTACTCTCTTTGAATCAAGGTATACATTGAAGGGAAGGTACAACATTGGTAATGTTGTCAAAACTGCTTCTATGAGTATGCTTACTCTCTTTGAATCAAGATATACATTGAAGGGAAGGTACAACATTGGTAATGTTGTCAAAACTGCTTCTATGAGTATGCTTACTCTCTTTGAATCAAGATATACATTGAAGGGAAGGTACAACATTGGTAATGTTGTCAAAACTGCTTCTATGAGTACACTTACTCTCTTTGAATCAAGATATACATTGAAGGGAAGGTACAACATTGGTAATGCTGGCCAAACTGCTTCTATGAGTATGCTTACTCTCTTTGAATCAAGATATACATTAAAGGGAAGGTACAACATTGGTAATGCTGGCTTACTCTCTTTGAATCAAGGTATACATTGAAGGGAAGGTACAACATTGGTAATGTTGTCAAAACTGCTTCTATGAGTATGCTTACTCTCTTTGAATCAAGATATACATTGAAGGGAAGGTACAGCATTGGTAATGTTGGCCAAACTGCTTCTATGAGTACGCTTACACTCTTTGAATCAAGATATACATTGAAGGGAAGGTACAACATTGGTAATGTTGTCAAAACTGCTTCTATGAGTATGCTTACTCTCTTTGAATCAAGATATACATTGAAGGGAAGGTACAGCATTGGTAATGTTGGCCAAACTGCTTCTATGAGTATGCTTACTCTCTTTGAATTATGATATACATTGAAGGGAAGGTGCAACATTGGTAATGTTGGCAAAACTGCTTCTATGAGTATACTTACTCTCTTTGAATCAAGATATACATTGAAGGGAAGGTACAACATTGGTAATGTTGTCAAAACTGCTTCTATGAGTACGCTTACTCTCTTTGAATCAAGATATACATTGAAGGGAAGGTACAGCATTGGTAATGTTGGCCAAACTGCTTCTATGAGTATGCTTACTCTCTTTGAATCAAGATATACATTAAAGGGAAGGTACAACATTGGTAATGCTGGCTTACTCTCTTTGAATCAAGGTATACATTGAAGGGAAGGTACAACATTGGTAATGTTGTCAAAACTGCTTCTATGAGTATGCTTACTCTCTTTGAATCAAGATATACATTGAAGGGAAGGTACAACATTGGTAATGTTGTCAAAACTGCTTCTATGAGTATGCTTACTCTCTTTGAATCAAGATATACATTGAAGGGAAGGTACAACATTGGTAATGCTGGCCAAACTGCTTCTATGAGTATGCTTACTCTCTTTGAATCAAGATATACATTAAAGGGAAGGTACAACATTGGTAATGCTGGCTTACTCTCTTTGAATCAAGGTATACATTGAAGGGAAGGTACAACATTGGTAATGTTGTCAAAACTGCTTCTATGAGTATGCTTACTCTCTTTGAATCAAGATATACATTGAAGGGAAGGTACAGCATTGGTAATGTTGGCCAAACTGCTTCTATGAGTACGCTTACACTCTTTGAATCAAGATATACATTGAAGGGAAGGTGCAACATTGGTAATGTTGGCAAAACTGCTTCTATGAGTATACTTACTCTCTTTGAATCAAGATATACATTGAAGGGAAGGTACAACATTGGTAATGTTGTCAAAACTGCTTCTATGAGTATGCTTACTCTCTTTGAATCAAGATATACATTGAAGGGAAGGTACAGCATTGGTAATGTTGGCCAAACTGCTTCTATGAGTATGCTTACTCTCTTTGAATCATGATATACATTGAAGGGAAGGTGCAACATTGGTAATGTTGGCCAAACTGCTTCTATGAGTATGCTTACTCTCTTTGAATCAAGATATACATTGAAGGGAAGGTACAACATTGGTAATGTTGGCAAAACTGCTTCTATGAGTATGCGTACTCTCTTTGAATCAAGATATACATTGAAGGGAAGGTATATCATTGGTAATGTTGGCAAAACTGCTTCTTAGAGTATGCTTACTCTCTTTGAATCAAGATATACATTGAAGGGAAGGTACAACATTGGTAATGTTGGCAAAACTGCTTCTTAGAGTATGCTCTCTGAATCAGAATAACAGGCAAACCTGTATTAGTTTCAGCTTATTATGTTTCATTCATGAGAAACTAGTGAAAATTATTTCAGATATGTTATGTATTCATTCTAATGTAGAATTTAAATTTGAAATAGAAATTAATTTAACTTTTCATAAAAAGGATCGAACCGTGAACAAAATACTTCCAGTGAAGATTGATACCATCATCAGACTGAGGGATCTCCTATATCCTAAGTCAACCACCCTCCATCCCCCTGTGCTTGTTAACAACTGATTCAGTTCAGTGAGCACACACCCCTCTCCCCTAAGATCCTAGTCTCAACAGTTCCCGCCTGCACCCCTCAACGCACTAATCCTCCAGCATCCATTCATCGGGTGATCCTCCAGCAGTCTACTTAAGCAGCAGCATTTTCCAGAGTCCGGCATTCTCCTGAGGACGATCAGAGCATACTGATCAAAACGTCGAGTTGTACCTCCAGTTCTTTTCAGAACTAATTACTACTCAATTAAGCATTTCACATGGTGTCACTGCAATTGGTCTTACTTAACATCAGTATTATACACCAAGTAAATTTCACATTATAAAGTTTGACAATTTTATTATTTTTAAATTACCAATCCTATACCTACCTTTAACCAACTTCTTGACAAATTTTATACAACGTTTTTATGAAGCTTACACAAGAGATTTTTTTTTTACCAGTACATGTTTTTGTACAATTGTATCAATTGAGTGAAAAATAAATTGAACTGAATGGAAGAACTTGTGTAATTATGTGTAAACATGTGTAATTCAATTCAATAGAACATTCCATCCAGCAGCCAGTTAAGTTTCATAAGCGTTAATTCCCTTTCCCAAGGACAACGGAAAGTGACATTTCAGGAGTTTAGCAATATAATAGCCAGAGGGAAGAGAGTGGATTGTTGTCTTATAGTGATGTAGATTTAGCAAGAACCAAAAGTCTTCTTGAGGCATCCAAGGATAGAAATCTTACAAATTATTTGTATGTTAACCATTGAGAGTACAATTAACCGACATTTACTCTTGCATTTTCTATAGATTATGGCAGTTTTCTTAAAACCTTCAAAGGAGTTTTCTCAACGATACATGTTTTTGTTGTATTGATAAAGTGGAAAATAAACTGAACTGAAGTACCCTGAGCATTAATTTGACATTTAAACTATCAGCAACCCACTAAAGTTCATAGGCCTTGTTTGCAATAATTCCATTTCCCACAGACAGAAGGTGACATTTGAGGAAGTTATTAGCAATTGAATAGCTATGTAAGAAAAAAGTGGATTGTTCAATACCTTGGAGCTATATATTCAGCAAGAACAGAGATGCTTCTTGAGGCTTGAAGCACCCAAGGACGAAAGTCTTAACCTACATTGACACTCTAGACTTATATTTTTTAAGGTTGCACTAAAGATGAATGTGAAGTAGCCCTTAGCATGACATATGCCATACAATTCTAGGCCATTTCACCCAGCAGTCGGGGGAAGTTCGTAAGCATTACTTACATACTGACAAAGTTTCAGAAGTTTGTCAAATGTGGTCGACAAAATGCCAACACGATGTTCAGTATGGTAAATGCCAGATTTTTAAGCTCCTTTATTGAATTCATCCTGAATGTGTTACAGAAGCCACAAAGTGTGGTTTTGTCATGGCAATCAAGAATCTGATACAATAACGTTTTGTTTCTTTGAGTTTCATTATCGTACTATAGACACTTGACGTGTAGTGCATGTCCCTTGCATTGCAGATTGTACAGTTATTGACTTGAAAGTGGCTTAAATGGAATTTTGTGAACAGCTTAGTACATTTCAAGATTTTTTTTTGTATGAAATGGTTTATCAAGCTTCCAAGTCCTATAAAGTTATGAGTTGTATGGACACAATCCACAGACATGCATTGTGTACATTGAACATGAGACAGAAAACAAAGCTTTTAAAAAAAAAAAATTATTTTATTTATTTATTATTATTATTATTTTTTTTGGGAAGGGGTGATTTGGTTAGTTTGTTTTTTCTTCGTCTTTTTTATTTGAACAAAATCCTTAAATGATCACACCTACAAATGACACTATTTAACAAGAGTGTAAATGTTTTGGTAAAATGTATGTAAATGCATCCATACTTAATAAGAATCAAGAGATATGTACAGAAACCAACCAATGTATGTAAATGCATCCATACTTGATAAGAATCAAGAGATATGTACAGAAACCAACCAATGTATGTAAATGCATCCATACTTGATAAGAATCAAGAGATATGTACAGAAACCAACCAATGTATGTAAATGCATCCATACTTTATAAGAACCAAGAGATATGTACAGAAACCAACCAATGTCTGTAAATGCATCCATACTTGATAAGAATCAAGAGATATGTACAGAAACCAACCAATGTCTGTAAATGCATCCACACTTGATAAGAACCAAGAGATATGTACAGAAACCAACCAATGTCTGTAAATGCATCCACACTTTATAAGAACCAAGAGATATGTACAGAAACCAAGCAATGTCTGTAAATGCATCCACACTTTATAAGAATCAAGAGAGATGTACAGAAACCAACCAATGTCTGTAAATGCATCCAAGAGAGATGTATAGAAACCAACCAATGTCTGTAAATGCATCCAAGAGAGATGTATAGAAACCAACCAATGTCTGTAAATGCATCCAAGAGAGATGTATAGAAACCAACCAATGTCTGTAAATGCATCCACACTTTATAAGAATCAAGAGAGATGTACAGAAACCAACCAATGTCTGTAAATGCATCCACACTTTATAAGAATCAAGAGAGATGTACAGAAACCAACCAATGTCTGTAAATGCATCCAAGAGAGATGTATAGAAACCAACCAATGTCTGTAAATGCATCCAAGAGAGATGTATAGAAACCAACCAATGTCTGTAAATGCATCCAAGAGAGATGTATAGAAACCAACCAATGTCTGTAAATGCATCCAAGAGATATGTATAGAAACCAACCAATGTCTGTAAATGCATCCAAGAGATGTATAGAAACCAACCAATGTCTGTAAATGCAACCAAGAGAGATGTATAGAAACCAACCAATGTCTGTAAATGCATCCAAGAGATGTATATAAACCAACCAATGTCTGTAAATGCATCCAAGAGATGTATAGAAACCAACCAATGTCTGTAAATGCATCCAAGAGATGTATAGAAACCAACCAATGTCTGTAAATGCAACCAAGAGAGATGTATAGAAACCAACCAATGTCTGTAAATGCATCCAAGAGATGTATATAAACCAACCAATGTCTGTAAATGCATCCAAGAGATGTATAGAAACCAACCAATGTCTGTAAATGCATCCAAGAGATGTATAGAAACCAACCAATGTCTATAAATGCATCCAAGAGATGTATAGAAACCAACCAATGTCTGTAAATGCATCCAAGAGAGATGTTATAGAAACCAACCAATGTCTGTAAATGCATCCAAGAGATGTATAATAATAATAATAATAATGTGTGGATTTATATAGCGCACGTATCCACCAACTAAGTGGTGCTCAAGGCGCATTATATTATTATCCCTGCTCATAAGGCTCATAAATCATTCCTGAAACCATCTCAGCCCTGGGGAGTATACAGCTCAATTGCTGCCATTTCTAGCGCATATAGAGCAAATCAACTCTGCCTTCACAGGTACCCATTTAACCCCTGGGTGGAGAGAAGCAATTATGATTAAGTGTCTTGCTCAAGGACACAAGTGTCATGGCCGTGATTCGAACCCACATTCTGTTGCTAACACCAGAACTTGAATCCGGTAATGCAACCAAGAGAGATGTATAGAAACCAACCAATGTCTGTAAATGCATCCAAGAGAGATGTACAGAAACCAACCAATGTCTGTAAATGCATCCAAGAGATGTATAGAAACCACCCTGTGAAAGTTTCAGGTTATTTTGTTGTGTTTATGGAGAAGATTGTGAACATGCATTCGAATTTGTTTGTATTCATTCTAATGTGGAATTGGATCACAGACTGATACATTTCAAATCTGAAAAACAATTCAAATTTTCTTCAAAAAAAACAACAGCATATCAGATGGAATGATTTCTCATGATATTTGGTATCCTACTTAAGTAAGTTTCAAGACTGCAATAATTTTGTAATCGGGTAATTACCAAAGGTGTACACTCCCATTTAAAGGGACACTATTGTCACGACCAACAGGGCATGGAATCGGAGTGCTAGTTTTAGATTAACACAGTGACTGAAAATAATACTCACATAAGGTTTTATTACCGTTGTTGCTGCATAAATGAGCCAGTAATTTTCAGTCACCGTGTTCATCTTGAACTAGGACACTGCTCTGATCATGACAATACTGTCCCTTTAAACTTTGTGTAGTTATAAGTCTTTATAACACAAATTCATGAGTAACACACAGTGTCTTTGTAATAGTGCATTTTATTTGTCAAAGTATTCACCAATAATCTGGTGATCTTAATAAGAATTGTATTTATAATATTATTATCCACTTCCATTCTGACTTTTATGTTTACTGTATACCTTTGTTCCTACAGCTTTTGAGGAAAGACTATGTACAATAATTCTTATTTATATTACTATTAATAATACACGTAACAACACAATCCATTGCTGGGTGACCCAGTAAATTAAATAATAAATACAAAAAAGTATACCCAAAGTACACATTACTGCTAGTATCTTGACACAAGTCACTAATTTAAAAAACAAAAACAAAATAACAATACAGGTGAACACTCCACATTTAATATGAAGTTATGGGCAATTATTTTTGTCTTCAGAATGCCAGATGGATTAGAGGCATGCTTTCCTACTACGATTATTTTGTCTTCAGAATTTCTTTTGCAACTCAAAAGAGTGCTCCGTTATATAAGACTTTATTCTCATAACACATGTATGCCATGTTGCATACTTCCTAAACTTACAGGTTAATTAGGAGTTTTGAAGTGAATAGCAATATTTTCGTAAACTTAGTCTAACTCCAGTTATTAACCTTAATAATGCTTCAACTGATTCACAGACAGTAAGTGTCTTGTTTGATTTATGATTTAGTAAGTATTTGTCTATAATTATCACCAAAAAAATCAAGCATTGCCCAAAAATAGCCCAATGTTTTCGATGAGGACGTTCCAATTCTACTTAACTTTCAGAAAACATAACCACTGATAAACAACATCACAAGAAAATAAGCATCACAAGTTAATTTTCCAGGCATAATATACAATTTTTCTTCCCTAAAAAAACTGAATCCCACAGCATGAAAAGTCGACAATACTTCTGCAATCCATACCCAACTAGGGAAAAACATCAAAATCGTCTTTCTCTTTCTAGTAGAACCAGTGTAATGTATAGAAAAGAACTGTCTTGAACTTGATAGCAAAGAGATCTTTTTATAAAAAACTTCCACCATTTACCCTTTAATGATTCCTATGATAATTGGATTTTTTTTCCCAACATGGCCAAGTCCCACAAAGTTAGTGGCTGGTTTCCTTCACCAGTTTCCACAATTTTCTCAGAATTGTGTTCCCGACCAATATTTCACCAAGATGGGCTCTCTAAGGTTTATAAATGCCCGTGTGGAATATTGACTGCAACACCAAAACATAATTAATCTGCGTAAAGAAATCCTCCGAAGCAAATAAAGGAACACACTTTTCCCACAAAGTCATTTAGAATATCAAAATGTTATGAAAGTGTAGAAATTAAACAATTTCATATTTGTGATCATTCTTTGTTAAGTACTTAGAAATTGTGAAGAGGGTCTGACTTTGCAGAATGCAAACAGTAAATTTCCCCCTTTCAACTGACATTGTAGAGTAATGCATCCATTTGGATACCACTGCAATCATGTCAATATTGTAACAAATATATGATCATTATCTGCATATTGGTACATATACACACAAGAACAAATTGCTTTATATCCCCTCCTCACCCCTCATCCCCACACCTGGGGGTCCCAATGTTTTAATATCAATGTCCATAGAACAGACATTACGTAATTAATGGCCCTCTAATAACATCTAATCGGTATAAAGTCACTGATTTCAAATATATCTGAGCATTGAGTTAAGAATTCTTTGCTAAATACTTCCATTGACTTCGTATTTCTTGTGACTTCATTAACATCACTTGATGTCAAAGTTCACTTACCTGCTCTACTCATCTCATGCTAAGCACCATGCAATTATTACAAAAAACATGAAATTTTAATTTCAATTTTGAGTGGGGTTTAAAGAAACGAAACAGAAAAATAAAAAATGTAAAATCTTCAAATAATGAAATATGTAAGGCAGGAATTTTGGTTACACAGACAGAAGGTATCGTTACTAAATAGTTTCCCGATCTGGCCCATAAGTATCCTCATTGGGATAATAGAGTACCAATCGGGATAAACGCATCTCCCAATCGGGATAGTATCTGGCCCATAAGTATCCTCATTGGGATAATAGGGTTCCAATCGGGATAAAAGTATCTCCCAATCAGGATAGTATCTGGTCCATAAGTATCCTCATTAGGATAATAGGGTTCCAATCGGGATAAAAGCATCTCCCAATCAGGATAGTATCTGGTCCATAAGTATCCTCATTAGGATAATAGGGTTCCAATCGGGATAAAAGTATCTCCCAATCAGGATAGTATCTGGTCCATAAGTATCCTCATTAGGATAATAGGGTTCCAATCGGGATGATATCAACCTCATGAGCTGTTATAACATTTACCTATTTCCATAGTGACAGACAAGAATAACCTACTCAGATTTTAAAGGACATTACAGGAGCAAACCATTGGGATATCACTAATATAAAGACTTCATAACACATTCTGTACTGAATTCTATTGGTCACTGTACAATAAACACAATATAAAGATTATAGTCTGATGAAGCATTGGTTTTCCTTGGATTACAGTAGATGTAACTACTTAAAACCATCTTTTAACCAATTTATTGGGGGTCTAAAACGTTTCCTCAGAACTAATCTTAATAATGACAACCATTTTGCAAGATTGTCTCCTATTTCAAAAATGGTAGTTAAGGAACGAAACGTGAGACCACTTAATCAACGATGTTCGTATTTCAGTTGAACTGAAAAGTGTCTAGAATTTTAAGGAAGTTGGTGAGTATTATTTAGATTATAATGCTTATTATGAGTAAAAGCCTTTACATTCAGTACTTTCATACTTAAGCTGCATCCCTATCCTTACAAAAAAGACCGTTTTTCATTGCCATGGTTATTGTATATATAAAAAAATGGGTTGAAAGTCGACAGGAGTCATTTCCTATTCGATCCATTCAAAGGAAACACTGTGATATTACATTCATATAAAGTTCCAAAGTGTCCTATACCATTAGAAAGCTCTTTTTCTGTTTAAAGGGACAATATCATCACAATCAACAGGGCATGGAATCAGAGTGCTGGTTTTAGATTAACTCAGTGACTGAAAATAATACCCTACATGCTAAGGTCATATTACCGTTGCTGCTGCATAAATGAGCCAGTAATTTCCAGCCACTGTGTGCATCTTAAACGAGGACACCGATTCCATGCCCTGTTGAAAGGTTGTTCTGATTGTGACGTTATTGTACCTTTAATCCAGTGATACCAATATCTATTATATGAATTTGACTTTTTACCCATTTCATGGTGCCAGGTCACACATACTGTACATATATATATGGAAACATTGAAAAAATAGAAAACCATTACCCAATGAAATATTGAAGACCCTATTTTCGACTTTATCAATGTTTCCGTATTTATTTACATACCTGCTTGTGTTGTTTAAATCCTAATGACCAAATCAACAATTTTCCTCAATCCATCCAACACCTTTTCTGAATACTTGTACTAAAATATTTGGTTAAAAAACCCAAAACATAAAACTTGGGATCCATTTCTGAAAGAGCATAAAGATTGCACTCTCATTTCAAAACAAGAACTGTGTTTATCTGCAAATAAAATAAACCCCCAAAATGACTATCAGTACAGGCAATCTGTAATAATCTTAATGCCTTGTAATACTTATGTACATATATCTATATATATACATGATATGTTTCAACAAAAATGTTTAGAATACGACATATAACTGAAGTGTTGTTGCGTATTTGCTTCTTTTTTTTTACATCAAGCATTTCGTGTAAAATTGAGTTAAAAACCTAGATTTGTACACATAAAAATACACACCATTACCCTGAAATGAAACCAAAATATGGAAAATACTTAAAAAAATGAAAAATTTAAACAAGGTGAAGAAGATAAAAAAAACATACTGAAATGCAACCGCCTGTCTTGAATAAATAATAGATACATATTACTGTTTGGTTTGGCAGTTTTCTCCTGAAAATACCAGGTACTGAAAACTACTTATACCTATGTTGACAAAATGTATTAATATTGCTGAAAAGCTCGACTTGTTCATTGTTGTTTGTGTTATTGTGATGGCTGATCACCACGACTTAAAGGGGGAGATACAACATTTCTCAGGGGACTACACAACAATTTTGTCAACTGACCAACAGACAGACAGCTGTTGGATGATAAACACCACAAAATAATGCAGCCAGTTTCTTTTTTAAAAAAATTTAAAAATTAAAAAACAGGCGGAAATTCAAATTCTGATTCATCTTCTTGCATTTCTGATGGATTTAATAGGGAAAAACTAGGATGTATAATATTGATATCGGTATGATTATCACAATTTAGAATTCACATTATTTGACAAATTTACAATTATTGTACACAAGTTCATGTTTGTATTTTTTATGATTTCCGTATCAAGTACAAGAATATCAAACATACATATCAACTTTCAGTTACTTTTACCTCAACAATTAATTGATGTACCGGTAACGCACATTACATCTGATCAGGGATGCAAGTTTAACAGATTTTCCCGAAATTCCAGATTTTATTTGTTTTAAAGCCAATATTCTCCTGTCTGTAAATATAACATCACTTTGTAAGACTCAAGAGACTTGAATAGAACCAACCATGGGAAATTTCAGCTTATATATATATCACTGTGACATTAATAAGAAAATAGTAAAAATACGTTCTGATTTTCTTATTTATTCCAACATGGATTTTTCATCTCATGAAGTCGAAAATTCCTTTGGGATATTATTTTACTAATTTTACTAAAAATGATATCATCTCAGACAGAAATTATATCATGTATACTGTCATCAACTTAGTAAGATTTATGTCAAATTTATCAATTATATTTTGAGATATGGCAACAAAAAAGTCTCTGGTTTCTGGTCTCCGTGTGGCCCGCCTCATATCTGTGCGTCAGCATTTTTTATTTTATTTTTTTGGGGGCTATGAAACGATGTCCAATTGCAGCCAAAATGGCTGGATCGATTGGAATTCTGCCGTGCTGTGTTTTAAATGACTTTTTCACATAGGGGTATGAACGTTTGCCTGATATGTGTGTGAGGCCTCTCTTAGCCACCATACTTTGTATATATGGGAAATTTGGTCCACGCATATACAATGTATCATGTATTTCCCTGTTGGCAAAAAAAAAAAAAAAAAAAAGCATCACCGCACTGATTTTGAAGCCAATCGATAACCAGAAACCGAAGACTTTATTTTTGGCCTAAAGAATAGTGTATAATGGCTTTAAAGTCATCAACTTTCAATAAATAACATGTTCTCAGATTCACCTCAATGCAAACTAAGTGTATCAGTTCGGGATGATTACGATGATTTTTCATCGTAAGAAAAAAGGTGAAGAGAAAATGAAAAGAGAATCTGACAATAGAGGGCACTGCATCTAAAAGCTTTTAACCGATACACTTGATATTGGGTAGTCAACCCTTATGCGCTGTAATCTCAGGGACACAGTGTTGCATATTACAGTTACCATATCGCCAATAAGGTTGAAAATTCCTCAAAGATTCATATCCAGGCATTGTTAATGTCCATTTACATCCCTAATCAAATGTGTAATTCATTTCTTTTCCATTTTTCCTTCATATTTTTTTTTTATAGATTTTTGAGGTAGCTACAATCACAGGCCTTATTTGCTTGCTTCTTGTTTTGATAAAACCCTTCCACTTTATACAATTCATTTACAGTTAGGATTCATTCTAAATGCTGCTGTTTTGTTGAAACTTATATTTTGAGTTTATTCTGAATTAAGATTTTCTATATTTTTCATAATTCCCTCTTACAACCTATGAACTGCTTCACTTCAACAAAATTTCATACTTTTCAGACAAGGTTACCTTTTGAAAAAAAAAAAATTACAAAAGTTATTATAATTGGACTGATACTTTTTGTAAAGTTAAGATTTATTTTGGAATTTCACAAAAAGGCCATAATTTACAAAACTTGGGGATTTCATACAAAATATTCTTTGCAATTTTGTATCATGATTTGCTTGCCTTTAGGGTTATAGAAAATATTGCACAACATGGAGTAACATGGCAAGAGCTGTCTTTACTTTGGGAAAGGTGTATTCAGGAACGTTTCAAAGCAACCATTCTTCTTAAATTGAAAATGAGCATGTGATCAGAATGACTGATATGAAGGAAATGAGGCATGTCAGTGTTATCACCGGTTTTTACTTCTCTGCATTATATACTTATAGAAGTCTAGTTACTTACACAAAGTGTGCCAGCAAGCTATAACCCAGTCCACGACATTGTACTCCAAATTTGAACAAACAATGTTAACAAGTTTGGCTGTCCCTGCTTGACAGCATCACGGGGTAAGCACTTGACACACTCGCTAGTTCCAGAAGAGATGTGATCATATAACGACACGAAAATAGTTCAGACAACACTGAAGCGCAGCAATCAGTGTGACGCCACAACTATGGTGTCATGCCACAACAAGGATGCATTAACAATTCAGTGAGGTGCAAAGGGAAGTCTCCAAGAATGATTCTTTTGGGAGCTATGGGGTATGGGGTACTGCGTCATGAATGGCCCGACCCCATTGCTTCTGGAGACAATGCCGCGGTATAACACACAGCTGGCGTACTCCGAGTAGATTACAGACTTCTAATACTTGTAAATAGTCAAAGGAATCCATTGTGGTTAAGATGTCAGGAGTGTTGGCGTTGTTGACTGTTGGCATCATGAAGCGTTATCTACTCCGAGTTGTGTCTCACGGTTTGAGGGAATCTGACTCCATCTATAAGATTGATATGTTACTCTCGCTTACTGAAATCTAGAGACCTTCATCATTCTATCAATCAAGCAGAGAAATATATGTTCGGTAAAAAATTCATGAACAAATCTTACCAAAAAATCAATTACTTTAATTTAATTTAGGATCTTGTTTTGTTACTTGCTTGCTCTTGAAAAAGAAGAACATTGCAATTTGGAAGTTTCTTTTATTTGGAAGAAATGTGACATATTTAGTTGTATTTGGCTATATATATATGGGTCACAAACATTAAAAAAAAAAAAAAGTTTCCAAATGACCTGGGTTTCAGACTAAGTTATAACCTACGTCAATCATTCTAAAGATGATGTACATGTATGGTTTGTTAGGAATTTAACACCACTAAAGAGGTCAGCAGATTACTCCCAAGCAGAACATTACACAACATCTTCTTGAAAGCAACAGCAGACAAACACAGATAACATCTACACACGCTACCTGGAGTTCCCAAAACATGTACAGAATATAAATAATCTAGTATATATATAAAAAAAAAACATTTATGGAGAAGGAAGGAAGGTAGACTGTGTAGGCAAGGAGTTGCGGGCATCCTTCCAAGAGAAGGGAAGAGGAAGGGGGGTCCATCACAGGGTACTGACCCGATCCGTGTGACGTCCTGGACTGAGATGGATAGGAGATTTGCTTGCTTGGTTACACCCTTGTTGAGGGTTTCTGTTCCCGCCACACTCAACGTGATCCCGACGGTATTCCTCCCACCGTTCATCGTCGCTCTCATGAGTGAGGTAGCGCTCCCCTACTTGGGTTTCTAGTTCTCGGAGGTCAAGCCACGTCTTATAATCCTGGAGGCAAATGATAAGTTCAGAGAAGATGTTTTTCTGTCAGAGGATATGTATGTTCGAAAAGCATTTACTCTATAGTATTGTCACCATATTTAATTTACAAACTCAACATAAATAATAACCATATATATACAGTATGTCCCCAAAAAAGTGTCACTCTAACTATTTCTGAAAATATACCAAAACCACGAAATAAATTTTGGAACTTTTTCAATTGCACAGATACTCCTAATCCTTGGCCTAAACACCTGTGAGAAATTACATAAAACTCACAGGTGTTTAGGCCAAGGATTAGGAGTATCTGTGCAATTGAAAAAGTTCCAAAATGTATTTCGGGGTTTTGGTATATTTTCAGAAATAGTTAGAGTGACACTTTTTTTGGGACATACTGTATATATATATATATATATATATATATATATATATATATATAAAAAAAATAAGAGAAGTGAGCGAAGAAAAATTGGCTGATGCTGGACTCGAACCCGCGACCTCTCTAATACTGTATGAGCGCTCTACCAACTGAGCTAACCAGCCCCTATGTTAGTGGGCGGTCCACTTATGCCAATTATCTATTGCTCTATGGGGCCAGGTCAGAGGCCAAACCATATCTGCCGAGTAGCCAGGGATAAAGCCCCGGTCAGATGCAAACAACCTGGATAACGGCAGTAGTGGGGATCACACAATGGTATACAAGCCTTTTACGTGGTTGTACACAAAGTAGATTTATATATATATTTTCACAAGCAAACAGATACAATGCCCTCAAACCGTTACTCCTTAGGTTTTTCAAAATAGTAGTTATCGGCCTTACGTTTCTAACCTAGAAGGTTCTTTCTCAAAGGCAAAATGGACGATATACGGACATGCACACAAACTTAACCCTCCTACTCTCGCTGCAATTTAGTGGGAAGTTGCTGTAGATGTCAAAATCAGTCAACTGCCTGTTTTGACTGTTGACCCAAATGTGCACACAGGGGTATTTTTGACTGGTTTTGACTGTCATTTTGACCACCCTGAACAATACCAGACAACGCTTTTACCAGTCAAAAACGGTCGACTCATTTTGACATGTAAATGTACTTACTACATTTAAGGTTTGACAGTGTTTGACTTTTAAGTGCACTAGATATACCTTGGCAAGTATATCAACATTTTGATTGATTTTGACCCTTGTAGTAGTCGGAGGGTTAACGCAGGAGTGGGCAGAAGTTAGTCAAATGTGCATGGAACACAGAAGAAAAGAGTACAAGAAACAGCGTCATGTACTGGTCCTGGGACTGGACAGAGGAGGGGTCAAACGTGAATAGATGAAGGTACAGGGAGATCAGGAGTTTATGGCTGAAAGAAGAAAGCAAAAGATGAGTGAAAATGAAAGAGTCAGACAGGGAGAGGAAAAACCTTAGGCTGTCACTAACATATCAACAGAACAACATTATCATCATGTGATTCTTTTAACCCTCCTACTACTGCAAGCATCGAAATCAGTCAAAATGTTGATATACTTGCCAAGGTATATCTAGTGCACTTAACCCTCCTACTACTGCAAGGGTCAAAATCAGTCAAAATGTTGATATACTTGCCAAGGTATATCTAATGCACAGGTCAAAATGAGCCTACCGTTTTTGACTGGTAAAAGCATTGTCTGGTATTGTTCAGGGTGGTCAAAATGACAGTAAAAACCAGTCAAAAATGCCCGTGTGTGCACATTTGGGTCAACAGTCCAAACAGGCAGTTGACTGATTTTGACCTCTGTAGCAACTTCCCACTAAAGCGCAACAATAGTAGGAGGGTTAATACATGACATTTGTTACAGGGATATACGGTTGCACAAATGATTTCCTCGTTAAGACCTAGTAGCTTAGATACTGCCACTGGATGAATGATTAAATATACACGACATCCTATATGTGGTTACTTGGTTTCCTGATTATTTCCTGGTTCCTAACCACACCAGGGAATAATACAGTGAATAAAAACAAGGAAATTCAAACAATTAACCTTGTCAGTCTGTTATTGGTGTACTTGTATGTATGTATTTATTGACTGGGACTTGAATATAAGGAAATAATGATGACTACTTTGTACATACTGCATGGACTACCATCAGTTCAATTTTTTAAACAACCCATTCAGGCCACTCCAAGCTGTTGCAGTTGTTGCCAGTGGCCTCATACGGTTACCCTTCTGTGCACTGTCACACCACTGAGATTGCAGGGTAAAGTGGTCTCCCATTGATACATTGCAGGCCATACTAATATGTTCAAACAACCAGCTACAACCAGCTGTAAACCATGTATTTTGACTGTAAACACACCTACATGTGTATACAAAACCACTAAAGACTGTGGTTTGTAATGGCCTTCAGTGTGTATTGAGTATGTAATTGGAGATTGTCTTATTTACATTGGCCTTGGGTGACACTGGGTTGATTTTGCAAGATTACTTGGAAAGGACAGCAGTGGCTTGTATGCTTTAAAGGTTGGTGAAGAACATATTGGAAATTGAGTGGATCGGAGTGGCCTCCATGTGTAGTAGGGTTATACAAACAAATATAAGACTTATAGGTTTGCATGGTGGAAAGTGATAATTAAAGTAGGTTGTGTCTACTCCTGAAGACAATCAGAGCTCACCGACTGAAATGTTGAGTTAACCCACAGGTTCTTCTCAGAACCACACAACTTAAAGAGAGATTATTACATGGTGTTACAGCAACCCTTCTCCCCTACCAGACCAGACTAATTCCTACCTGTAGCCAAGGGTGCGCCAACGACTTGTCTGCAGTGTAGCGCTTCCGGAGTTTGACTTGTAGAAGATTCTTGATAAGATCAACAGCTTTAGGAAAAAAGTGGAGACAAAATTCATTTAACAAAACATAAAACATAGAAGTTTTCTAACTGTACAGTTACTCAAAATATTACAAAATATTGCAACTCTTGTATTCTAAACGAGTCAAGAAAGTAATTA
Source organism: Zoroaster sp. YZ-2022 (assembly GCA_029582265.1). Classification (NCBI taxonomy): domain Eukaryota; kingdom Metazoa; phylum Echinodermata; class Asteroidea; order Forcipulatida; family Zoroasteridae; genus Zoroaster; species Zoroaster sp. YZ-2022. Next base: position 46,347,204 of record CM055821.1, read on the forward strand.
TAAAAAGTGAAGAATGCGAAATTAAAATTGATTCACATCTAAACCCATTTATCTAATTTAAATTGATTGTATTAATTACTTCAAATCTTGGTTTGCTGCTGAATTTGATAAGATGTCATCATCAGAAATATCATCAATGCTAAGTGCCAACATTTACTCGGATTCTGTTTGAGGAATAAAACGCAATTGAGCGTGTGACGCATGTGTGGACCATGTGTATCTTTATAGATTGGTGAAATTCTTGCGTCGGGAGATAAACAATTGATTTAATTTTGCCCTACACCGACGTGTGTATAGCACTGTATGCTCAGTGCTTTCCGAGTGTCTGTGAAAAAACTACACAGGCGACTCGGGCGGGATTCGAACCCACGACCTGCTGCTTACTAGTGCAGACGTCTTACCTCTCGACCACCAAGCTTGTGAAAAAACTACACAGGCGACTCGGGCGGGATTCGAACCCACGACCTCCTGCTTACTAGTGCAGACGTCTTACCTCTCGACCACCAAGCTTGTGAAAAAACTACACAGGCGACTCGGGCGCCTGTGTAGTTTTTTCACAGACACTCGGAAAGCACTGAGTATACAGTGCTATACACACGTCAGTGTAGGGCAAAATTAAATCCATTGTTTATCTCCCGACGCAAGAATTTCACCAACCTAAAACTCAAAGAAGTTCGTTACAGCACCCAATCCATCAACCCACCGCACGAACATTTCTATTTCTGCAAACCACTATACAAAGTCAACTCCCTAATGACGATATTGTTTTCTTACCATCATCTGAGATTTCATTCCAGGGATTTGGAGGAAACATGAACGCTGCATTGTGGATTTGATCTGTTATTTCCTCATCCTCATTAAACGGGAACGTTCCGCTTAGACTGCAAAGAAAAAAACCAACGTCACGATGAAAACAAAGAAATACCCACAAACCTAGAAAAACATAAGATCACTCAGGTTTATGGTACATGAATCATGATGCAGTTTAACCAGTTGACGTCGGGAATATTTTTTTTTCCGGTCCCCCGTGCGGGTTTATTTTCAGTGAAAAATCTGAAAAAAATTTCTAGCCATTAATAATTTTTTTTGTCAATGTAACTAAGTTCGGACAACCAAATAAACACCTTTACTCATTGACATTTCGAGAATTAAATGGCTAGTTTTTTAATTACGGTTGTGTTTGTTCAGCACAATTAGGCCGTTGGCAAGCTCTGATGCAACGGCCTATTAGCAACCAGCACCCGGTCGAAAAGACGGCATACCTGGAGAGAGATCGAATGCCTCGTAAATAATGGATATAAATCCGTCTTTACAAATGCTTGGCTGGTACGTCAAAGGAACAGGTCTTGGATAAAGGGATTAGGCAAAAATCAACAAAAAGAGTGAACTCGTTCAGTGCATTTTGTCCGGGGCCACCGAACCGTGACCCCATGGACTCCGAGAAACGATTGCGTGTATACACGTCAGCAGCCACGCCGGCACGCCACACGTGGCGTGTTGACAAGTCTCCCGGTGACACACACAAAAATCGGAATGCGTGTTTAGACGCTCTCCGATCCGCTGTACAAAAACAAATTGCGTGTATACACGGCCTCCGAAGCGAACTGGTTAATCAACAGACGCCATCTTTACAGGCAATTCTTATTTTGCTTAAAGCTAGGAATGCTTATATTTCATCGCAGTAAAGTGCTAACCAATGTTTCATGTAATTTGACAAAACACATGCAGGGTTCTTACGTTTAACTATAGTTGCGCATTTAGAAATGGGTTGTCTCATAACTACGTGTTATGGTAGTTTTTGCATTGTGTGATATCATTTGCAATCTATTTCCAGATTTGTATAAATTAATTTGTTGGACTGTGCTACTTTCTGGGCCATTATCCGTGTTAATGACTAGGTCATGGACAAGATATTGACCAGGATTTAGACTAGGCTATTGACCACGCTAATCTGCCATTAATGTTGAATGGTTTCTTTAAAAACCAAAATACTAAAGTTGTCTCAAGAGTATGGTTATTATAACAGTGCTATAGATTATTCCCAAGCAGTATAGAATGACAAAATCCCTCTTCACACCAACAGCACAAATATATGGATATCAAATATTTGTATTGGTCAACTTATTTCTAAATAAAAATTGACATCAGACAAGTGTGTTGTGCACTGTATCGGCAGAAGCAGTTTTTGTGACGTCACTGGCAAACCATGCTATGATATTGACAGTTACAATACTATTACATTGTACAAGTCAAATTTATATATCCTGTATTTGTTAATAATTCAGGGGACATGGTCTTTATTTCTGAGATTTTTACCTGACATAAATTATGACGCCGACAGACCACATATCCAGAGATCGATTGTAACCTTTACTGCGTAGCACTTCAGGAGCAAGGTAGGCTGGCGTGCCGACAACCGAACGCCTGAAGGACTTTTCACCGATGATCCTGGCAAAACCAAAGTCACATAGTTTCACCTGGGGAAGAACAAGGACAAAGATGTGGAATTTAGTCAAGGTGAAAAATAATATTTGTCTTGTTGATGTTTTGGATTTTTTATTTTTATTTTATTTTTTAAATTTTTTTTTAACAGTTTTATCAATTTTATGACAATATCAGAAAAGGAAATATTTCATACTAAAATATAAAAACAATGATAGTTAGGTGTTTGGGTATGTACCCGAAACACCTATTGTTTTTATACGTTTTTTTTAATTTTTTTTTTTACTTCTTCTTCTTCTTCTCCCCGACGTCTGTCCACAAAAAAACACATACTTGCAAACTTCACATGAACTTGAAACTTGGCATGTACTTAGAACTTAACAAGTAGATGAAACTCGAGTTGTGAGTGACCCCAATTTGACCTTACTTCCTGTCCAAACCGGAAGTCAAAGTTTAATATTTAAAAAAATCATATCTCAACAACCACAACAGGTAAATTGACATTTTTTGTACCATTGTATAGATTGTTAATTGTCGAAAAATATTTACAAAAACATGACCCCAATTTGACCTTACTTCCTGTCCAAACCGGAAGTCAAAGTTTAACATTAAAAAAAATCATATCTCAACAACCACAACAGGTAAATTGACATTTTTGCACCATTGTATAGATTGTTAATTGTCGAAAAATATTTACAAAAACATGACCCCAATTTGACCTTACTTCCTGTCCAAACCGGAAGTCAAAGTTTAATATTAAAAACTATCATATCTCAACAACCACAATAGGTAAATTCACAATTTTTGTACCATTGTACAGATCGTGAATTGTCAAAAAATATTTACAAAAGGTGACCCCAATTTGATCTTACATCCTGTCCAAACCGGAAGTCAAAGTTTAATCTTTAAAAAAATCATATATCAACAACCACAAGTAGTAAATTGGCATTTTTACAATCATTGTATAGATTGTTAATTGTCGAAAAATATTTACACAAAGGTGACCCCAATTTGACCTTAATTCCTGTCCAAACCGGAAGTCAAAGTTTAATATTTTAAAAATCATATCTCAACAACCAAAACAGGTAAATTCACAATTTTTATACCATTGTACAGACCGTTAATTGTCAAAATATATTTACAAAAAGATGACCCCAATTTGACCTTACTTCCTGTCCAAACCGGAAGTCAAAGTTTAATATTTAAAAAGATCATATCTCAGCAACCACAAGAGGTAAATTAAAATTTTTTGCACCATTGTACAGATCGTTAATTGTCACAAAATATTTAAACAAAGTTGACCCCAATTTGACCTTACATCCTCCCGAACACCTAGAGTTTGTGTCGAGACAAACTCTGAATCTCTAGTTAAAATATGTTGTTATTTTCTCGATACAGGATTATCTAAAATTTCAGTCAAAAATGATGGAGAGAACATCAATAAATTCTATGCAGTGTCTAAAATAAAAACATAACTTCAGTAGTACCCCAACCCCCCTGGAACGGTAATCACCTGTGGGAAATCTCCCTCTGAAGAGAGAAGAACATTTTCCGGTTTAAGGTCACAGTGGACGACGTTCTTGATGTGAAGATATTTCAGTGCAATCAAGATCTGTACAACAAAAAAAAACAAGACAGAAAATATATATAACTTCAGCAGGGATGATTGGGCAGTTTTGAAAAATCCATGTAAATTTTGCTAGGGGTATTGGGGTCGCTATTGCGAACAGCGCTGGGGTGAAATCCATAGTTCTAAGCGTTTACTTTGCTTTCCTTTATTGCTTAAACCCGAAAATCCAGACAAATCACTCCCCTGCTTCAGATAGTTTTAAATAGACATGCAACCTAAATTTTGCTTCGAGCTGCATAAAGTGTTCAAAGTATTTTTAGCGGTAAAGTGCTTAGAATACTATTGCCAAGAATACCAATGATGCACAGAATTTGACAAAATGCCTGCGTGCTGCACACTGTATTTAGTTGTGTAAAATATGGGTCAAAAGATGGCTTATTTTGCATTGTTTTGGCACGTACCGCTGGTAGAGAGGTTATGGTGTCTGTATAAGTAAGCAGCAGGTCATGGATTCGAGTCCCGCCTTGGTCGCATGTGGAAGGTTTTTCCGCAGACACTCAAAAGCATTGAGAATATAGTGCTTCATAGGTAAGTCGGTGTACATCAAAATTCATATCAATTGTTCAATTTCCAGAGGCAAGAATTACATCTCCGTTATAATTTGTTTATAAAACACGACCAAGTTACCAGCTTAGGTATAACTGATGGTGTCATGTACATGTACCTATGTACCTACCTGTGAGATAAGAAAACGAGTAACTCGCTCATCTAATCGTCCATTGACACTTGATAGAATCATCTCTAACATGTCTCCTTTTAGTTTCTCCATGATGACAAAGACCCGCTCAGGAGTCTCAAACATACGCTCAAGATTCACCACGCCGGGATGCCGAACTTTCTGTGACAGGAAAGGGTGACAAGGCGTAGAATATAAACTACTTCATGGTATGCTGATGAGGGGATTGGTTGATGAGGGGATTGGTTGATGAGGGGATTGGTTGATGAGGGGATTGGTTGATGAGGGGATTGGTTAGTGAGGTCTAGCTGACCTTGATAGTTTGGATGGTATGTGCGCAGGGCCATGCAACTGGAAAAATTTTCCCTGTAATGTCATGAGGGTGATGAGTGAGGGTGAGGGGTGGTGATGGGGGTTGAGGGTGATGGGGGTTGAGGGTGATGGGGGTTGAGGGTGATGGTGATGGGGGAGGGTGAGGGTGATGGGGGAGGGTGAGGGTGATGGGGGAGGGTGAGGGTGATGGGGGAGGGTGAGGGTGATGGGGGAGGGTGAGGGTGATGGGGGAGGGTGAGGGTGATGGGGAGGGTGAGGGTGAGGGTGATGGGGGAGGGTGAGGGTGATGGGGGAAGGTGATGGGGAGGGTGATGGGGAGGGTGATGGGGAGGGTGATGGGGAGGGTGATGGGGAGGGTGATGGGGAGGGTGATGGGGTGGGTGATGGGGTGGGTGATGGGGTGGGTGATGGGGTGGGTGATGGGGTGGGTGATGGGGTGGGTGATGGGGTGGGTGATGGGGTGGGTGATGGGGTGGGTGATGGGGTGGGTGATGGGGTGGGTGATGGGGTGGGTGATGGGGTGGGTGATGGGGAAGGGTGATGGGGAAGGGTGATGGGAGGGTTATGGGGAGGGTTATGGGGAGGGTTATGGGGAGGGTTATGGGGAGGGTTATGGGGAGGGTGAGGTGAAGGAGAGGGTGAGGGTGAGTTGAGGGTGAGGGTGAGGGTGAGGGTGAGTTTGAGTTGAGAGGGAAGGTGGGAGGGTGAGAGGGAAGGTGGGAGGGTGAGAGGGAGGGGGTAGAGGGAGGGGGTGAGAGGGAGGGGGTGAGAAGGAGGGGGTGAGAGGGAGGGGGTGAGAGGGAGGGGTTGAGAGGGAGGGGGGCGAGAGGGAGGGGGGGGGCGACAGGGAGGGGGGGCGACAGGGAGGGGGAGACAGGGAGGGGGTGACAGGGAGGGGGTGACAGGGAGGGGGTGAGAGGGAGGGGGTGAGAGGGAGAGGGTGAGAGGGAGGGAGAGGGGGTGAGAGGGAGGGGGTGAGAGGGACGAGTGAGAGGGAGGAGTGAGAGGGAAGGGTGAGAGGGAAGGGTGAGAGGGAAGGGTGAGAGGGAGGGGAGGGAGGGGGTGAGAGGGAGGGGGGGGCGACAGGGAGGGGGCAACAGGGAGGGGGCGAGAGGGAGGGGGCGAGAGGGAGGGGGCGACAGGGAGGGGGTGAGAGGGAGGGGGTGAGAGGGACGAGTGAGAGGGGGGAGTGAGAGGGAAGGGTGAGAGGGAAGGGTGAGAGGGACTGCAGAGAGGGAGGGGTGAGAGGGAGGGGTGAGAGGGAGGGTGAGAGGAAGGGGTGAGAGGGAGGGTGAGAGGAAGGGGTAAGAGGAGGGTAAGAGGAGGGGTAGAGGAGGGGTAAGAGGGAGGGGGTGAGAGGGAGGGGGTGAGAGGGAGGGGGTGAGAGGAAGGGGGTGAGAGGGAGGGGGTGAGAGGGACGAGTGAGAGGGACGAGTGAGAGGGAGGAGTGAGAGGGAGGAGTGATAGGGAGGAATGATAGGGAGGAGTGAGAGGGGAGGGGTGAGAGGGAAGGGGTGAGAGGGGAGGGGTGAGAGGGAAGGGGTGAGAGGGAGGGGGTCAGAAGCATGGAAGACCCATGCCTAGGGATTGGACTGCAGGACCATGGATACTGAAGATCCATTGGTCAGGAGTAATACAATTATTACAGAAAAATGGAGATGAATAAAAGTACTGACGAAATGATGGACAGAGACTTAAAACCCAGAAGGCTGGACTCACATGGAGAATGGACACCTCATTCTTGAGTTGTGTTTCTTGCTTGGTAGGGAACCGTAATTTGTCAATCACTTTGATCGCAACCTGCCTTGCTGATGTACGATGAACTCCTGGATATAAACAAAATGGGCATCATTTGATAACACTACAATAATTCTTGAGGGTAACTGAATGAGTTGCTAAGCTAAAGACTTTGATATTAAGTGGTAGTATACACTTCTTGTGCAAGTTTCAGCTTATTTTGTAGTTTTGTTAACAGGAAAACCATGAAAAAAGTCGAAAATTCACTTGAGAAATAATACTACTAATCACATCAAGCAGTAGGCTGATGAAATTCTTGCGTCGGGTGATACACAATTGATCATGACTTTGCCCTTTGCACTGTATAAGCACGAGGTTGTGGGTTCAAATCCCGCCCGAGTCATTCGTGGATTTTTTTTCCACAGACACTCAGAAAGCACCGAGTATACAGTGCTTGATACATTACGTCTGTGTATGGGCAAAAATCAAATCAAAATCAGACGCTGGAGTAAGTTTTTTTGTAATTGGGTAATTACCAAAGGTGTTCACTCCATTTAATAGACCTTTGTCATGGTGCAGCCATCTTGATTTGTTCCCATTTAAATCAATGTAACCAAACCGAGGCTGGAAGGAAAATAGTCTGGCCCCTATTATGTATAATGAGAATCAGTATTTATCATTGCTATTGCATAAGTGGAACATGACAAAGATGGTAGCAGGATGATAAAGGTCTATAACCAGCAAACACTGATATATGTTGGGTGTTGAATGCAATTTTGGGTATTAATATTTTATTTTAACCCTAACCACCCCATATCCTGCAAAATCCTCCAAGGGGCACTTTACGGGGAAAAATTCAGCACTGTTGGAAACTGGTACTTTCACCTCTTCAAATGGGACAAAATTACTAGCTGGCAAGAAGTACAGGCTATAAGTGCTGAATATGAAAGATCAACGAAAATGCACAGTGCATTTTGAAGATAAGGGCATGTTTCCAAAAGTGCACTGGAGGATTTTGGAGGATTCAGGAAGGTTCCTAGCCAGAATACCTAGGAGGTTAGGGTTTGGTTTATTCATACTTAAGTTGAGTAAGCCAATAATGACCCAGTATTGACAGGAATGAAAAGTTGCAATTGGGATCCCAGAACTACGTACCTCCGTAGACAATGCCAAACTGACCAGACCCCAGGATCTCATCGGGGAATATCTGGTAATATTGACTGATATCATTCTTCTCTTGTTTGACCGTCTCATCAAGAATGTAATGCTCTCCATTCTCATTGGTAGCCACAGAACCTGTCCATAAACATCCAGAAGATTTGCCAAATCCAGTCAGCTTTTGGGTCAGTTTAATATGGACTTGAAATGTGCTTTAGTGAATCGACCACATGTGATTGTTATGTAAGTTCTGACGTCAATTATGAATATCAAATATTCAGATTCTTAAGGTAGCTGGCAATGTTGGATGATGTAACAACATACACTATACAATGCCACTACATCAGAAAAAGTGTTTAAAGTAGAAAATTTTATCGACCAACAGTTGATCAAAAAAATAATCACTGACTATTCACATACAATGTTAATATGCTAACAAGGCAGAGCTGTCAGTTTTACAAACACAAATTTTATGTATTAGCAGAAGTCTATCAATACTAACACCAAGACTGACGGGGCATATTATAACCTAGTCCACGGCACTGTACTCCAAGAACAATAGATTTTGGGTCATTCATGATGTTGCATTCCAAAGACTGATGCGCAAGGTCTCAAAAAGAAGCAGTGCATTCTGGGTCATTTCCCAGCATTCTTTGGCTTTAAACGCCCTAATAATGTGCTGTTGTACAACACAATCATATCGAGTTCGCGTCCTATTTAGTTTAGAACTATCAAGCGGAATCAAGCGCTTCTCCCATGATGCATTCCAAAGACTGATGCGCAATGTCTCAAAAAGAAGCAGTGCATTCTGGGTCATTTCCCAGCATTCTTTGGCTTTAAAAGCCCTAATAATGTGCTGTTGTACAACACAATCATATCGAGTTCGCGTCCTATTTAGTTTAGAACTATCAAGCGCTTCTCCCATGATGCATTCCAAAGACTGATGCGCAAGGTCTCAAAAAGAAGCAGTGCATTCTGGGTCATTTCCCAGCATGCTTTGGCTTTAAACGCCCTAATAATGTGCTGTTGTACAACACAATCATATCGAGTTCGCGTCCTATTTAGTTTAGAACTATCAAGCGGAATCAAGCGCTTCTCCCATGATGCATTCCAAAGACTGATGCGCAATGTCTCAAAAAGAAGCAGTGCATTCTGGGTCATTTCCCAGCATGCTTTGGCTTTAAACGCCCTAATAATGTGCTGTTGTACAACACAATCATATCGAGTTCGCGTCCCATTTAGTTTAGAACTATCAAGCGGAATCAAGCGCTTCTCCCATGATGCATTCCAAAGACTGATGCGCAATGTCTCAAAAAGAAGCAGTGCATTCTGGGTCATTTCCCAGCATTCTTTGGCTTTAAACGCCCTAATAATGTGCTGTTGTTCAACACAATCATATCGAGTTCGCGTCCTATTTAGTTTAGAACTATCAAGCGGAATCAAGCGCTTCTCCCATGATGCATTCCAAAGACTGATGCGCAATGTCTCAAAAAGAAGCAGTGCATTCTGGGTCATTTCCCAGCATTCTTTGGCTTTAAACGTCCTAATAATGTGCTGTTGTACAACACAATCATATCGAGTTCGCGTCCTATTTAGTTTAGAACTATCAAGCGGAATCAAGCGCTTCTCCCATGATGCATTCCAAAGACTGATGCGCAATGTCTCAAAAAGAAGCAGTGCATTCTGGGTCATTTCCCAGCATGCTTTGGCTTTAAACGCCCTAATAATGTGCTGTTGTACAACACAATCATATCGAGTTCGCGTCCCATTTAGTTTAGAACTATCAAGCGGAATCAAGCGCTTCTCCCATGATGCATTCCAAAGACTGATGCTAATGTCTCAAAGAAGCAATGCATTCTGGGTCATTTCCCAGCATGCTTTGGCTTTAAACGCCCTAATAATGTGCTGTTGTACAACACAATCATATCGAGTTCGCGTCCTATTTAGTTTAGAACTATCAAGCGGAATCAAGCGCTTCTCCCATGATGCATTCCAAAGACTGATGCGCAATGTCTCAAAAAGAAGCAGTGCATTCTGGGTCATTTCCCAGCATTCTTTGGCTTTAAACGCCCTGATAATGTGCTGTTGTACAACCCAATCATATCGAATTCGCGTCCTATTTAGTTTAGAACTATCAAGCGGAATCAAGCGCTTCTCCCATGATTCCGTCAAGCGAGGAAGCCAAACTTGTTACCATGGTCGTTGTGCGTGCACACAATTGGAGTACAATGACTTGGACTGGGTTATCCTGTTGGTAGGTCAATACGTAATACGTGCGCGCATTGGTAGTACGCGTATTCTTTTCGCTACTTCCTGTTCCAAAGCTGCCATACCGTTGTGTGTAATTTAACCTAAATTCCTTTGATGTACAACAGTGATACTTGAGGCCGAAAGTTACTTTAACAAGATTTTGAGTCTTTAAAACACGTACATTAAAAGCAAGTCCCAAGCTTTCCAATTTCTATTTCTTCAGTGTATTTCCAATGGGCTTCTGATGATCGTTGGAGCCAGCATGTGCAAAGTGGGCATGGTTTATATTGGAATTACGTCACACTTACCAACAGGATAACAGGGTGGTATACTTTTTGCATAGGTAATAGACTTCTGGTATTAGTAAATATTAACCAGCTACAGAGACTGAAGTGTTATTCACAGAATTCACCTGCTAATTCTATCAGAAAAAGATAGGTTTCCAAATTTGGTGCCTGCACACTGACATATAATTTTCATACTGCAAAACATTTGACTCAAAATTAGCTTTTTTAAAGAGTCTTCAACCTGGCACTCTTCTAGTAACAATGTGTTACTGACCAAAAATGTTAAATGTCATAATTTTGAAAGAGTATGTTGAGACTTCTTTCCCTGAAATAACAATTACCTTTTACTAAGATCTGTACATAAACACCCTCTCCAAATATTTCAAATATTTTTAAACTGATGTACTATTTTGCTTTTTAGACTGACGAAATTCTTGCATCGGGTGATAAACAATTGATTTGATTTTGCTCTTGAGTTTGTGTAAGGGCAAGATCAAATCAATTTCTATTTTGAAGAAATCTTTCTTTTCCATTACAGGTGAGGTAGTGGATTGGTCATTCAAAACTAACCAAATGAAGGAGCTGAAAAGTGAAACTCAATTATTAAGCTGATGATGGAATCAATCTTCCATAGAAATAATTATGTCTGAGGTACTGTCATTTTTCAAAAGAAAAGTTAAGTAATTTCCACTTTGAATTCGGAAAAAAAATACTCTTTCCAAAATTCTACACAGTCCAGTGCATTTTCAATGTTTTCTAGTCAACAATACAATGTGATAAGTTTGATTAAAGGAGATTAAGAATACAAGTTATTTTATTTTTACGATGATGTACTTTCCATTAAAAATTTATAGACAAAACCAACATAAATTATTTTGTTTTGATACTGTCTTAGTGGCTTTTGCATGGTTAGTTTTGCAAATGAATTAATTTGTTATTTGTTGTTAAAAGTAGAAAAAAAACAAAAAAAACAAAACAGAAATGAAAAAAAAAAAACATGTTAGAAAATCAAAACTGTTATATTCACTATCAGTACATGAAGCATTATGCCTCATTTGAATTATTCTTCGTCTTGGTGAATGTATACCAAAGTAACATTTTTGATTGGGAAATTGATCCATTGATCTGACGCGCTATTAATTATTGGATCTTGCAATGTGTCAATGGGCCCAGCCTAAAGCCTGGGTTCATATTTCACATGAATGCAAAGCGAATTTTGATCATTTTGATCGAATCATTAAAATGGGGTCCAACTTCTGCAAATAAATCATGAATTAGCCTAAAGCATTCCGTAATAAAGGCTGGAGATAGGTGACCAAGTGCTGTGTTGGGTAGCTTTTCTACTCAGCTGGGCTTGCGGGTTAGTGAATATGATTGTGTGATACACTTTATGAAAAACATTGCCATTAACACAGCATTATCAAATTGAACAGACTGCTAAATATTACAAGCACATTAGCTACATTAGCGTACAGGTGTTGGCAAAGCTTGTTATTAAAGTGTGGCAAAAGCATGTGCGACAATGGACCTGATGCACTGACGTCACAAACTGAAGGAATCCGTCGTCTCACTGGTTCATTTATGTGCGCTGCGCATACTCAAAGGCACAGTATGCGTACGCGCAGCGGGCATACATGAAACCAATGAATGATCTTTCTTTTGCCTACGAGCGAGGGCGCCCTTCCATTTGTGATGTCATATGCATAAGGACAATATACCCAGTCTCAACTCAACATGACATTTTCTTAATGGTGTTAATGAAACTTAAAAATATAAAAAATAAATATTCTCAACCCAAATTGGTCTCACATAACTGTTTCTTAAGTTGCAAATTTCTTGATTTTTTGTTAAGAATAAAGGAACAGTAAGTCAAATATTTCCTAATTAGAAAACAAATAAAATCTACAAGAATGAATACAAATATGTTATATTCTCTTCCTAAAATGGAATTTTATATGTACCATGTCGAGCGGTTTAGTGCATTGGATTTGTGTTCTGGTGGCTGAGTCGTCAGAATGTGGGTTCGAATCCTGACCGCGACCGTGGTACTTGTGTCCTTGAGCAAGACACTTTACCATAATTGCTTCTCTCCACCCAGGAGTAAATGGGTACCTGTGAGGGCAGAGTTGGTTGTTGTGTTTGATTAGCCCATATGCGCCAAAATGGCAGCAATTGAGCTGTATACTCCCCAGGGAGCTGAGATGGTTTCAGGAATGATTTATGCGCCTGATGAGCAGGGGTAATAATGTACAGCGCTTTGATACCTTGTTTAAGAGCGCTTTAAAAATGCCCGACATTATTATTATTATTATTAATTCATCTTTTAAGGAAAGTTTGTCTATGAGCAATTGCCAAATCAAGGCAGCCATGTTTAATTTTAAACTGAAGCTGATTTGCTAATTCTTTCATGTCCTGCTTATCTATGTTGTGCATGATAAATTTTCATTTTATTTTTCCGCATACACACAGGGCCAATGTCACAGTCAGGATCGGTCAAATCCCAACCAATTGATGATTTCATTTTCACTGCATACAAGACGGTGCTAACCTGCAGACAAACAGGGCTCAATCCTATACAAGTAACATTTGAACCATGAGAAAAGCTATGTATGATTCAGCGTCTGATCAAAGCCTCTAAAAAAAGCGCAAGCAGAAATCCTGGTCTCAAAGCTTACGCTGTAAACATCAACAGAAACAAGATGGTTTAGTTGATTAAAATGGATCAAGTCTGTTGGTTAATATAGCGGTTATAGAGAGCTGCTTGTTAATATTACATGTTAGAAGCTGCAATGGAGACAATGAACGAGTGCTTTGACTGTGTTAGTTGGCTAGTGATGAGGGACAGGATAGATGACAGGTGGTGGTGTGAAGAAGAAGTAGAATGATGATAGTATGTACCAACTGTTGTATAGTTCCCTTGGCTCGTCCGCTTTGGGGGGGTGTACCCTTTCTCTCGGTACTTCTCCATTGGCTTCGTGCCCGACGTCACCCTCGGCGGTGTTTGCTCTACCGTGCCCGGTGATTCGACCGGCGGCGACAGCTGCATGACCATGTAGCGATGACCCATTGACTGGCTTTTGTGTTGGGCACCCGACGTGTAAGACACATTGCGAGGAATGGAGGAAGATGAAGAGGAACGATGGGGGTGATGAGTGTAGCAGTGAGGGGACCTGTTGTTGCATTCTCCCGTTACCTCCACTGTGGTTGAAGTTGGTTGTCGATGGGTTTGGTTTTTTGGGGATATCAGGGCAGAGGTGAGGAGGAAAGAGTAGGTATATAGAAATGGAATATGAGGGCGGATATCACTAATGTCAATAAATTATTATAATAACTCACCGTTTTCTAAATTACACTGCATCTTAACTTTCAACATTTCAAATATGTTATAGAAACATAAAAATCCTTGCCTTAAGGTTATGAAACCATTGATCTTGTCAGACTCATCAAAATACAGGTGGCTACTTCAAACAATATATTTCAAGACGATTTGTTTCAAACTCATCCTGTCAAAATCCTGGACCAATTTGTTCAAAATTATCACACTTTGTTTAAGTTTTAACAACTTTGTTAATTTGATTAATTTTCATTTCAAGAAAATTGTTTTGTTTTAGAGAGACGCAGCATCTTGTGTTTCGATAACAGTGTAACTCAGATGATGGTAAGTATTACGTTATCATATATTACTACTGTAAACAAAATCTAAAACTCACCTTTAACTTTGACCCTATATAGTTATTAACCAATCAGCATTTGTCTACAGTACTCAAAAAAGGGGAAAAAGAAATTTCTTGCTGTGAGGAAATTAGTGTATGCAACAAGGTGCTATAAACCTTACGCATTGACGCCATCACAATGCTATGTTACAGGTTAACAATGAATGTGTACGTGCAGTGCGCAAAGGCAATCCAATAAACTGCCTTTTTTTGCTCTCTGAGTGAGGGTGCACTTCAGTTGTGACGTCAAATGCATAAGGTCTTTAAGGGCCAAAGGGGGGAAAAACTACATTTCGAGAAATTAATCAATAGTGAATATATCGTGCTGATCATCTTTCCCTCAAGCAACAATGAAAGAGCTCTGAAAAATGGCAAATTTTAACCCTAACCACCCCAAATCCTGCAAAATCCTCCAAGGGGCATTTTTTGGGAAAAATTCAGCACTGTTGGAAACTGGTACTTTCACCTCTTCAAATGGGGCAAAATTACTACCTGGCAAGAAGTACAGGCCATAAGTGCTGAATATGAAAGATTAACGAAAATGCATAGTGCATTTTGAAGATAAGGGCATGTTTCCAAAAGTGCACTGATGGATTTTGGAGGATTCAGGAAGGTTCCTAGCCAGAATACCTAGGAGGTCAGGGTTTGGTTTATTCATACTTAAGTTGAGTAAGCCAATATTGGGCCGGATAAATAAAAAGTAGCAATTGCTTTTACTAGTCATTTTCTTAAATCTTCATTAATAAAAGTGAGCAATTACTTGCAAGTAATTGCTTCCAGTAGTTAGCAAAAGCAATTGCTATGATTTTTAAGCAATTACTAGAGAGATTAGCACTTGCTTGGAAGCATATAAATAAACCAGACCTTTTACTAATGACTTGTAGCACTTGCTAATATTTTTACAAGATACTAAATGAGGAGCTTACGCATTTGCTAACACTTGCATGTTGCATTACTCCTACCATCATGGCCGAGTTTATGCATGTAAGGGAACATGAAAAGGTGTACAATGAAAGAATAAATCGTGATGAAGTCAATCCTACCAGATACCGGAAATTATTTCGGTTCAATTTTGACAATTTGGAGTGGCTAGCAGCAGTCGAAGTGCTTGGTTTGAAACCAGCAGAAATGGCGCATGGCATCTTCGTAATAGTCGGGTTTTCATCCCCTTTGAAGATGTTGTACAGATCTTGTTCCCATGGAACCAAAACAATCTTCCTATTTCCTGTTTGCATTCCATCTGTTTTCTTCTTCACTTGACTTTTCATGTTTGCTATCTTTTTCAAAATTTGCTTCTCATCCATGGCTTTACCTGTGTTGGTAGCAATTGACATTTGTGCTTTTTTAAGTGCATTTGCCTTCATGTCTTTTACCCCGGCAACTGACTTTTCTCGATTAGAACAGGGTACTCTTTGATTATACTAACGAACAGTTCGTTCAAAGATTGCTCACTATTTGTACCACTCCCCAATTCTTCGGCAGCATCCATGTTGCTAACACATGCCTCATATACAACCACTTGGCTAATCGGAACTGACCTCCCATCATTGTTATACCCATAAGCAATTGCTAACCCACCCAAGCAACAGGTGCTAGTCAAAGAAGAAGGTTATTTATACATTTTTAAGCAATTGCTTAACCTTGAGCTTTTACTTGTTAAGCAATTGCTATTGCTTGAGCTTTTACTAGATAAGCAATTGCTAACTTTTATTTATCCGGCCCAATGACCCAGTATGGTGGAATATGCGGCAATATTGTACACGTACGGAATGCAGTAAGTATGCCCCTGTTCTATGCCCAGAGATTCAGAGATTACAGTCTGTGCAGGCGCTGCTATCCATCTACAGGAACACCTACATTGGGGACGTTAAACATCCCTGTTAGCATTTTGGTTAATGAGAGTGCCAATATGGCATGCAGTAGCTTCAATGCAAGGTAGATATCAGTGTTGTGGACACCTGGAAAAAACAGGCACCTGTTCATTTTGATTAGCCTCCAGTGATTTCAGCATATTTAAAGTCAGTATACACTTTGGGTAAAATGGCTTAGGTGCTTTTTTTTTTTTTTTTTTTTAGAAAAATGAGTAAAATTTCCTAAATGAATTTCTGTCTTCGTGAAGATATTAGAATGCATTGGAATTGAATACAAACAGTGTGATGAATATATTAAATAAATGTATCACAATAACTTAATCTGAAACTTTCACAGGTTGGTTTTTCTTGATTCTTATAAAATATGGATGCGTTTACAGATATTTACCAAAAGTGTACACTTGCTTTGGTAGAGAACTCTTTACTGTTAAAAACTGAAAATTAAGTTTGTACTTGGGTTCTGATCATATAACAAAGCATTATAACATCTACAATTAACGGTGGTGACAAAATTATGCAAAATAGCAAATTAAATTGTTAACATGAAGAATTGCATGCGCACTTTGAGAAATTACTTCATGCATTTTCGGTTCCTTATATTTGATCTGTAATACTGAATGCATTTGATGTGAGGGAAACAAAGTTCTCATCGCTGCTAACCCAACAAAATCCACTTAGCTTGGCTTGATGCTTAGCATGTTGTACCAAAGAAATGCACTGGTTCTCTGAATGCTAAGTATATATCACTGGACTGAACAGTGCCCTGAATCTGGTCCCTGTCGTGAGTTGGGACAGGATGAACTTACTTGGGCTGGAGCTGCTTGTGACACTAGTAGTGCTCTGTTGTGGAGTAACAGGCATTAGAGCTTGACGAATTTTCTTCTCCCACATTTTAGAAACCTCCGTGCCGATTCCACTCTCCGTCGGTGACTCCTCCCCATCCACGGTAAGTGTTGCCATGGTAACTTCTTTCTTCTCCCCTACATAGTAGGTGGTCCGTGCTGTCTGGATTTCAAAGCAGTGCGTTGAATTTTCGTCATCGCTGGATACGGTTTTCACAGCAAGAATCTCAGATAGAGGAATTTCCTGGAACGGGAAACGGGGTAAAATTTACATTTTTGAGTACAAAACAACATTCTCTCATTTGACACAAACAATTTTCTTTTTACTAGATGTGTGAAAATGAAGCATATAAATAATGCCTAGTAACTGTAGTTATACACTATGTTAATTTCTCCATTGACCTTTTACAAATATTGATATACTCTATACTCAACTTTCTCTCTAGCATGAAAAAGTATTTTATGTTCACAGTACATATTTCTTTTCTGTATTCATTTTATACGTTTGATTGTTCATTCTTTTCTCTCAAAGAGATCACCTTTGAATCAGAAGAAGACAAGGAAGAAATTTCAGTTTAAGAATTTGGAGGAAAAAAAAAAATCATTCTGGGGAAAAAACTCCAAGATCCGAATGGAATTCGAACTTGGGTCTGCAGAGGTGCAAGGCGAGGGAAGTACGCCATCCCGATCTCTCTAATCACTGGCTCTGTAACTTATTGATGTTACTGGCAAAAATGAAATAAATTATTCCACATGATTTGAATCTTGTTTGTATTAGGAACTTACCCTATAATACCTTGTACTGCTGTCACTCTGATACAATGTGATGGACTTTGTATCTATTCTCCAGAAATGTCGCTTACGCTGGAGGAAAATAAAACAGCAAAATATGGTATTTTAGTATCAACACTACAATATGCAATTTAAAAATTGTGCAACCAATTCATACAATCCTAGACCCACTTAAGAGTTGAATTACATTTTTGCCTCTTGCTATTAAACAAAACTGTCTACCATTAGGCAGAAAAAAACAGTTTCTGGTTTCTGGTCATCGGTCGGCTTCAAAATCGGTGCGGTGATGCACTTTTTTTTGGGGGGGGGGGGGTGTGCTAACAAGGACATACGTGATACATGTATACATGGGGACCAAATTTCCCATATACACAGTATGGTGACTAATAAAGGCCTCACAAATCGGGCAAACATTCATACCCCTATGTGAAACACAGCACAGCAGAATTCCAATCGATCCAGCAATTTTGGCTACAATTGGACATCCTTTCATAGCAAAAAAAAACCCAGAAAATTAAAAATGCTGACGCGCAGGTTTGAGGCGACGCGCGCGGAGAACAGAAACCGGTGACTTTTTTTCAGCCTTAAAGACAGATCTTACATAATGTGCATCAGGATTTGTTTTTCACTTTTGATTTTTTTTTCCCAGCTCAAAAAAGCACATTATCACCTTCACTTTGTTACTAAACATATGTCAATATCTTGTTAATTATGACTTTTATGGGCTGAAATAAAGTAACAATTTCTATTGATTTGCATTGTGCATGACTCATTAACCCTAACCTTCCCAAATCCTCCAAAATCCTCTTTGCCAAAGTGAAGGATTTTGAATGATTGAGGTTACATGATACATGCTCTTTGCTAAAGTGAAGGATTTTGGAGGATTGAGGTTATTAGGCATACTTGCCTTACCATGGTACATGTACATCCATGTTTGTTGTAGTGATTGCAAGGTCAGTGCTTGGGTCAGTGGACACTGTTTATTGCTCCATGCATGCAGGGAGGGTCCCTGGCCATGTACATGCATCACAGATTAGAAACATGTGTGCATACATGTCATGTGCTTGCTTCACTACTGAAGTATTTTGGAGGATTCGGGTTATGTGTAAGCAAATGGGTCTAGGGAGTTAGGAAGGATTCAGGTTATGTGTAAGCAAATGGGCCCGAGGAATTAGGAAGGATTCAGGTTATGTGTAAGCAAATGGGTCTAGGGAGTTAGGAAGGATTCAGGTTATGTGTAAGCAAATGGGCCTTAGGGAGTTAGGAAGGATTCAGGTTATGTGTAAGCAAATAGGTCTAGGGAGTTCGGAAGGATTCAGGTTATGTGTAAGCAAATGGGTCTAGGGAGTTAGGGTTAAGGGCCTGTAACACAAAAGTAGCTGTGGCATTTTGTAAGAACAGTCACATACTGGCTTTATAAAGTCAAAATGTATAATCTATTATCTTACCATACTGTCTTTATCCGTACAGTGGACCATCCAACCTTCTTTCAAGACTTGTGAACTTCTCCTCTTGGTATGTTTGACGGACTGAACAATACGCATCAATGGAATGTTATTACTCTGTACAGGGCTGGAAAGAATCATTCAGGGATAATTTTAAAAAAAAGGAATTGTTTACAAATACTGATTCTCTGACAAACAGGAAAGGACATTAATATACACTACCCCCGTTTTCCCCATTTTTTGTGTTTGTTATCATAAAATTGCTAATTTCCTGGTAGAAAGGAAATAAATACTTCACAAAGTTAAAGTCAAAGTATGTTTTTATAGTAATTTGATGTAAGTGCTTAAATGTATAACATGACTTCATTTCAGGACTGTATATTAATGGTTCTGAAGAAATTTCTTCAAGGAAAATAGCAACTTACAGACTAAGGCCAAACAAACAAAGTCTTTAGTTTTTGGTCTCCGCACGCGTCGCTTCAGACCTGCGCGTCGGCATTTTAAGCTTTCTCTTTTTTTTTGCGATGAAACTATGTCCAGTTGCAGCCAAAATTGCTGGATCGATTGGAAATCTGCCGTGCTGTGTTTTAAATGACTTTTTCACATAAGGGTATGAATGTTTGCCTGATTTGCAAGGCCTCTCTTAGCCACCATACTTAGTGTATGGGAAATTTGGTCTGGTTCCAATAACCACATATACATGTATCAGGTATTGCACTGTCTGTCAAAAAAACCACAAAAAAAACCACAAAAAAAAAAACCATCAAAAACTAAACCACAAAAAAAAAAAAAAGCAGACGTTTGACCAGAAACTGGACTTTTTTGCAGGGTTACCAGGAAAGGATAGATATACTGATTTGTTTATTTTTTCTAGGCAGGCTGTTGTGGTTGAATGGGATTATCCAAACAAAAAAAGGAGTGTTATTAAAGTACATTGTAGCAAGCCTAGTGGGTTATCAAATATTGATAAGCTTGACTTAATTGCGAGCGGGATTCAAACCCTGGAAGCCTACACAGTGGTGAAAGACAACGGAAGACTGCGCCACCCTGTGAATGTAGCAAGCATAGTGGGTTATCAAATACTGACCTGTAAAAAAAGTGGGTCATCAGGGCCACAAGATGGAGAAAGAGAGAGGTATACTAATCAGAGAGGGTCACCATCAGGGGCCATGAATTGGGGGTGGGGGGGGGGGGTGGGTGGGATTGGTATACGAACCTGAGTGGGTTATCAGGCCCAGGAGGACTGTCGGCCTCCACTCCGACATCTTCATCGGGATTGTCTCCTAGACTGTCTCGATTGGATGCGGTGTCGTTATCTTCTGGCTCGTTCTCATCGCTCTCATTCAACTTGTCCTGGTCTTCGCTCTCACCTGACAACATGAGGAACGTATTTATAGCAAGATCAGACACCATCTTAGGATAAGCCACAAATAACTAATCATAAATGCATGGAGAGGATGTCAGCATACAATTTTTTTTAATATACTAAAGATGTCATCATTAACCCTTTCATTACCATTAA
Organism: Zoroaster sp. YZ-2022; assembly: GCA_029582265.1. Lineage (NCBI taxonomy): Eukaryota > Metazoa > Echinodermata > Asteroidea > Forcipulatida > Zoroasteridae > Zoroaster > Zoroaster sp. YZ-2022. Next base: position 46,367,902 of record CM055821.1, read on the forward strand.
TCCTTTCACATACTCCCTGGTGCTTACCACTGGAGACTATAGTCAACCAAGGTCACCACACACACTTAATTGGGAGTATCATGACCAGCTTTTAAAACAGCTGTATTTCCCTTCTTAGCAGTCCATACCCATGCTATATATGGTTGGAAAGACTGATTCCTTATCTTTCTAATGGTATGGCCCAACCTACATGTTGCTATTATAGAAATCAGACATAGTACAAGTCAATCCTTTCAACAGCCATTTGTGCTATGGAACGCCATACACTTGTGTACAAAATGCTCTCTGTGCTTGTGAAACAAGGTCAGGGAAAGTAAAATAGATAACCCAATCATTTATTTATGTAATCCCATTGATTTTGGTATCATATGAAAGGGAATTTTCAATAATCATTTCATCGAATATATCTTTCTCCAACAAATTCTTCATGATGAAAAACAAGTTTAGAAAAAGTGCCTGTAAATGGATGCATAGGATGGACAGCGAATACGGTAACCAGTGGGACATAAGGGTTAAAGTGGGCTCTAAGCAATTATTAATAACTGACCTGTCCCAATTTTTGGAGAGGCTATGTAATAAAAGTAGAGGTAAAATGTGTCAGTCTTGTGAAAAGTATTCAGTCACCACGCTTTAAGGATGTTTTTTAAGCATTCAAAGGCCCAAATCCAGTATGGCTGCCATATGCAGATTGACCTACATGTATTAAGGCAAGTGGCTGTCACAGAAAATTAATCTTGTTGGATCGTTGGTGGTAAGGTTAACTTCTCAAAATGTTAAATCAAGCAAACCATAGGTTCATATAATACTGTCGGAAATTCTAAGATGGCTGCCATAAATCCAATATGCTTTTAATGTTACACTCAAAAAATAAAAACACCTCAGAGATGCTCAATATTGGATTAATCCAGTAGATATTCATTAACCATTTATTTTTCTGCAAAAAAAATTTAAATTGGTAAAAGCGTTCCTGAGATATGGTATTTTTTCATATGTCCGAAACAGTTCGAAAACCAGCCAATGAAATGGAAAAATTTCAAAAATGGCCATTTCCTTGATTTTGGGCTTATTTTTCAGGAAAACAAAAACAAAACTGATCTATTTGAAATTTGTTATGTGGAGAATAGTGCAAATTCGACCAATTTAAGTTATAACCAAAACTCAGAGATGTTGGATTTTGGCATACAAAAATACCAAAAACCACCTTTAAGCGATTTTTCCAAACCGCAGATCTAAAAACAATGCAAAAATTACTAAGTACAGCTAATTAATATGTAAACTTAATAACTCCAATTGTGATTGCTCTTTTGATACGAATCTTTGCATATAGTGTACACTTGTGGAGAGCTACACACTGCAGAAAAATAAAACCTGATATGTCATTAATTATGCAGTTATGCAAATTAGTTAATTTCTTGCTAATTACGTATTCGCGAGGCATTGTTATGCGACTACACTATATGCAATTTTTTATTTTTTTTTACCTTTGAACAAAATGGCCTCTTCAGTTATTTTCTGCAAAGTTTCATTAATGTAAATACTTGCATATGCAATTGAGAACCATTCTCTTGCTCCTGCACATATTGAAGATATGCAAATGTGAAGCGGAACATGGACTACCTAATTACATATTCGTAAACTTCATAAGTCCAAAACAAAGCAAAAAATTCATGTCTAGTTTTTCGATTTGACATAATCATACCCAATACAGTTATGCCTCACAACATTGGATGGTTTTTTCATTTATTGGCTTCAGTTCTACAGTAAGGAGAGTAAACCATCATCCCACTCCTTTTTTAGTGGGTAGGTAAAAAGCTGGTTATATGGCGGGTCATACACCAAAGTGTAAAATGTGTACCCCTTGTCATAAAAAGACCTATACTCCTCCTCCATTAACTCTTCAATATCTTTTGCATTACTCATACGTACAACCTTGCCCATGTATGTAACTAAGCTTGATCCATTTGGAGACAAACAAAGGTGTCTTACCCTCTTATTAACTATGTTGTCACCTGGAAAAGGGCATTTCCTTTTTGTACCTTTATTCAGTTTTGTGAGGAGTTTTTCCTTTAGTTCTGCACGTTTTTCATCCTTTGACATTGAAGTTTCAACTGATGTGCCACTTGTTTCACTGGCAACAGGACTTTTCAACTGATTTAGAATTTCTTTGAGATTGACAGCCAGCTCTGTTGAAGACAGAGGCTTACCCCCCGAAGTTACATAAAATAGAGATCCTTTCACAACACCACGATTTATACATTTGAAATACTTAATTTGTGATAGCAGTGCCTTACTTGTTCTACATTCATCTGTACACTTCTCAGTTAACTTGTCAACATCTTCTGTAGTTTTGCAAATAAAACCACAAGTTTTGAGTGCAATGTCTGTACTTGCAACTGTTTGGGAGACCAGAGAAATTTCTTTTGCCTCTTTTGCTTTAAGTCGTTCTTCAACCTCCTTTGCTCGTTTCTGTTTTATGACTTTTGTCTTGTTTTGATACAGTTTTACGACATCCTTCCTACTCTTAATCGCTTCCTTAACAAGAGTGTCCCTATCTTTAATAGAGCGTTCATCCAAGAAATTTACAGTTTTGTTCATGGTCCATAACAAAACGCCTTGCATGGCCAGTGATGATATGTTTGGACTCTTTCGCTTCAAATAATCTAACCCAGCAAATACGCGCTCGGCTGCTACATTGTCTTTGGGACATGTCTTTGTTTCTCTGATTATTTCTAAGTCAGGTTTGTGATACTTTCCACCTGGCAGATGGTCCTCCAGCTGCCTAACGATACAAACAAACAGGTTATGCAGAATGATGCTTATTGCCTGTTTGGTGTAAAAGGCAATTTCATCATCAACATATTGATACAATGACTTGTGCACATCACCCTTGAATGGTACAAAATCATCAAACATAACAGCACTATCATCAAGGAGTGATTGTGGGTCTGTCATCCATTTCCTTACACACTCATGGAGGCGGGTATAATATCTGCTTGTATCCATGACTGTAATTTCATGTTTATCGAGCATGCGCATGATGGGAAGAGTTATGTGGGAGTTGATAATACCCATGGCTCTGATCCCACTGACCACGATCTTGTCCTCCAAGTCGTACATGACTGATCGAGTTAGTTGGTTCTTCTGTTTGTTTGATGTTAGAGTTTTGTGCGCCTCTCTTATGTGCCCGCTGTGGTGATGGAAGTAACGGCAGCTCCATTCTCGAATGGCACATTAAATCGATTTCACGATAGGCTTGTAGCCGATTTTTTCTCCAATCTGTTCTAAGTAGTCGTTAAATTCAAGCGGGGATCCTGCTTGTGCGCTAGCATCTGGACCAAACGCCTCACAGACTGTCCTGATTGCCAATAATGTTGCGGATTCTTTCCGATTCCATAGTAAGTGCTTCTCCCGGCCGATCTTTCCTCCTGCAGACTCCACAGATTCCCAATCATATAAGGCTGCTCCTGCGTACTCCTGCAAGTTGAGCACCACATGTTTCCCATAATACAAATCATTCACAGTCATCATGTTCGTCTTCGTAGTTTCACTGAGTTGATCCCAGTTCTGTACAACTTTGGAAAGTGTCTTTTCCCGCCATTCTTCAAGGAGCGCAACAAAGCTTTTATTTACAATGCAGCGATCGGTCATTGTGTTTTTCATTTTTAACAATAACTGATTCACTTTGTCTTCTTCTGACGGTATATCATCAATAGTCAACAACTGTTTTATCGCACTAATTGTTTCTTCCAGAAGAATTTTAGCATTTTCTGTCTGAACTTGTTCGAGTCCAATCCGTATGTTCCAGAATCAGTACTGGCCAACATAGCCACATAAGGAACGTGTTTCTTTGATGTCCCATCCATCTGCAGTGTAATAGGATCTTCGCTCTTCTCAATTGCAGACCGTGCAGATTCTTTTGAGAGTATTGCCTGCTCAAAAGCCATGAGGCGAATCAAAGTTGGCTTTGGCAGCCTGCCACAATCAAATCCACCAATGCGTTTTAGAACCAACCTAATTATGTTGGAAACATGCTTCGACCCAACTCCTCGCGAAATTAGTTCATAACACACCACTCGTATATCTGGTGTATATCTTCCTTCTTCAAATGTTTTTATCTCCTGAACTCCCATGATTTCATCTAAAATGGATTGCAGTTCATCAGTCTTCATTTCTAGATCGGCAAGTTGAACTTGCAAGCTGCGATTTTCTTCTTCAGATTTTTCAAGGTCTTCACTTCGCTTTAGTTGATAGTAGCGTATTTTTCCAGTTTTATTTTTGTTTACACGCCTACTGTCAATAAGATCTTCCTTTAGCTTGTGAATTTCCTTCTTCAAAGCTTCCACTTCAACCTTTAGCAATTTTGTTCTGACTTGTTCCTGCTCAAGCTGTCTTGTTCGTGTGTTGAGGCGACGTACAGCATTACTAGCTTTCAACTTTTTTATCTGTGACTCTAACTCTGAAGACAATTTCCTTGCCTTTTGCAGCTCCACTTTATACTGGGAAGAGTCCTTTTTATGTTGTTCAACCAATTGCCGATTTTCAATGGCAGCTTTCTTTGCTGCTTGTTTGGCACAAGCGTAGTCATTTTCTGCTGCCGTTCGGAGTTCTTTTTCTTGTGCGAGAACATCTTGTAGAGCAGTTTTCTCTCGACGCTCTTCCTCAAGAAGTTCATGGAGAATAACGATTGTATCTCCATGGCTGCGAAGAATGTAATGGACATCATTGACTGATGTATCATATCCACTGTCTTCACAGTCATCATCACTGTCACTAGTAGGTCCATCAACAAAGTTTTCATGTTGAGTAACATTGCGATTCGTAGGCTGTAGTACGGGTAAAGTATACACACCAGCTAGAAACTCATCTCTTTCTACTTTTGAGAAGGTGCGACTCACTCTGATTTTTCTTTCTGCAAGCTTTTCCCAGCTGCTAACTACTGTTCCCAATGGCGGTGGTACAGTTCCAGGAAACAGTTTGGTCCACCATTTGTTGGCCACTGTTTTCCATGTTACCCCTTTCCTGGCACGATATTGTTGTAGTTCAACAATAATTTTGATTTTGATTTCGTGTTCACCAGACAATGTTTCGTCATTTAAAAGCCACGCTGGAGTAATGCCTAAATTGTTGCAAGCTGGACCAATCACCTCATTTGCTAATTTGGACAGTGCAGCAACTTCTTGACAAAGTGGCATAAAGTTTCCTGTTTTCTTAGCTTTGATGACATTGCGATTAATTTTGGCAATCAGGCCTACTAGTGTAGGCTGCTTCAAACCAAGGCATTGTAAAACTGGCGGAAATTCTTGGCGGTATGAGGTATCTGATGAATCTATGAAATTGCGAATTGCTTCCAAGAGTGCGAAAGTTGGAACTGGATCGTCAAGCCAATGATCTGAAACAAAAACATAAAAAGAAACACTATACTAAAGAAAAGGAATACTGAATACATTGTTAATATTTTATACTATTACTTTGTACCCTCTTCAGTACCAACGAACAGCACAATATGAAGCATTCACAACAAAAACACAATATTTACAAAATCTTGTCAGGGAGGGTGTACACTAGATTCACCAGCCAATACACTACTGCGCATGCGTGAACTGTATAGGGCTGAACGTGGATCCTGCACGCACAGCTCAACACACACTGCTATTTCTTCTACTATCATTACTCCCTGATTATGGTCAATTAGTTGACTCATGTTGAATTTAAGATTTGTACCGCTGTATTTTTACATTCAACCTTAATTTAATTTGAATACTTGTGTTCAGTATACTATATTTTATAAGTTTGATCAGCTACACTTACCTGGAAGTTCTTTGTTTTCGACGAGAAGCTTGATTTCACGTTCATTCCAGCCAGAAAGTTTGAGAATTTTGTCATTGTGTTCTGCACACATGCTCCCACGCAGGACCCGAGTGTGTCACTCAGCTCCTCAGTTGTGCTCACTTTACAGTTATTTCTTCATATGTTTCACTTCTTGGAAAATACGTTGACTCAAATAACTAAAATATTGGGACTTTGTACTATCCCAAGCACTTTTCAAATTCACAAATAGACAAATATTTTCGGATTTACAGGCTATTTCTCAAAATGTTTTCAACGCGTCATAACTCCTGATAGCAGCAGTCTATTCAGATTCCTTTTGCTGTGAATGAATGGGAAAGGTCATAGCTAGTTGGCATGGTAAGGTCAACCAGCTGTGATGAATGAAACATATGAAGAGAGTCCATTTCTTAACGGGGGTGTTTTCATTTGCACCAGAGCTGTGCAGCAACAGGATTTCACGTGTGGACAAAACACAAGTTTTGCGCGTAGTGAAAAACAACTGTTTTACACAAACCAAATTAGACACTTTCCCAAACACCAAAGATAAAATGATTACATACATAAATGACCTAAAGTTAGTTGCAAATTTGTGCGAAAGAACAAACTCATTACCTCTTTTTTAAAATTTGTAACAACTGTTTTAAAACAGCACTAAAATCGGAAATGCATGCATGCTCGCCTGTGGCAGACTGTGTGTGCATGCAGAGATTGTTAGCATGTGCTTCGTGTGATTGATGATATTTTATCTTGAAAATAAAATATGGTTTAGGATTTAAATTGGCTCGATAATGAGTGTCTTCATCTTGTTGTTATACGAGGTTTGCATCAGAACCTTATTTTATTACCATGCGTCAGGTGCACTTTTGTATAAGGATATTCACCTTAAAGGGGAACCAGTGTAATTTAAAAAAAAATTTTTTTACGCAAATCGCCCCACACAAGGCCAATGGCCACTCCAAGGTGGGGGCTACAACGACTCCACACTGAAGAAACCAGCCCCTCACACCGAAACAAGACAAGTTAATAACCAGCCTCTTCACTGTGCGAATAGGACTGGGAGGGGTAACTAGTCCAGAACAAGGTAGTTGTTAAACTGCCTCTGCCCCTATAAGCAACTATGGTTAAGTGTCTTGCTCAAGGACACAAGTGTCACAGCCGGGATTCGAACCCACATTCTGCTGCTAACACCAGAACTTGAGTCCGGTAAGCTAGACCGCTCGGCCACGACACTCCACAAAATCTCGGCAAATCTCGGCAAAGCTACTTCTGTGAGTATGCTTTCTCTCTTTGAATCAAGATATACATTGAAGGGAAGGTATATCATTGGCAATGTTGGCAAAACTGTTTCTATGAGTATGCTTACTGTCTTTGGATCAAGATATACATTGAAGGGAAGGTATATCATTGGCAATGTTGGCAAAACTGTTTCTATGAGTATGCTTACTGTCTTTGGATCAAGATATACATTGAAGGGAAGGTACAACATTGGTAATGTTGGAAAACTGCTTCTATGAGTATGCTTACTCTCTTTGAATCAAGACATACATTAAAGGGAAGGTACAACATTGGTAATGTTGGCAAAACTGCTTCTATGAGTATGCTTACTGTCTTTGAATCAAGACATACATTGAAGGGAAGGTACAACATTGGTAATGTTGGAAAACTGCTTCTATGAGTATGCTTACTCTCTTTGAATCATACATTAAAGGGAAGGTACAACATTGGCAATGTTGGCAAAACTGCTTCTATGAGTATGCTTACTGTCTTTGAATCAAGACATACATTGAAGGTACAACATTGGTAATGTTGGAAAACTGCTTCTATGAGTATGCTTACTCTCTTTGGATATACATTAAACAACCAACCTGTGAAAGTTTCATCTCAATACAGAGTCTATGTAATGAGAAAATTTTAAAGACATTCACATTTTTTACAGAAAATACACATGGAACGAAAAGTTGCCGATGGCGACTTTTATTTATTTATGAAAGCCCTTCAGACAGAATCATTTTTCAGGATGATTGGTAACATGTCAAAGTTGTAACCAGGTAATTAACAATGTTGTTAATTCTCTTTAATTCTATACTCACGTTCATGTAAAGGTGCTTCTCCTAAGCAGTCCTTTGGAACCTTCTCAGCACAGCGCTTATGACAATTGAATTTGCAGTCTAAAAAAGAACAAAAAACAACTAGAGATAAACAAACGCAAAGTGCTCAGGGAAATGTCATCGTCTGTTCCAAGATGTTTGTGGTCGTTTTGTTCAAGCCACCAAACACATTCATCCGAGGTCGTGATTTGTTATTCACGCATTCTGTCCTAAGCTATAAAATTGAAATCATGAAATTCAAAAACATGTCTGTGAAAAAAGGTATATTTGGAGTTTTTTTTTATAATTTATTTATTTAAAAAAAAAAAAGCTATAAAATTGAAATCATGAAATTCAAAAACATGTCTGTGAAAAAAGGTATATTTGAAGGGTTTTTATTTATTTATTTAAAAAAAATAAGAATTTACATATTTTGTGGTTCAGGAGATCTGATATCTTGTAGTATTTGATTGATGCACATGTAATTGGAACGTCTCCCAGCGGTAACTTCAAGTTTATTACTGTGTTTGAATTAATAATTCACACGTAAACAGTGACACCTAAACAATTACAGTATATTACTGATATAACAAACAATCGATTGGAAATATAAACAGGTAAGACTTCATTGGTTATTCTGGTCTTTCATCATCATCCGTTTTTGTTATAATTTTGATATAATTATGCTTTGCTATAATGAAATGTTGGATTACCGAATAAATAATTCAAATAAAACAAATTTAATAACAAATTAAAAATGAAAAAACCGAACAAAAACAATAGGTGTTTCGGGCACAAACCCGAACACCTAATTATACAAATTATACATACTAAAAATGATAGCACCAAATGCGACTATCCCCTCCTACATGAATGAACTTCTTAGCTGAACACCTCATATGAGCCACAGCAAAAATTTAAAAGTATCAAATCAATTGTGGATCCCTCTTGTTATATCAGGCAGCTCTTACTGGTTATCTTTGGTTTCTTTGAAAACATGACAAAGTAATACAATATTCGACAACATGTCAATTGACAAAAAGGAAAACTGACTCAACAATTACAGGAGTTGTACATGTACACCCAAAGTACAATGTCTGTAATTGTATCCATATTTGATAAGATTCAAGAGAAATGAACAGAAACCAATCTCATTTCATTCCGTCATTAATGAGAAAATAGCAAAAATGCATTCAGATTGTTTTTCCATTCGTTCTCACATTTGTAACACACGGGATGTTTGGTACAACCTCACACCAAATTAAGTTTATTAGTCTACAATTCAGTCATTTGGTAATCAAGTTAAACTACACTCCCTTTAAGGCAAACAAAAAAAAATCTCTAGTTTCCGGTCATCGGTTGGTTTCAAAATCGGTGCAGTGACACACTTTTTTTTTTTTTCTTTTTTGTTGTTGATAATCTTGTTTGTTTTTGCCAACAGGGAAATATGTGATACATGTATATGCGGGGACTAAAATTCCCATATACAAAGTATGGTGGCTAAGAGAGGCCTCACAAATCAGAAATCCAATCGATCCAATAGCTTTGGCTGCAATTGGACATCGTTTCATAGCAAAAAAAAAAAAAATTTAATTAAAAATGCCAACGCGTGCGTCTGAAGTGATGTGCGCAGAGACCAGAAACTGGACTTTTGTTTTTTGGCCTACGCTAAAATGTTATACTACGAGCAATATCCACAAAATTTCATGAGTTATTGTAGAAACAACTACTTTGCAATTGATGGGGTAACTGTTGCTACATGTATGGGGGCTTGTGTATTATTTTGATATACTCAAAACAATTTAGGGAACACTGGATTTTTAACATCAAATAGGTTTTAAATGTTCCATGAACCGGGATTTTCATTTGCAACCCCCTCTCTCTTTCAGTAGTCATGTCATGAAATGTGTAATCATTACATGCATCCTTTATCATCTGTTTCATTGTGCAGTTGTTTCTCATCAATTCTGTGAAACATTGTGTTTATCTGAAATAAATGATCTAGCTTTAACTGAGATTATTCCGGTGTTCCCTAAATTGTTTTGAGTAGTATATATTAGTCTTAAAAGCAATTGTATGAACTTTTACATCAGGTAAAACTTGTAGCTTTGCATGGTGAAGAGGATAAGTAAGACTAATTGCGGTGACACCATGTGAAAATCTCTATTGAGTAGTAATTAGTTCTGAAAAGACCTGGAGGTTACAACTCGATGTTTCGATCAGTATGCTCTGATCGTTCTCCTGAGGACGATCAGAGCATACTGATCGAAACATTGAGTTGTAACCTCCAGGTCTTTTCAGAACTAATTACTACTCAATAGAGATGGTGTCACAGCAATTAGTCTTACTTAACTTTTACATCAGATGAGGTAGTTGCTAGTTTGAATATTGATGCAATTTTTATGATACAGTTCATCTTAAAAATGCTATGAATCGACTGTGTTTGACCATTATTTAACCAGTAATTCCAGGAAATGTTTGTTTTCATCAGAACATTAATCATTTCCTTTAACCCTAACTCCCTAAGCATTGTTAATGAACAATAAAAATCCTTCAAAATCCTCCAACTGCCTTTGTTGTCTAGGGAGTTAGGGTTAAGGAAATCAAATACTTAAAAAACAGTAAAAAAAAGTGCATTTATGATGGGACCACCATAAATTCATTTCAGGACATATTGACAGTTGAAACAAAAAAAATTGTGCTTCTCATGTCTTTTTTTTTCTTTTTAGAAATGTGTAATTTTTGTGCAATTGCTTTATTGTCCTCAAGCCAAACATCAAAGTTCTGATGAAAAAGAAAATTTTCTGCAATTGCTGATTAACCCTCCTACTACTACAAGGGTCAAAATCAGTGAAAATGTTGATATACTTGCCAAGGTATACCTAGTGCACTTAAAAGTCGAACACTGTCAAACCTTACGTGTAATAAGTACATTTACAGGTCAAAATGAGTCGACTGTTTTTGACTGGCAAAAGCATTGTCTGGTGTCGTTAAGGGTGGTCAAAATGACACTAAAAACCAGTAAAAAATGCCCCGGTGTGCATATTTGGGTCAACAGTCAAAACAGGCAGTTGACTGGTTTTGACCTCTGTAGCAACTTGCCACTGAAGTGCAGCTATAGTAGGAGGGTTAAATAATGAAAAACATAGGCAATACATTTTAAATCTCTTTCCATCTGCCATGAAAACTAAGTGACAATATGAAATTACTGACAAACCTTTGCATTGTATTCCCTGCCTAAATAACCCAACTAGAAGCCTCCTGCAGTACTGGCATATTGTTGGCTTGGTATAGCTATGCACCACAAATGTATGTGGCACCTTGATGCGACTTGCGACAGCCTTTTCCACCCATAGAGGGCGTCCCCCGCACGACGGGGAACGCTTATCCTTGTAACTGTCTGCCTTAGATAAAAGCAAGGTCTGGGGGGAAAAAAGTGAAACAACAGTTTGATGTCTTTATGAAAGCATCCTTGAATATTTTTGAATGATCTAAACACCTCAAAAAAAGAAAGTCCCCACCTGTATGTTTTAAAAATATTTGTAAATTTTAGAGACTTATGAGCATAAACATGATATGACGATTTAGCCTGATCATCGACACACATGTTGCAAGCAAGATTTGTGCGGATAACGTTGCGCATCAGTGCACACAACTCGGTTGATTGTGTGGGGGTACCTGTTCATTTCTCACAACTTTGCATTGTGGCTCAAAATAACGCCCCTGAACTCAAGCAAAATGGGTTATCCTTTTGTCATCAGCTTTATTGACCAATACTTAAGACATAAGCAGCATGTTGGGTTTGTTCAGTAAGGGTATAACCGCCCACGATTGTCGATTGCTGCCCGACACCTTCGGTGCGTACTGTTTATGAGGCGACGGATGCGGACCTGGGCAATACCTTCCCATGCTTCAACCATTAACTGTGGAAGGTCTCTCAGGGTGGCAGTGTGATGGCATGGGCAGGCATTAGCACAGGGGGCAAGACAGACCTAGTCATCATTAATGGAAATCTTAATGGGCAGCGCTATGTCGACGAAGTTCTGCGCCCCCATGTCATTCCATACGCAGGTGCCATTGGGGAGGATTTTGTTTTCATGGACGATAACGCTCGTCCACACCGAGGTCGACTGGCCAACGATTTTGTGCAGGATGGGGGTGTTTTCAGGATGGAGTGGCCACCTGCATCTCCAGACTTAAACCCCATCGAGCATCTCTGGGACAAATTGAAACAGTCCCTGGATGCTCGAATCGAGCAGGAAACCACCCTGAGAGACCTTCCACAGTTAATGGTTGAAGCAATCGACAATCGTGGAGGTTATACCCCTTACTGAACAAACCCAACATGCTGCTTATGTCTTAAGTATTGGTCAATAAAGCTGATGACAAAAGGGATAACCCATTTTGCTTGAGTTCAGGGGCGTTATTTTGAGCCACAATGCAAAGTTGTGAGAAATGAACAGGTACCCCCACACAATCAACCGAGTTGTGTGCACTGATGCGCAACGTTATCCGCACAAATCTTGCTTGCAACATGTGTGTCGATGATCAAGCTAAATCGTCATATCATGTTTATGCTCATAAGTCTCTAAAATTTAAAAATATTTTTAAAACATACAGGTGGGGACTTTCTTTTTGTGAGGTGTTTATATGGATTTTTAAGTGGGTCGGTTTGTGTCTTATAAATAATGAAATCTTAGAGGAACTTACACATTTTTTGTAAAGCCAAATCAAAAAAGTTTCAATTCAGTTTCTGTTTAGATACCAGCTGTACCGTGACACATTCGTTATTGGGTTTTCAAAAGATTCTTTTGTTATCAGAAACCAAGTGAGTTGATACAAGTGAGCGAGTATTTTTTAACAAAAAGATCATTGGATAGCAGCTCAATACTTTATAAATAGGGAAGGTACAACATTTAGTTATATTCACAAAACTGCATCTTGTTTCCTGTTTTATAAGTGTCTTTCATTCTTCATCTTACGTTTCTCTTCTTTTGTGTAATTCGTTTGTATTGGATATTAACAATTCATTCAAACAATAATCTACAATGAACACAATAAAACAGGAACTAAATACTTCACAGAACATAACACTCCGACTCTAGTTAACTGGGTTAATAGTATTTGGGTCATTTCACCAGGTTGGAGCAAACTTTGTGATACATTATAGGTGTCCCTTGTAACATAGGTAAATGTACCATTTATTGTTGTTTGTTTGTTTATTCTATCTTTATTCTGGATATCTCTTTCAATACAAAGTACTGGTCTCCCAAGAGGTCCAGATTAAAACATAATTGTATTCTACACTACATGTATTTAAAATGTACAAAAGTATATACAAGATATATTTACAGTATGTGTACATAACATACACAGTCATAACATAGTATTAAGTTTAAAAGTGTAAACATATAAATGTACATTAGGCCTATATATCAATATACATGAAATCATAATATGTCAGCATTAATGAGTACTGATGGCATTTTTAAAAATATGTGTAGTCATGGTACTAAAGTTGAGCCGAATGTCATTTGACAACTTATTCCAGCGATTTATGACTCCTAATTAACATTATTGTAACTTCATATTCAAGGCACAGAGATTGATTTCATTCTAATTTGAAGAACAACTGAAAATGTGCACTCATAATAAGGATAATGAATGGTACATCTACCTACGTAACAAGGACAGCATGTCACAAAGCTTGCCCCAACCTGGTGGAATGACCCATGAATGTGCACTCATAATAAGTATAATGAATGGTACATCTACCTACGTAACAAGGACACCATGTCACAAAGCTTCCCTCAACCTGGTGGAATGACCCAAGAATGTGCACTCATAATAAGTATAATGAATGGTACATCTACCTACGTAACAAGGACACCATGTCACAAAGCTTGCCCCAACCAGGTGGAATGACCCATGAATGTGCACTCATAATAAGGATAATGAATGGTACATCTACCTACGTAACAAGGACATCACGTCACAAAGCTTGCCCCAAACTGGTGGAATGACCTATACATGTAATGGTATGGAATAAAACTAACTCAAATGTCAACAGTATTTTCATGATAGGGGCTTTTCAAGGTAATACACAGAGTACTACTTTTCAAGAATTATTATTGATTATTATTTTTATTGTTTCGGTTTGTGGTAACACCATGTATTTATCTCAACTTTCGCTAAGTAAAGTACAGGTTCGGAAAAGAACCTTATCGCACAGATTGTTATCTTAACTGTCGCTAAATGAGATTATGGATATTATTTTATTTTTAAAAAATTTGTGTAAAATTTTTTTTTCTAAATGTTTTAAATTTTAAACTTCAACCACCAGTTGGGAAGGGAAGAAAAGTGCGACGGAAAACAGAAAATAACTATTGGAAAGGCTCCCCCCCCCCCCCCTTAAACACTGCATCACAAATTTACTGAGAATTTCATGTACCACTGAATCGCCAGTTTCACTTGAAAGGCTCATTTCTGAAGACGACCATGGAAGGCTAGCTGAGCTGTAAGCCACTGAAGATGGCCGCCTCTTGGAAAGGGTACAGTCGTTTGGAATCTTAAAAGCACAGCGTTTATGATAGTTGCCTCCACAACCTGAAAAACAGAGAGACAGAGAGAAGTTAATAAGCAGATCAATCCTTTCAAATATTGCAAAGGAAGGTACAGAGAATGTGCTTATAAAAATGGAACAGACAGACAGACAAATGGACAGACAGACCGGCAAATGGACAGACAGACCGACAAATGGACAGACAGATGGACAAATGGACAGACAGATGGACAAATGGACAGACAGACGGACAAATGGACAGACAGATAAGATAATAATAAACATTTTTAGCGCGCACATATCCACCCTGCTGGGCGCTCAAGGCGTGGAAACAAAGAAAAAACATGAATACAAACAATATACAATGATAGCATAGGGGAAAAAAATTATGTACCGAGATACATGTACCTACAATGCAATTACAAATATACATCATTGAAGAGTTGTGACATAAGATGAGTTTTAAGCATCGACTTAAATCTGGTTATACTATGACAAGATTTGAGTTTAGTTGGAAAATGATTCCAGAGTCTCGGAGCTGCGACAGAAAAAGACCTATCACCCCAGTTCCGTTTTGAAGTTGGTTCCTTTAGGAGTGACATGTTGCTGGAGCGCAAATTGCGTGATGGAGTGTAGACTTTAAGCAGTTCAGAAATATAAATTGGAGCAATGTTATTAAAAGATTTGTGAACAATTAGCATAAGTTTAAAAACAATTCTCTGTGAAACAGGAAGCCAGTGCAGTTCTTTCAAGATTGGCGTGATATGGCATGACTTTCTGGACAAAGTCACAACACGAGCTGCTGTGTTTTGTATGTGCTGAAGACGAGATATTTGATTCTGCGGAGACCGTAGGAGAGCATTCCGTTATCGAGCCGTGATGTGACAAACGCATGTATAATTTGTTCAGCAGCACTTTTATTCAAGTATTTCCTAATTCGGCTTATATTTCTGATATGAAATGATGATATGCGAACAATGTTGGAGATATGTGGTTTTAAAGTCATTGTCGAGTCAAATATAACACCCAAATTACGTGCATGTAATGAGGGGGTTATCTGCAGTCACCAATTGTAATAAATGGAAGAGAAACTTTAGACAATTGCTGACGTGATCCAAATAGAACAAATTCTGTTTTTTCATCATTCAATTTCAGGAAGTTTTGTCTCATCCAACTTCGAATCTCTTGAATACATTTCTCCAGTGTTTTAATGCAGGAATCGGCAGGTTCTTGAGAAGATTTAAAAGTAATGTAAAGCTGCGTGTCATCAGCGTAAACATGGTAATTTAAATTATACTTCAAAATTATATCACGAACTGGAAAGGTATAAACAGTAAACCACTGTGGGCCGAGCACAGAGCCTTGGGGTACAGAATAGTCAAGAATAACAGGCTCGGAGATAGCGTTACCAATACAAACATGCTAAGGCCTATTTAAAAGGTAGAACTTACACCAATCCAGGGCTGTGTCATGTATTCCAAGATGATATTGAAGGTGGGAGAGAAGGATTTTATGATCGACCGTGTCAAAAGCGGCGCTTAAGTCTAACAAAACTAATGCAGTGATTTTCCCCTCATCCATAGCAGATAAAATGTCATTGTTGACGCAAAGAAGAGCAGTTTCCGTTCCATGAAATGGTTTGTAGGCTGACTGAAATGTGTCCAACAGGTTATTAGCACGAACATGGTCAGAGATCCGTGATGAAACAACTCGCTCGATTGTTTTTCCAAGGTACTTTAAATTCGCTACTGGTCGGTAATTTTTGAAAACTTCCTTGTCTAAATTGGGTTTCTTTAGGAGTGGTTTAACATGAGCAACCTTCTGGATATTAGGGAAACAACCGGAAGAAAGAGATCCGTTTACAATAATTGTGATATACTTAGCAAACACATCAATATTTTGGTTTATTAGCGAAGTTGGCACTGGATCAAGTTCACATGATTTTGATGGCGATTTCATGATGAGTTTCTTGATCTCCGTAACACTAGTAGGCTCAAACATGGACAGTCTACATTGTGACCAAATAAAGACACCAGGTAGGATTAAAGGAAAGGCACAACAATGGTATTTGGAAACTTACATAGTACGTTCATTTCAACTCGCTAGTTTTCAAGAAATACATCATTCAACTAACCAGTGAAAATTTCTTCACAATTTGTGCTGAAGTATTTGAGAAAAAAAAACAAAAAACTGTTCAATGTTTTGTTCCTGTCTTCTGGCAATTTATGCTAGAACTATGCCAAAATTGGGCAATTGCACAGCACTGAGCATTGCGTTAAGAAATGGCATTCTCACAACAAATGCATGATGTTCATGTTTTACATGTATGCTGTATTTTTTTTAAATTATTATTTTGTTTTGTTTTTGGACAGTAAGTCCAACTGTTTAACTAACAATACTTTGATTCAATTTTGCCCTACACCGACATGTGTACATGTATAGCACTGCATACTCGGTGCTTTCCAAGTGTCTGTGAAAAAAACTTTTTTTTCACAGACACTCAGAAAGCACTGAGTATGCAGTGCTATACACATGTCGGTGTAGGGCAAAATAAATCAATTGTTTATCATCCGACGCAAGAATTTCATCAACATATAAATATCGCGGAATCCGCTGCTATATAAAATGTAGGATTCTACATTGGGCAAGTTTGGTAGTCGAGAGGTTAAGATGTCTGCACTAATAAGCAGATGTTGTGGGTTCGAATCCCCCTCAAGTTTTGTTCACAGACAATTTGAAAGAGCCGAGTATGTAATGCTATATACACGTCGGTGTAGGGTAACATTAAATCAATTGTTTCTCACCCGACGCAAGAATTTCACCAACCTACATGTACTAAATACTTTTACATGTAAATGACAAATGAATAAGAACATCATTTACAAAATAGGGTATCTAAAAGACAATATAATGTGAACTTACATGTATGCCTTATGCAGTAATCAGCACATTTTATTATCCGATTAAAACATTACATTACATTACATTACAACAAGTATTTATCATGCGCCATTCCCGAGAGGCTCATGGCGCTTACGAAAGTTAATATGACATAATAAATACAAATCAGGATAGAATAAGACATAAATTGATGCAAGTGAGTTTTAAGAGCCTTCTTGAAGGCATTAACAGAAACAGATTGTCTGATATAAACAGGAAGATTGTTCCATAGCTTGGATGCACAAACAGTGAGATCTATCACCACCTTGGACTCTTGTATATTCAAGGCGGAGATAGTCATCTGTTGATCTTAAATGCCTATTTGGAACATACAATTTCAAACAATTTGATAAATATATTGGTGCTAAGGCATTTAGTGATTTGTACACATATAGAAGCAATTTAAATGATATTCTTTGTTGAACTGGTAGCCAATGAAGTGATTTTAACAGTGGTGCAGGATCGTGTCTTCTACAAGTAAATTTAGTACAGATAATAATAACAATAATAATAAACAGATATTTACAAAATGTAAACAATTACAGTAAACAATTCTACCTTAACGCGCTATATTATATGTACAGATTAAAAAGAGGCTGACCTTAGCCAATAAAAATATACAAGTACAGTGTGCCCTATAACATGGATGTATACAATTATTATCATAGAGTGTTCATTGTGTCTTTCGGTTTCACACATATCTTGTGACTTGATCCAGGGGCCAATATCATAAAACTGTGATCTATTTATCAAATACAATAAAAACAGAAACAGCCAGCCAAGAGCAGGATATTGATACTGTAAATACCACAATCCAGGCCTTATTATAGTCAGATGGATAGGCATAATGTGAAACCTTGTATGGTCACCAATCAAACGGGGCACCAACCAAACATACATCATTCGCAAAGCACTATTGCACAACATATTTCTTATCAGCTACAACATTGGTGACAAGCAATTTGTCATTGTATTCTCGCTTCATAATTCATACCTCTACAGTTTATACATTCTGATTGGTTGAGAACTGCTGACATGGGTATATATACACATACTGGATGAGCAGACTTTCGGGTCACAGTGTTAGGTGTACTTTTGTTTATTTTGCCCATCTTAGACTGGATTGTCTACCCCCCCTTTCCGTCCCTCCTTCATTTATCTAACCCTCCTACTACTACAAGGGTCAAAATCAGTCAAAATGTTGATATACATGCCAAGGTATATCTAGTGCACTTAAAAGTCAAACACTGTCAAACCTTACATGTATTAAGTACATTTACAGGTCAAAATGAGTCGACCATTTTTGACTGGTAAAAGCATTGTCTGGTATTGTTCAGGGTGCTCAAAATGACAGTAAAAACCTGTCAAAAATTCCCCCGTTTGCACATTTTGGGTCAACAGTCGAAACGGGCAGTTGACTGATTTTGACCTCTATAGCAGCTACCCACTAAAGTGCAGTAATAGTAGGAGGGTTCTAATGTACATGTTCCATGCATTTCTCTTGTATTTGTTTCCCAGTGTGCTTAAAGTTTCCATTTTATTATTTTATGTACTGTTTGTATGCTTTGTTAATGACCTACTGATGTTGTATAAGACCTGGGCCCAGTTTCATAGAACCGCTTAGCACCGATTTTTTGCTTACTGTACGTTTTTCATTTCATAGCGCTGCTAACCGTAAAGCATAGAGAAAGGCACGCTAACTTGCCGGCCATTATTGCTAGAAAATGAGTGATGCAACAATACAAATCCATGGCGAACGCGCACGTGCCGCTCTGAATTTTCTTGCTAACCTGTGAAGTACGCTTATGCTTAAGCAAATTTTGCTGCTATAGTTATCATGAAAATTTGCTTACCAGTAAGCGGTTTTATAAAATTGAGCCCTGGGCTTAGCAGCGGAGTTATTGTTTACTCAATATTTCTCACAGCCCTGCTAACCGTTAAAGACTCAAAAATGGAATTCTAACATGACAGCCATTTTTGCTAGCAAATGAGTGACCTAACAATTCAAATCCATGGTGAACACTTACACACCATGCTGAATGTTCTTGCTAACCTGTGAAATACACTAAATGTGTAGATTTTTTCTGCAATAGTTAGCATAAAATTTGCTTATCAGCTATAAAAAAAATAATAATAAATAAATAAATAAATAAATAAAATAAAAAATGGCTCCAGGTGAGATTGCATCTTTTAAACGTGTCATGCGAGCGCCAGCTGCTGTCAACATGGCCGCACAATTTGGCCACTCAAATACACGGTTGAAACAGTTTGTTTTGGTTTTTGGAAGAAACAAATCTCAGAATCAGAAGGGCGTTTATGAATGTAACTGTGAACTGAAAATGACCAGCAGAGAAATAAGTATCTTACCGTGACATTTAAGGCCCTGTCTGACAAGACCAAATAACATCTGTCCACAAAAATCGCAGAAGGTTGGACTCTTGTAGGAGTGCACATAGAGTGTGTGAGGTCGTATCTGTCTGTCCTCGACTGTCGCTGTGGCTGAATATGGAAGACAAACAAAGGTTATAATCCTTGTACGATACTGTATGTACAGGGAATGTAGAGGATACCTCCGTAGATATAAATTAGCGTTACATACATAATAATAATAATAATGTGTGGACTTATATAGCGCACGTATCCACCAACTAAGTGGTGCTCAAGGCGCATTACATGTATATCATTACCCCTGCTCATAAGGCTCATAAATCATTCCTGAAACCATCTCAGTTCCCTGGGGAGTATACAGCTCAATTGCTGCCATTACAGCGCATATAGGGCTAATCAACCAACTCTGCCCTCACAGGTACCCATTTAACCCCTGGGTGGAGAGAAGCAATTATGGTTAAGTGTCTTGCTCAAGGACACAAGTGTCACGGCCGGGATTCGAATCCACATTCTGCTGCTAACACCAGAACTTGAGTCCGGTAAGCTAGACCGCTCGGCCACGACATTTACATGTTGTCCTGGAAAATTAAAGGGACAATCACGACCAACAGGGCATGGAATCAGAGCGCTAGTTTTAGAGTAACTCAGTGACTGAAAAAATACCGCACATGATAAGGTCATTACCATTGCTGCTGCATACATGTAAATGAGCCAGTAATTTTCAGTCAGTGTTCCTCTTGAACTTGGACGCCGATTCCATGCCCTGTTGAAAGTCTGCTCTGATCGTGACGCTATTGTCCCTTTATGTTTGAAGTTTTAACCTGCTCTCCCTGTCCTCTACCTATGATATTGATCACATCTGAATTACCATGTATAAATGTACATGAAGGTATTGCAGAGTGTACATACATGTAAGAGTTAAAGAGTTACAAAAGGATCAATTTTTATTATAAATGACCTTTGTGAATTAGCATTGGTGTAGGTGAAGAACTCCACCAATTAAAACTCACATTATTATTATTTTTAAATCACGAATGTTGAAATTGGTCAATAAAAAAAGTTACTTACAACCTTTTACATGCATTCAAAGTTAAAAAGACGAAGAATTTGACTGAGCTGTCAATTAAATGCATACATTCTATTCGATATTTTTTTGCAGTTCATCACTGTAATTCCATGAATTGTTTTAAACAGGAAGCGTCAGAAAGATGGAAGTTAAGAACACAACACACATATCCTTTATGTTTCCCAGTAATTAACCAGTTCGCACCGGGAATAAAAAAGTTTTTCCGAACCCCCGTGGCGGGTTTATTTTTACCGCACAAACACGAACAATGGTGCTCACCAGAGCATGACCGGGGAGACCGAGTCTTCCACCGTATGCTTATGGCTCGTTGCCACGTCGACTGGGAATCTATACAAATATTCCCGTGAATCCTGTGGCGTGTTTAGACGCTCTCCGATCCGCTGTCCCAAAAAAAATGTGCGTGTATACACGGCCTCCGACGCGAACTGATAAATACAGTCCTTAAATAAACAAACATTAGAAAGACACTTGTACATGTACAGAGGTTCTCCCTACGTGGTGGCTGATTATCTAATATAAATGTTTGAACCACATGCACAAAAATGTGAGAACCAGTTACTATTTTGGTTTACAAAACTAAGTTAAGGCTGCTGGTGAGATCCACAGTTAAGAGATTCTGACTCGGAGTGAAAGTGGATGGAATCTTGTTTAATATCAGCGCAAAAGAGAAAAAAATGCTTTCAGCGAAATTTTGTATGGTAGCAAAATTTGGGGGAAAAAGTCAAAGTGCTTAAGACAGTGTAGAAGGTACATGAATTACGTTTTATATCTAAGGGAAACACGTCACATACATATAGGTGCATTTATTATGGCCAAGGGACTCTTTTAATTCAAAATTAACGACAACATTTTAAGAATTTTTTTTTAAATAGTCATTGTTGTGATGACTCATGTTTCCTGGTAAATGACATTTCAAAAATAGTATTCCATCCACCCACAAGTTGCAAAGGGAACCGAGGTGCCCACCCACCCACCCACTATAATCCCAGGTGTTTCTGCATTTAGTGTCATTCCACAGAACAATCTACTTTGCTCGAGTGATGAACCCGCTCTTAAAGAGCACACTGCTCAATGTCCTGGGTTGTATACAGAGATGTGATGTGTGAATCCAATCAACCATCGATGTTATATGAATGTAATGCCCACTGTACCTTAGCCAAGGCGTCCCATCATCAACCAAATATTTGTCAGAGAGTTTGGTTCAGCGGGTTTTACAAGTTGCAAGATGCCAAATAGTTCCAAAATTGTAAACATGTACATGTAGGTGTGTGTGATTATAGTGATAGGATATGTACATGTATGAGGAAGGGGGTGTGTGGATTTATATTAAAAAACAAAACAAAACAAACCTATTTGGCAATATTATTTCCAGTGACATTACACACTTCACTCCCCCTATCTTTTCAGAATTTCCCTTCATTTCTCCCCTCATTTAAGCTTGGGTGATAATACGATAATATCTTTCATTTCATTTATTTTCATTTATTGATTTCACAGGTAGAAAAAAAACAAATACAAATTTACATTAAATTAACAGAAACAGAAACAAAGATAGCACCCCTGTAGGATTACAAAAAAAGTAAACTAAATTACTGTCAAGTTGATCTCCTGACTTATTAGGAAGTAAACAAACATTGAATCACACAAAGAATTATAAACAACATGGATTTAGGCACACTTTGAAATATAAAAACTTAATACTACACAGTTTGAGTTAGGGCATCTCCTAGGCCAGGGACTAATACATTTTTTCTAAGTGAATTAATAAATAAAGATAAACTATAAATAACTGTCTTTAGCATCTGCTGGTAGCACCTCCCATAATTTAGGGAATCTATTAAAAAGAGAATGATGAGCAGCATTGGACCTTGCCATTTGATGAGAAAACTTAACAACTTCAGTGTGTCTACGATTAACGTGGATTAGATCAATAGGAATGTCAGATTTATTATATAAACATTTAATAACAAACACAATTGAAAGGAAATGTATTCTATTGTTTAAAAAGGGAAGACCCAACTTGACACACCTGTCGGAATATTCAATTTCACTACCAGAATTAATTAAAGCCCTTCTCGGCAGGCCTAAACAAAAACGGTTGAAACGTCTCTGTACATGTACCTTCTCAAGCGTTTCTTGCTGGGTAGTAAGGACAGGGCACCAGACAGGGGCTGCATACTCAAGTATGGGTCTGCTAATTGAGCGATAAAGTGAAATAAGAATTTTAGGGTCCCTAGTTTTAACTACTCTACCAATAAATCCATTTAGCCTAGTGGTTTTGGAAGTAACATTGCTAATATGGGTTTTCCAGCTTAAATCCCTAGAAATAATAACACCAAGGTATTTGTAGTTATATCAACATTTTCCAAAGTGTAATCACCAATATTATACAGTGGTTTAGCAGGATTTCTAGAACGGGTCACAGTCATTAGCTTACATTTATTTGGGTATAAAGCCATACAGTTTAAATTACACCGGGTGTTTATGTGCTGCAGATCATTCTGGAGTGTCACTTCATCATCTGGAGTTTTAATGACTCTATACAAAACAGTGTCATCTGCATATTGACGAAGATTCGACTTAACGCAAAATGGCAAATCAAAAGCAAAAATATTGACTAGAAATTCAGAGTTTGTGAACAAACTCAAGGTGTTCGGAAGTGACGGTAATTGATGTCCTCATCAATTGGGATCATTGTTAAAATGTGACTTAAGATTGTTTTCAAAAGTAAGTTGCCTTACTCATTTCAAAGAAATAGCTTTTCGGTATTGGCTTTTTCAACAGCCCTTTCCATTCGTACAAAAATGACACTGCAGTATTAAGTTAATACGATCTATGGTTTTAGAAATATTGTAGCGCATCCGTTATTGGCTTAAAGATGGACTACAACGAGAACTCTCACATTAAATTGACTATCGAACCTTGTTTATGTTGTGTTCAGGTAACAATTTATTGTTGTGGTCATGTTTTTCTCTTTATAATTTTGTTGCAATTTGACCGAAAAAATTAGACTTCGCTTCTTCGATTTTTGAAATTTCCCTCCCTGCACTGGTTCCCGACAAAGACCCATTGAAAATCCACTATGAAATCCACGAAATAGTACCAGCGGACTTGTAAACCAGCGAAAAGGGATGACGTATAACCCATGAGCACCCGAGAGTAAACAGAAGACGCCATGTTACTTCCGTGTATATTATACATGCGTTTTCATGCGTCAGCAGAGGCATGAAGTTTTTATGAAGCTTTTTTTCGACGTTTAACAGTTATATAATGCCGACTTCATGTGTTGTTGGTGGATGCACTAGAAATAGTATTAAGAATCCAGAGACTCATTTTTTTTCAATTTCCGCGGGATCCTGCGATATCAAAGGAATGGGTGAAGTTCGTGAATAATACACGAAAGGATTTCACCTTCATGCCAAAATTCATGGATCCGCCCCTGCTGATATTTGCCTGTTTTTATCACTTTATCTGGCTCCCATGTATTTAATCTTTTATAATCTTTGCTATTGTTACTTTAGGTTATTTTATTATATTTAAAGGGCCTGGGAGCATTTTATTCAAATGGATTTGGTGCTATATACATGTCTTTTATATTTTTATTAATATTTGATTGAAGACAGAATGACATGGCCTGTACACATTTATTGTTATTCTATTCTTGTATTTTACAATTTATTGCCACTGTACACTCAGAACAAGTTTTAAGTTTTATAGGCAGAAGTACATGAGATTTACCAACATGAGATTTACAATATTAGTCTTTGTCACACTTCTCCCTTTTGTGATGCAAGCCAAAACCTAATTGAAATATCTTTAATCCAAGAAAATCTGAACCTGCTCAGCAGTAGAGTTATGCTGATTGTAAGTTTTTTCCTGGGAAAAGAGCAGCAAGTGTGAAAGCAATTTCAAAGGATTTCCAGTTCGGTTTAACAGAACAATGGCCAAGTTCAAACAAGTATGTACAGAATTTTGATTAAGTTGTTTTCGTCATCAAGAGGCAACTTTTTAATTTTGATATTTTAACCTCAAAAATAAACTCAATTGTTGGTTGCAAATACATACATATTTTGTCTTGTCATTTATTCGAAAGTACTAAGGTCTTGTAAAATTTTCAGTTCTTGGCATCTTTCTGCCATACCGAATTTGTAATATTTTTACCATAGTGTATTGTTGGCAACATAAAACAAGTTTATTTCACATTAGTGCTAAATTAATCAACTTCTCTCCCCCGAAAAGACACAACATGAAATACACACGTAATTGATTCTGCCATTGATCATGGTTTATGAACGCACAAAATAATTTGTAACTCCCTCCAGATCATAACTAGGGAAGAATGTTACCAATTTAAAAAATAAAACAAAGCAAATCGGCCTAATCCAGTGGTGGATACGAAAATCCTTTGAACTGTCCATCAGGGTTTGGGAACGTCCTGCGGATTGCGTCCATTACACATGATGGCAGTGGCACCCGGTTGAAACGGCCATGATAACCCCAACACCACCTCACCACTTGCCGATATGCAACATGGCGATATTTTCTGTAAAACAAAACAAAAAATTTGACAAAATTATAAACATAAGATTTGTGATTTGCATGGTGGAGTATCGATATTGTTTACGTTAACACCATGTGAAACTGAAATGCTATAAAACTATAACCATACCAAAAGGCAATCATGATCCAAAGTAAACAATTACATACATGTAATGCATGTACAATAAGATATAGATGCACGTGGGTCAACCAAGGTCATATTCAGTTGTGTGCGGTTACTCTGAAGTAAAACACGGTGCTCATTCTGGTCAATCAAAAGTAATCTGCTTGATATGCAGATCATTCAAAACTGACATTGCTCTAAAATATTAATTGAAATTGATGGTACATTGGCTTTGTACATTCAGTCAACACTCAAATCACTTACTGGTCAAGCGTTCCTTCAACTGCATCTCTGCCATAGTATGCTCTGTACTGAAGATACGCTGTTGCAAGCACTCCTGGGTGGAGGCAGATCGCATCAAACCAATCATGGATGGTAAGGCACTGGTTGGGATCATCAGCGTTGATGTCCAGCTGCCGCATCATGTTCTCTGTCTTCTCAACTTCTTTGCAACATATACAGTTTGCGAGCAAAGGCTGAAAAACACAATGTCCACACGAACACCTATTACCAAAAAAACAAGTTTGGAAAATATAATTTTAGTAACTTTGTCATTGGGGTTGCACTACTTAAAATTGATCTTGAAATACATCCCCATGAACTGATCAAGGACAGGTACATCACGAAGGAAATACATTTTCCATGGGCAGATCAAACATTTTTTATTGTGCAGGGGGCTACAACCTTTGATTTGAAGGGAAAGACTAAATGTCAATTATGCTTAAAGCATGATGGTAAAAATCATCATGATTTTATTTGAATTTTGAGCAGTGATTACTTTCCATCATGTCTTCATAAATACTGGCTAATATTGCCAACAAATCATAAAAGCATAGACATAGTAATTACCCCAAATTTCCACTGTACATGTATTGTACACATGTACAGTGTACACATGTACATGTACTACTACATTATGTACCTTGGGTCTCCATCATGTTCGTTCATGTTTTTGTCAAGTATAGCCTACAACTATTTTTGTACAGCAGAAACGAATTGATCAAAGCGAAGCATCATTCAGTATTTCATTCATGAATCATTTTGTGGGCTTACCAGTCTGTGTTTAGCCGTCTATCATCAGGATTTGGTTCGTCTTCGACCTGGACGATCACTGTCACCGGGCTGGTCAACTGCAGGTGCAAGTGGCTCGAACCGGTATGGTTCAGCGCCACGTGCCGACTTCTTCGTCATCGTCTTCGCCTTCTCTCTCGTCTGGGAGCTCCCTCATCGCTAGAGCTGACATCACTATCCTCAAGTGCCTATATGAAACTCCTCTTCCTCATCTATACTGTGATCTTCCCAATATTCGCTGCTATCGGACATTTTCGCTGTTTTTCGGTCTAGAAGATGTCGCTTGTCCGCTGTTGTTCCGCATTGCATGTATGGTAAATGCATACAGTACACACGATCGACTGTTGTGCGTGGGGGTAACAAAGCGTCATGGGTGCTACGTCACACACGAAGTATGAATTATTCATGAGTTGAGGGCTTTTGGTGAAACTGGGCTTTTCTGGGTCGTAGAACGCCGATCAAATTGATTTTTTTTTGCATGAAGGAACAAGTTTTATTGAATAATAATAATATGTTAGTAATCATTAAACATTTCTCGAACGAAAACAGCAACACAGCACTTATCATTATTCCGTTGTAGTCAATCTTTAAACGCCCAACCACACATCTGTAAAATATATTTTATCCTGCAAGAGCTTTAGCCTGTGACACCGCAAACGTCCCCGTGAAGACCGCCAGCTGTTTTCCAGTAGATAACGATCTCAGTCTCTGCGGTTTGTAAACAATGGGCCCCAGAACCACGAGTGTCTGGTGTGTGTTAAGTCAATGGGATTTTGGCCCAGAAAAGGAATTTTGAAGAAAAAAAACAAATCAAAACTTTGACCTTCCGCACGACCGGAAGCAAATGTCAAACGATTTTGACGTTAACTTTTCAAATGTTGCCTAAGCCTTGATCTATCAGATCCCAGATTATGAACATCATAGCTTTAGTATATTTTGATATACAGTCGATAGCAAATGGTCATTTTTAAAACTTAAATGGCTTGTAATTTGATACCTGATGACGTTACGTAACAACTTCTAGATTCATCTACATGATAAGGTCTTTATATGTGTGAAGTTTCAAGGTTGTGTGAAATTGTTAACTTGCACTTTCGATGTAGAGAAGAGTTAAGGAGAAGAAGGAGAAGTAAAAAAAAACTTAAAAAACGGAACAATAACAATAGTTGTTCGGCTGAAAAGCCGAACACCTAAAAAGTAAAGGTCCAAGAACAGATCCCTGTGGCACACCAGAATGAACTGCAGCCCAGTCAGATGATGATCCCATAAACTGAACCCGTTGAGACCTATTTGTAAGATAAGACTTGAACCAGTCCAACATTGAACCACAAACGCCATATTTATGTAATTTGTTCAAAAGAACTTGATGACTCACACGATCAAATGCTTTAGACCAATCTAAAAATATGGCATCAATGCGGAAGGGTTTCAGAACATCAAGTGCATTGGCCCAGCTATGATAAAGGGTTGTCAATTGAGTAACGCAGGAGCGCTTTGGCAAAAACCCATGTTGAGTAGGTGAGATTATCCCCTCTATACATATGATTAATGAGATGTTTACATAAACCCTTTCAAGAATCTTACCAACAACAGAACAGAGTGAGATGGGTCTATAATTAGACATAACGTGAGCATCACCAGTTTTAAGTAATGGAACAACATTCGCTAGCTTCCATTCATGAGGAACTACACCAGAGGCAAGCGAAAAGTTAAAAAGTTTAGCTAATGGCTGGGCTAAACTATCACAAGTTAGTTTAAGCAACATTGGAGATATGTCATCAGGACCACAAGATTTATGCATGTTAAGTTCAGAAAGGAGTTGTTTAACTTCAGTCAGAGTTGTTGAAATGTTACAAAAATGAAAATCAGTAATAGTGTGATCACATGAGATATCAATGATATTGTTAGAGTCACTACTAAAATTTCTCTGGAAAATAAGGTTGAAATTCTTTCATTAACCCTCTCAATACCGTTTTGACATACATGTAAACAACCGCCGGTGACCACATTCTTTGACCACTCAAGCGTGAAGCACACATTCTTACACAACAGAAAGCTTGTGTTCAAAGGCCAATTTTACAAACTCTATTATCACCTTGAAGATATCGTTTTACAGAAAATTAACTAATAATAATTATCATGCTTATTTAATTCCCTTTCATAATCCAAAAATCATTAAGATCGGTCAATAAATGTCCAAGTTCTCACTCTTTGTTTCCTCAGTGCGATCTGTAAACTCAAACACTTTTTTGTACACAAACAAATGGCACTCCTTAGGTGTTTGGCATTTCGGATCTTTCAATTCCAATTTGAAGGGATTGCATAATAGCAACCTTAATTTATTTCACCATCAATGGAAAGATCCGATCTTTCTCTTTCCAACCATTGTAAGCTTGGGTATGGAGGGTTAACATTGACAAAACTACAGCTTTATAACAAATGGCCTTTATGCTCAGGCTAGAGTGCTTTTTTGTGTGGAAGCTTGGTCGACAAAAGTCGCCTATGGTAAAGAAGAGGGGGTATGAGTGCAGTCGACAAAAGTCGCCTATGGTAAGGAAAGGGTTAATAATGCCATTTTCAGTTTGAAAACGTGTAATTGTACTCTTTCGACGGTGGGTACTAACAAATGACCAGAACCATTTAGGATTAGATGAACAATTCATGGCCATGTCCTTGATATAACTATAATAATAATAATAATGGAGTCTTATATAGCGCCGGTATCCGCCAAAAGGCGCTCATGGCGCTCGCTCGTGATACAAGAGAACAAGAGAAAAAAGGCAACAAATATATAGAAAATTATTAGTCTATATTGGCTTGAAACAGATAATACGATTGTCTAAATATTTGACCTCATTCCGAAGTTTTTTGTACTTGTTCCATAAATTATGATTAGCCTTGTTACAGATAGCTGCTTTGTAAGCTTTGTTTTTATTTTTAGACAAAATAATGATCTCCGCATAAATCCAAGGATGTTTCTTTCTACCTTTACATTTGGCAATAGGAACAATATCTTTCACAGCAGCAAACAATAGGTCTTTAAAATAATCCCATACCACATCAATGTTGTCTGAAGAAAAACAGGTGTCCCAAGGCACCATGCGAAGAGTGTCACATAAAGTATTGATATCAGCTTTATTATATTGGTAAAAAGACCTATTCATAGTTTTTTGATCATGAGAGGTTAACAAATTAAAATAAACACCATTATGATCACTGTTACCAAGACCAGAATGTTGGGTAACATTTGAAAATAAGTCGGGTCTGTTGGTAAATAACAAATCTATAACTGAGCCAGAATTGGTAGGTGAATTTCCATCACGAGTGGTGAATGTAACTAACTGCTGTAAATTGAGAATATCAGAAATATTATGGAGACGTTGTACTGAGGATGATTGTATACGGGAGTTGTTTGATGACACCTTAAAATCTATGTTGAAATCACCAAGTATAGCAATGGCAACGTACTGTTGGGAAAATGCCAATGTATTTTCAAGAACAGATTGATAATCATAAAAAAATTTAACAGTGGCACTCGGAGGCCTATACAAGCATCCCAACAACACTTTACCATGTTTAGTATGGATTTCAATCATAATTAATTCTAGGTCCACATGTTCAAACTCATATTTACGAACCGGAGATAAATGTTTAGCAATAGTGACAAATACTCCCCCACCATGCCTGTTACAATCTTTTCTGAAAATAGCATAATTAGTTAGAAGTGAGTTCTCCATCGAGAGGTGTCAAGCTTGTAGACATCTAGTTCCGTTTGAAAGAGAAGTAACTTGTTGACGATACTTCTTGCGTTGAACAGAACTGCGCTAATAGTAGACTTGGATGAAAATCCCAAAGCAGTCTGAGATAATGGTGATGGTTGAGATATTAGTCGACATTGTGTAGGCTGGGAAGATGACGATGATGATGATGATGACGGTAAGAGCTTTGTAGATGGACCAGGATTACTTTCAATATCACCACAGACATCCAATACAATGTTAAACTAGAGATTCAGAGTTTGTCTCGACACAAACTCTAGGTGTTCGGGAGGATGTAAGGTCAAATTGGGGTCAACTTTGTTTAAATATTTTGTGACAATTAACGATCTGTACAATGGTGCAACAAATTTTAATTTACCTCTTGTGGTTGCTGAGATATGATCTTTTTAAATATTAAAATTTTTACTTCCGGTTTGGACAGGAAGTAAGGTGAAATTAGGGTCATCTTTTGTAAATATATTTTGACAATTAGCGATCTGTACAATGGTACAAAATTTGTGAATTACCTCTTGTGGTTGTTGAGATATGATTTTTTAAATATTAAACCTTGACTTCGGTTTGGACAGGAAGTAAGGTCAAATTAGGTCATCTTTTTGTAAATATCTTTTGACAATTAACGGTCTGTACAATGGTATAAAATTGTGAATTTACCTGTTTTGGTTGTTGAGATATGATATTTTTAAATATTAAACTTTGACTTCCGGTTTGGACAGGAATTAAGGTCAAATTAGGTCACCTTTGTGTAAATATTTTTGACAATTAACAATCTATACAATGGTGCAAAAATGTCAATTTACTACTTGTGGTTGTTGATATATGATTTTTTTAAATATTAAACTTTGACTTCCGGTTTGGACAGGATGTAAGGTCAAATTGGGGTCAGCTTTTTGTAAATATTTTTTGACAAATCACGATCTGTACAATGGTACAAAAATTGTAAATTTACCTCTTGTGGTTGTTGAGATATGATAGTTTTTAATATTAAACTTTGACATCCGGTTTGGACAGGAAGTAAAAGGTCAAATTAGGGTCATGTTTTTAAAATATTTTTGACAATTAACAATCTGTACAATGGTGCAAAACTCTGAATTTACCTCTTGTGGTTGTTGAGATATGATTTTTTAAATGTTAAACTTTGACTTCCGGTTTGGACAGGAAGTAAGGTCAAAGTGAGGTCATGTTTTTGTAAATATTTTTCGACAATTAACAATCTATACAATGGTGCAAAAATGTGAAATTTACCTGTTGTGGTTGTTGAGATATGATTTTTTTAAATATTAAACTTTGACTTCCGGTTTGGACAGGAAGTAAGGTCAAATTGGGGTCACTCACAACTCGAGTTTCATCTACTTGTTAAGTTCTAAGTACATGCCAAGTTTCAAGTTCATGTGAAGTTTGCAAGTATGTATTTTTTTGTGGACAAGAAGAAGAAGAAGAAGAAGAAGAAGAAGAAGAAGAAGAAGAAGAAGAAGAAGAAGAAGAAGAGAGAAGAAGAAGAAGAAGAAGAAGAAGAAGAAGAAGAAGAAGAGAAGAAGAATAAGAAGAAGAATAAGAAGAAGAAGAAGAAGAAGAAGAAGAAGAAGAATAAGAAGAAGAAGAAGAAGAAGAAGAAGAAGAAGAAGAAGAAGAAGAAGAAGAAGAAGAAGAAGAAGAAGAAGAAGAAGAAGAAGAAGAAGAAGAAGAAGAAGAAGAAGAAGAAGAAGAAGAAGAAGAAGAAGAAGAAGAAGAAGAAGAAGAAGAAGAAGAAGAAGAAGAAGAAGAAGAAGAAGAAGAAGAAGAAGAAGAAGAAGAAGAAGAAGAAGAAGAAGAAGAAGAAGAAGGTGGTAAAAAAAATTTTTTTTTAAAGCATTACTACAAAAACAATAGGTGTTTGGTACATGCGAACACCTAATAAAACAACTACAGTTGGAATAATAACTGATTGGGGCATGTCCAAGAAACTTTCTTGGGTCTTGGTTTGTCATGTTTTGTGCTTGTATATACATGTGCATATGTAGTCTCAGCCATGATTAATTGAAGAAGCCACACAAAAGGTGCTTGGTCAGAACATGGGCTTGATTGTGTTACATGTACAATAGCAGGCATCAAGGTGACAATGGAACCAGTCAAGCACGTTTTCTTGAAGAAAAGCTGAGAAAGCTCAGGAATGAGCTTGAAATCTGCCAGATTTCCTTTCCATGATGAGAAGAGGAAACTACACAACTACACCAAAAGTAATCAGTGGGTGAAACTCTACAAAATGATATGAGATTCTCACTGCGACTTGAATGAGAAATAGCAATGATGATGGCAGTTGTCAGAGCTAGATGTAAAAGCTTGTGGTCCAGGCATAGCCATGGTTTTACAGAATTCAATATCAAATATACGCAATACCTTTTTTATTTGATTCACGATATCGAGAACTTTTCAAGTTAGAGAAATCGGCAAATCACTGATTAAAAAAATATCGCGATTAAAAATAAACTTGCCATTGTGAGTCAAGTCAGGACTTTTCAACTTTCAGAAGGGCAATTCCACGGTAACTTTACGTTAAATTTTAGGCACTTTGACATGCACAAAAGAGTCTCACAACTTAATGCATTGGTTTCCAACAGTCAGACTTTTTTTTTTTTTGTTTGAACACTGTAAGTGGGAACCACTACAATACGTCAATTTGAAATGCTAGCCTTGGCCCACATTTTTGATGCGCCGCAGCGCATAAACAACAACGGACTGCTGTGAAGCTGTCGATCAGTCCACAAAATGCAAGATAAAGTATGAAATTTCCAACTCCACGCCTTGAGAGAAATTGATGAAAAAATACTAGCTGTCAGAAGTCCAAAGATAAAATAGTGATGTGTAAAACATACGTGCTAATGAAGAAAACATTCACTTACAGGAAAGAGGTTGCATATGTTGATATTCATAAAGTTATATTAATGCAATGGGCATATAGGCTAACATTGGGCAAAGTAACTTTTGTTACATGTGGTTAACTTTTGTTACATCGTTACAGTTTTACTTTTTTTTCCTAAGCAGGTGTATTTTGTTAGTTTCTATTTTATTTGCCACACATAGAAGGATGAGACAACTAATTGCCAGATATCAAATCCAACAATTAAAAATACAATGAGAACAAAACTCATCTTTGGTTAACTTTCGTTACATAGTCTGTAACACCAACTTCAAGATTTTCCGCTAACTTGTATGAGCCAGAGTAAAAAATAAAGTTACCTAGATATGAAAGGTTATATAACAGACAGTTGAAAAATCAGTAATTCCATTTAATACTAATTTGAAAATGAAGCAAAGGATTACGTTGTTAAATTGGCACTATTTAAGCACAATGTTTGTGGTGAGGAGCATCATGATGATAGATGAATTTGACAAATGAATATGTGTGTTCATTATCTTAAACAACAGTTTAAGATGTTTGAAATGAGTTATGTAATTTCAATTTTTAAGGCCATGTCCATGTTTCATAGAAGTGAGAAACAAAAAGCTAACTACTTCAGAAGTACATACACGCTATGCAAATGAATTAGCGATTGATTGTGGCTTGTAGGGGGTACATACATGTACCTGTGGTTATTGGCTCTAAAGCAATCATGCATGAATGAAAAAATAATAATAATCACAATACTATCGAAAATCGTGGTTACTGACATTACATTTTTAAGGTATTGGGTCCACTCTTAATGCCATAATGTCCATAACACATATTTCACTCATCAGTTTGTTCCAAAGTAGTTTGCATTATACCTAGACCTTACTCAGTACAAAAATAATTACAGAAATTTGTTACATGCTATATAAAGAGAAAATGCTGGTTACTCCGCGTTACATTTTAGGACATGCATAAATTGTTGCTTTTCTCTTACATTGCGTACATATAACAAATTTCTGAAATTCTTGTTTTATGCTGAGTAAAGAATCTGAGTGTCATGCAACTACTGTAAACTTGATGGTGAAATATAAATGATAACGTGGGGAAGTGGGCCCAATACCTAAAAAATATTAACGTGTGTAACCATGGAATTACCATATATGTTTGCAGATATATCATGGATGAAAAAAAAATAAAAAAATCAATATAGCCCAAAGCTTACCCTCATTTGTATTGTTTCTATGTTTATATTATCCATGGGTTGCATAAAGAGTTAAATGACTGACACCAAGCCCTCCCCACCCGTCAAACTCACTACTACTGTCATCCTAACTCTACTAAAGTCAACTGGCAATCCCTGGCTTAGATGGGGACTCAAACTACTTGGAAAGTTCAGATTTTATACATTTACATACAAGATTTATGACTTGTATTTGGCTTATGCTTGAACTGACATGCAGGCCATTTACCATGTAACCTTAACCTTCCCAAATTCTCCAAAATCCTCTTTGCTAAACTGAAGGATTTTGGAGGATTGAGATACATATGCTACATGCTCTTTGCTAAAGTGAGAAGGATTTTAGAGGATTGAGGTTATTAGGCATACTTGCCTTTCCATGAGTACATGTACATCCATGTTTGTTGTAGTGATTGCAAGGTCAGTGCTTGGGTCAGTGGACACTGTTTATTGCTCCATGCATGGAGGTGCCTGGCCATGTACATGTATCACAGATTAAAAAACACATGTGTGCATACATGTCATGTGCTTGCTTCACTACTGAAGGATTTTGGAGGATTCAGGTTATGTGTAAGCAAATAGGCCCTAGGGAGTTAGGAAGGATTCAGGTTATGTGTAAGCAAATGGGCCTAGGGAGTTAGGAAGGATTCCAGGTTATGTGTAACCAAATGGGCCTAGGGAGTTAGGAAGGATTCAGGTTATGTGTAAGCAAATGGGCCTAGGGAGTTAGGAAGGATTCAGGTTATGTGTAAGCAAATGGGCCTAGGGAGTTAGGGTTAATGAAATTAAATTCCATGTGGATTTGGATATATATCTCCGACCTCAGATTACCTCAAAAATGATAACTTTAAAATGTAACTAGAGCTCAAGTGCCTGTTGGGACAAACACACGGTGTTCGTGAGAACTTCGGTTCAATCAAATTATCATCGATGATGTCACAATCATATTTTTGCAAATGTGGATCATCTTTTATTATAAAATATCAATTTTATATTCAGAAGACCTATCAATTTTGCATTAGAATGTGTTGGAAGTAAAGGTCAGATCAGGTTATTTGAAGGGTCACACATCTGACACAAGAAAACCTCCTCATGTTCATGAAAAAATAACATTAAATCGCGATACCTTTTTATTCGATTATGATGTTGAGAACTTTTTAAAGTTATCGGCATATTGGCAAATCACGATTAAAAAATATATCGCGATCAAAAAATTAAAAAAAAATCAACATTGTGAGTCAAGTCAGAAATTCCATGGAAACAAAATTACAACAGTCTTTTCAGCTTTTGGAGTGAGAAACAAAAGCAAACTACTTCAGAAGTACATACACGCTCTGCAAAGCAATTTGCGATTTATTGTGGCTTGTAGAGAGGTACATTCCTGTGGTTATCGGCTCTAAAGCAATCATGCCTGAATGATAAAATAATCACGATATTATTGAAAAAATCCTTATCGCCCAAGCTTAGTACCTACTTTGGTTCAGGAGGTATGGTTTTTCATAATATATTTATAAGAACTACATGTACATACATGTATTCGCTGAACATCTTAACTTCCAGTTCAGTTACATTACTAAATTTATCACAAAAGTAATACACTAAATTTGTGAAATTCTGTTTGATAGTTTCTGAGATGGGAATATGTTGCCCTTTTGGTGTGGGTGGCACTTTTATCTTACAAAACTTATGATTTCTCCATTTCTCCATGAGCAGTGGCTACGAGGCTGTTTATAAACCCTGGGAATGAGGATAGGTCATGTTTTGTTTTTAAAATATATTTTGCTCCTAATGCTGTTCATGGTTACAGTTTGTGTTTACAATTTTTTTTTTCACAGACCTGAAATACATTGGCGATGAAACATCTTAATTTTACTAGCTATTTTTAAGGTGTTTTGCAAACCTGGGAATTTTATGCAATCTTATTTGTTTTTGAAAAACCTTCTTTTTAGCGAGACAAAGAAACGTGTATTCATCTCCATTATACTGTACATGCACAGTGCAGTGAGCGAGATGGTTGCGCCAATACGCGTGTACTGCGTGCCGTGTGGCCCACATGCATAACGTCCATTCAGTCTGAAGTATTGAGGACAGAATGTATTAATTACTAATAATTAAATAGCAAATCAATTAGTGATGATATGCAGTCATCGTTATTACAGCAATCTAGAATTCCAAGGATTACCAGTGCAAAATAAGTCATTCTGAGCTTAGCAACTATGGAGTGCCATGGTCAAGCGGTTTAGTGCATAGGATTTGTGTTCTGATGGCAGAGTAGGTCACAGAATGTGGGTTGATCGACGCGACCGTGGTAATTGTGACAGGCATGACACTTTTGCCATAATTGCTTCTCTCCACCAGGGGTAAATGGGTACCTGTGAGGGCAGGGATGGTTGTTGTGTTTGATTAGCACATATCACGCTGAAATGGCAGCAATGAGCTGTATACTCCCAGGGAGCTGGGATGAACTCGGGATGGTTTCAGGAATGATTTATGAGCCTGATGAGCAGAAATTAATAATGTAATGCGCCTTGAGCACCAGTTTGGTGAATCGTCGCCATACATATGAAGTCTACATTATTGTGGGTGTTCAGTGTGCGAAACACCTATTGTTTTGTTCGGTTTTTGGGTGTTCGGTAGCATGGCGAACACCTATTATTGAGTCTGGATCTGGATAAATACTGCAGTAATCTCCATAGGGATGTACAGGTTGCAGATTGTGTGAGCTCGTTGACTAATTATAATAAGCTCTGCTTTTGATATCTGAGAGTTTAATTTTGTAAATTTTGCTTAAAGATATTGATGAGGGCCTCTCTCACAGATGCTGGGAGAAGGTTCCACTCTACTGTAGTTCTAGGCAAATGAATATTTGTGACAGTCTTTGTTTCACAGACTTTACGTATGAGAAGGATACTGATTTCGTTGTGCAGTCTGTACTCAGTCATTGTTCTTTGAATATTTTGAAGATGGTCCAGAATTTATTGCTGACTTTATGATGAATTGGTTGTACAGTAAGGAGAGGCGTGAGATCATTCTACGTTCCTCAGGGTCTCAGCCTAGTGTTGAATAATTGAGGAAACACTATCTGTCTTAGTGTAATTGTTCCGTTACAAACCTTGCAGCTCTTACTGAACTGCACTTCAGGATTGGGTTAAGTATTTTTTGTGATAGGTCCCAGATTGTGGCCTTAATACTCTAAGCGAGAGGACCATGATTTGTAGGCTGCTTCTTTGACTGTTGGAGAACAGCTGTGAAGTTTTCTGAATGAGGCCTAATATCTGATTTCCTTTGTTTGCCGCTTTGCCAATGTGTTGTGCCCAAGTCAGTTTGCTGTTTATGTGCACCTAAATGGGTATGAAACGGCGTTTTCCAGAACATGATGGATTAAGTAAGTAGTACGTGTTGAGTGATTTCTTATATGTTATCTGCATACAGTAGCATTTGGAAGCATTAAACTCCATTTTGCCATTTAATGGCCAGTTCTGTAGTTTTTTGTATATCTTTCTGCAGTTAAGCACTCTCAGGAAATGATGTCATCTCACGATGATGACTAATCATCTCTGTTCTAATCCGAGAGTCAGAGTTTTTGGAAGGTCGTTTAATATAAGATAAACAAGAGAGGACCATGACTGTACCTTGTGGGACACCAGATGAAACATAGGTGAGGCGGATGACTGTCGCCTATGACAACTTGTTGGAGTGCGGAGTGATGAAAACATTCAATCCAGGCTGCAATAGAGACCTGGATGCCACTTCTTGCAGTTTGTAATAGGCGGCTGAT
The DNA here is from genome assembly GCA_029582265.1 of Zoroaster sp. YZ-2022. Taxonomy (NCBI): domain Eukaryota; kingdom Metazoa; phylum Echinodermata; class Asteroidea; order Forcipulatida; family Zoroasteridae; genus Zoroaster; species Zoroaster sp. YZ-2022. The sequence continues at coordinate 46,406,189 of CM055821.1, forward strand.
GAGGGACCTTGTCCGTCTTTTGAGAAATCCATTATGATGAGATCATTTGGCTGGGAATCTAGACATCCTCATCTTTTCTGTGATGTCATCTACAACGATGATAAGTTGAGTCTCATACGATCTCTCCTTCGAAACCATGTTGTTCATCAGATAAGATGTGATGATCCTCAAGGTGTAACATTATATGATGAATGATATGTTCAAGTATTTTACAACAAATTGATGTTAATGATATAGGACGATGGTTGCGGGTTTTGGCCGGTGTACTTTTATAGACGGGTGTAACGACCGCTGCTCTCCAGTCGGCTTTGGAAGGTTCGGTATCCAAGGATTTCTGGAACAGTTTCTGAAGAATTGGTGCTATACTGTTGATGTTATTCCTTGAGTACTCTTGCTGGAATACCGTCAGGGCAGGCTTTCTGACTGTTAAGATTTTGAGTAGCTTCTCGACTCCTTCTACACTAATTTGGATCATTTCAATTGGAGTTACCCGGAATAAGTCGGGGTTTGGAATGAGTGAGATCCTCCTTGGTGAAGACAGAAATTAAACTGTTGATTCAACTATAGCTTTCTACCTGGGTTCTGTGACAGAAGGTCAATTTAGATGAAAAGTGTTGATTCAACAACCCGTCTGTCTAATTAGTTTAATGTACCTCCAGAATGGTTTAGGGTTAGGTAAGGTTTTCTCCAATGTTATGAATATGGTTCGCGGAGCTTTCCTAATAGATCTATCGAAGGGATCTCCTAAAATTTTAAAATTGATCCAGTCAGATCAAGAGCCAGTTCTTAGCTTTCATATGATTTCGTTTCGCGGTATACCTCGGTGATGGCAGTTTGATAACCCAATTAGTTTACTGGTGAACTGTATATTTAGTGATGGAGTATGATGAATTACGATGGCGAGGAGAGTGAGTTAAACCCAACCACAGTTCATCCACTGACATTGAAGAAAAGAACCTCTTCTGTGGGACAATTGTGTGTGTGGGAGTTTTCAATCTCCTCAAGTTAGCCTTCCATATAAATAGAGTTTCTTGCGAATAAGGTTTATTACGTTTACATGAATGAGGTATCCACTAAGACAATAGTGATCAGATATACCTGGAATAATAATTTTTGAACTAGAGATGGAGAGTTTGTAAAGACCAAATCCAGAATATTGTTTTTCTCTCGTGTTTCGGTAATAATTTGTTGTAGGCAGTTATACTGCGTTATGTCTAGCATCAGTTTACTGAGGCTGAATGTCTCCTCCGCTAATGAAAAGATTACTGTTCCAGTCAATATCCGGTAGTTAAAATCATAGCCTTGGTTGGCTACTACGACAAGTGGCTCAGAATATTGTCCAAGTCCTTAAGTGCAGAAAGATCAGCGTCTGAAGAGCCAGTGTGGTTTGATGAAATACCTTAAAATAAAGGGTGGTACCGTTCTAATACTAGCCAAACCGTTTCTGTGTGGTCTAATGGTGTAAGTTCATTCTTGTTTTGGTAATAAATATGATTTTATGGCAAGCGACGCCTCCACCAGGAGAGCTAGATTTTTCTATCCTTCCGAAAAAACAGTATGGTGTCTGGAATAATTTCACTGCTGTATATCGATTCGTTCAGCCAATTGGTATATACTGTTAAGGTATTCCTTGAGTACTCTTGCTGGAATGGTCAGGGCGGAGCTTTCTGACTATTAAGATTTTGAGTAGCTTCTAGGCTCCTTCTACACTAATTTGGATGTTTCAGCGGTGGGTGCAGATAGTCAGGGTTTTGGAATATTGGTGAGATCCTCCTTGGTGAAGACAGATTAAACATTGATTCAGCACTGGCTTTCTGCCTGGGTTCTGTGACAAGTCCAGTTGGAGTAGAAGAGTCTTGGTTCAACAGCCGTCTGTCTAATTGATTTAATGTTACCTCCAGAATGGTTTAGGGTTATTGGAAATGGGTTTTCTCCAATGTTATGAATGTAGTTTCGCCGGGCTTTCCTAATAGTCTATCAGAGGATCTCTAAAATTTTAAATTGGTCAGTCAGTCAGAGCCAGTTCTTTAGCTTTATCATATGATTTCGTTTTCCATGATATACCTCGGTGTTGTGGTTGATAACTTGGGTAGTTTACTGGTGACTGTATATTTCGTGATGGAGTATGATGGTGCATTAGCCGAGAGGAGAGTGATTTAAACCCAACCCACAGTTCATCATGACATTGAAGAAGGAACCTCTTCTGTTAAGGACGAATTGTGTGTGTGGGGAGTTTCAATCTCCTCCAAGTTAGCCTTCCATATAAATAGAGTTCTTGCAGACCGTTTGTGCGTTTACACTGAATGAGGGTATCCACTAGACAATATAGTGATCAGATATACCTGGAATAATATAATTTTTTGAACTAGAGATGGAGGTTTGTAAGACCAAATCCAGAATATTGTTTCTCGTGTTTGGTAATAATTTATTTGTAGGCAGTTATCTTGCGTTATGTCTAACATCAGTTTACTGAGGGCTGGATATCTTCCTCCGCTAATGAAAATTACTGTTCCAGTCAATATCCGGTAAGTTAAAATCACCAGCTAATGATTTGGCTACTACCGACAAGTGGCTCAGAATATTGTCAAGTCCTTAAGTACAGAAGATCATATCTGAAGAGCCAGTGTGGTTTGTTAAAATACGCCAAAATAAAGGGTGGTACCGTTCTAATACTAGCCCAAACCGTTTCTGTATTGGTCTAATAGGTGTAAGTTCATTTCTTGTTTGGTAATAAATATGATTTTATGGCAAGCAGAGCGCCTCCACCAGGAAGCTAGATTTTCTATCCTTCAAAAAACAGTATGGTTGTCTGGAATAATTTCACTGCTGTATGTCGATTCGTTCAGCCAGGATTTCGGTACCACAAACAACATCGGGGAAACAGTAGTTCTAGGAGGGCTTGAAAACCTCCAGGTTTTATTCTTAATACTCTGAAAGTTAACGTTCATTAATTTCAAAGCGTGAGCGGAGGGTTTGACCCGAGGGTTTGACCGACGTCCTTGTTTTTTATTTCCGTTTCCCGAGGCCAAGGTAACTTTTTTTTTGCCGAAATTCTACAAGCCGGCTTTGGGCTGAATTATAACGAGTTTCGATGTTATGGGGAGGAATTGGTGGAATAAGACGATTCTGAGGTTTCTTCAGTATAACACATCAAATGAGTTCGATAAATGGTAAGCTGATGTCAAACAATCGCGCTGGAAAAATCTAGGCAGGCCACAATTACAGCACACCATGAGTAGGAGTTATGCAGTATATGTGTGCATTGTATAGGCGTCAAGTCAGTACCAGTACATTTGTTATGGAACCAAATGAGACATTCCTACGCATTCCACCTTGCTTTGGTTGCTGTATTTTACACTCTTCCTGCAGATGCCACAAGGGTATGATTTAGGGCCAGGGTTTAACTGAATGTCAATGCCGGAAAGCAAGAGCATCAACATGCATTGAGTAATCCTAGGTTGATTTAAGATATTTAGTCTATAGTTCAGTTTGAATTTCCCGCCACAAGATCTTAAAACATGGAGCCTAACTCACCGGGAGTGGGGTGGTCGTCTTGTGCAGTAATAAGGAGTGGTAGATGAGGCTCTTTTTCAGGCAAGAGGGAGCTGCAGTTGATGGTAGTAACAGCAAGCCAGAAGGAAAAAGACGATTACACCTGGGGCAGATGTCCAGTTGTATAATGCTAAAGTCATTGGCAGAGATCAGTTCCAGTAGTTTGAAAGGCGATTAAAAACATCAAAATCTCCAGGGAAAAGTCACTTAAGGTATAAAAACACTAGAATCCAAGGACAACGTGAGTAAGCTTTTAAGGCGTAAAACACACTAATAGATGGGTAGTAAAAGCGAGGATTGAAACGGATAAAAAGACTTAAAATAAAAGACTTAAAATAAAAAATGAGCGGAGGGAACAAAATCCACGTCCGTCCGTAGCGCACACACACACTAGCACTGACTAGGGTATAGCATCTTCTGGCACACACGCGAGCTGTCAGTCTGATCTTGTAAACTCCACAATTAGTACCCGAAACACCTATTGTTTTTGTTCGTTTTTTTTCTTTTTTTTTCTTCTCCTTTTCCGGATAGATTGTCTACAAAAAATACATACTTGCAAACTTCACATGAACTTCAAACTTGGCATATACTTAGAACTTAACACGTAGATGAAACACAATTTTTGACATCATGATTAGGTCATCAGATATCGAATTACGATAAATCAAAGTTTAATATTTAAAAAAAATCATATCTCATGAACCACAAAAGATATTTTCACAATCTTTGCATCATCTGAAAGATCTTGAATTATGTAATTTTTCGTTTTTAGACGTGACCCCAATCTGACCTTTTCTTCCGGTCAAAACCAGAAGTTGAAAATTTCAAAATTTCAAAAAATCATATCTCATGAACCATAGAAGATGTTTTCACAATCTTTTTATCATCTTAAAGATTTTGAACTATGTCACATTTTGTTTTCAGACGTGACCCCAATCTGACCTTTCCTTCCGGTCGAAACCGGAAGGTTAAGTGAAACAATATGCTGAATTACTATTCCCTGTATGTACGAATAGCCCATATCGCGCGTGCACAGAATTTCGTACACACAGCAATATCTGGAGTTTAATATTGGCCCTACTGACGTAAAAGGCCTTGTCACAGGGGGCAATTTTGGGCAATTTTCAGGCAATAAATGTTGCTGGCAATGAGATTGCTCGGAGATTGCCCTGTGTGGCATTCATGCAATCCAATGGCAATGAGTATACTGGCTTTCTACTTTGAGGCAATCTGTCGAGGCAATCTCTCAATCACATTGCGTATCAGTAATCATGTGACATTTTATCACTAGCACAACGTTTTCGTGACCATTTAATTTCGGTTACATGAAAAAATACTGAGGAATTTTGCCGTTCTTTTTAACTCCAAAGCAAAATACAAGAAAATAAAATGGTTTACTGAGAAAGAGGAAAATATAATTGCATTATTAAGAGGTAAGTAGACATTATTTAGAGGTATATTGGCCTAAAATGTTTGTAAAGTAGGCCTATCGTAGACATAATTATTGCATGCACAATCCAATGGAGGTTCGTGACGGACGAAACTGTAGTACTACATGTACATCTATTTCGTGAAACTATATCGAGTTTGCATTTTAACTAAAAATAATGACTGATCATGGATAGATGCTATATTGTCCAGAAAAAAGGTTTAAAAACTGTGCTATGCAGTCAAAGTCAAAAGAGCATCCGTTGCAAAATGCTTCCTTGTTGTGTAACTACCTACATATAATCCATGTCACGTAATGATCGCACTTTCGTGAAATGGCGCACCTACATTAATTAAACTTAGCATTTCTCGGAAAACTTACAAAACTATGGCGTATTACTGGTTTGCATAAACTTATCTAAGTGGCTTATTACAGAAATACAAATTATAGTGAAATTGTATGATTTACTGGAAAATTAGTGCTTGTGAAAGTGGAAAAAGTTGTTTAACCACTGATTTTTACTAGATACAAATAGTAAAGAGATTTACCACCGAACATCTGTGTTTTTATTGTTCTATGCCGTCAACAAGCTGTTGTCTGTGGAAACCAAAATATATGAATGCTTTGCATTTGCAATGATTTTTTTAAGAAATACTGATCCTCAAATTGGACACATTCCTTATACAGGCATGAGAATGGAGTTTTGCAAAAAGAAAGGAAAAATAATCCAGGCTTACATGTATATTAGATTTTGGTATATGAAAACCTTATAGGATAGCTATTTTGGATATTTTGTCATTGAAATCTCTTGTAATTTGGATTTAAAAAATAATAATAATCCCGGGAAATTTTTGGATTTTTGGTAAATGAAATCCTGAAAGGATAGGTATTTTGGGTATTAACTTCATTAACATCTGTAATTTTGGCAAGATTTTGTGTACATTATGACCTGTCAATATAATAAAATATAATTTTCAATCCAGCCGAGCTTCCATATCTGATGGTGACACGACAACATTCACAAAATGCATCGCCAGCTTACGTGAAGTTCTGAAAACAATCGCCGATTAGATGCTGGTCTGGAGAACCAGCAAACAAGAACTTTATCACACCAATTCCATTTCCATTTTATTTTTGATAGTTTGTCGATTTCATTAACATCCACGGGCGGAACCACGCTGGGCGTAAGTAAGTTTGAGCGCCATTTCTATCGTCTGCAAACTCGATCGCATAGAATGTTCCTGCTCTCGCGTGCGAAGACTGTGTGCAGATAGACTTGACAGTAAGTCGGTTCTCGTCTAGCGCGCCCATCACGCGCACCACACACAAAAATACATGTAGGACTGTTAATCACAGTCTACGGGAACGTGAGATAATTTGGTTGTGATCAGTACTCTTTTGCGCAGTGCCCCGCGTTGTGTGCAAAGCGAATCGTTGTATAATGTACTTCTTTGTTAAAACAAATTCTCCGTACATGCGTATTCCGGTGACGTCAACATTCAGAGAGGGGAAAAACACGGACACATACGTTCAGATACTCTTCCTTTTTTATCCGGCTGCGGCATCAATCAAATACTAGTAGGTCGCTACATTAAACAACAGTTTTCCTAGATACAATTTTCTGCTGTAAACACTAAGTTTATCGGGTGACAAAGTTAAATTTTCACTTACTTTTTTCACATGTTTTCTGAGCTTACCCCTATACAACCTACTCCCCAAATTTTATATCAAATTCACACTGAACTCGGAGACCACATATTTTGAGGTGAAAAATTCGGAGGTCCGGAAAAATCCAGAAGATTCTCATGCCTGCTTATAGAAGAAGCGAACGAAGACTCCTTAATTCGTTGGTGTTTATTTCGACGGTAGAGTGGAAAATTATTGAGAAAATAAATCATTAATATCATGGTTATGAAAATAAATCTTTTATTTGACAAAATGTTAACAGCAATTTTACACATTTCAAAGTTTTAAAGTACTTTTTGCAAGAAATTTAACCACCTTCCATTTTATTGGTCTTTCAAGAATATTGATTAAAAAGTTTTGAGAGCTTCTCCAAATTATACCATTTTATTTAAAAATCGAAAACAATATTTTATTTTCAAGTTTAAAAACAATTTTACAACCATCTGGAATAAGATGAAACATGATTTCAACTGTGTTTCCAGCATCTACCTGGACATGGTGGATTCTGGGTGAGTATCTTAATCATGATCAATATTAATTTGCATTGCTATCGGTAGACATAACATGATGTACATGTGTACATAATGAACACAATCATGACAATGTCCCCTGGCAATTATGTGCAACCCCTGATTACGTACTCTACATATTTGACAGGAAAAATGGTGAAAGGGAAGCTTCAATTTTGGTTTAGATTGTCATATTATCAAACATTTTTATTTGGTTGGGACACATAGGCCTAATGACCAAATTAATTTGTCCAAAGTGCTTTTATCTTAGAGAAAGAAAAACAAATTATAAAAAAATTATGTAAAAATTCAAGAAGTTACCAGACATAACTTTATGAAACACGAGGGGGAGCACCTATTTTTAATAAATTTTCACAGATTTTCACATAAAATTTTCAGGAGATCTAATGTTAACGACGAATTTCATTTAGTTTTAATGGTTGTTTATTACACAAAATTAAGGTTTAGTATAATTTGTTATTATTTTTTGCTATAGCAGTACTGGCATTTCAGTCCAATAGAAGGGGTGTATCTGATAACCGCCTTTCCAATCCAGATGTCAGTTAAACGACATTTAAATCTAAGCCCCTACTCCTCTTTTCAATCTTAATTTTTTTTAGAAAGAGGACAGAAACATCTTGCAACTTCAGCTATGCAGAATTGATGCTTGGTGTGATTTTTGACATAATGAAACACTAGTCATCAGTCAATGGAATTGGTAATTTGGGCCCCTCATACTTTTATTGCTTGTTTGCCCCTCCCCTTCCCTAGTTCTTGGATTCTATAGTGCTGCAATGATAGACAAAAGAATTTTAGAAAACAAATGTGTTGGTTCATCACCAGTGGCAGTATATATGCCATCACCAAGAACTTGGGGAGGGGCAGGCATTTTATTCAAAATTACCGATTCCAATGACAACCCCTGAATGTCACCCATTCTGAACTGTCACTAAATCGTACAAATGCAGATTGTTTGTTTTCTTGTCAACAAAGGATCATGGTTGGGTTCATTTACACTGAAGTCATTTCACTTGTTACATGTGTAAGACCATGAACACTCATTTCTAGATTGGTTACAAGTAGGTTAAACAGGTCAACAAAGTGGTTTCAATTGATTGTGGGGGAGGGAAGTGTGTAACCACAAAAGTCAACAGACAGTTAAAATAAATATGTATTTCATTGTTTTATTAGCAATTTACAAGCACCCACACAACTCTTTGATTATTTCAATGTCTAACAATTTATGTACAAAATGGCATCTGATCTTTAGGTTGTAATTCTGTAGTATGGATGCAGCTACAGACATTTTGCCAATCATGCGTACAATCTTGAAAATGTAAAAATCAATGTAGAATTTGTTTTCAAATTTTATAAATTATTTTTTAATTATTTGCAGTATAGGTGAAAACAAAGACAGTTTACATGTATAAGCATGTCACAATAAGGAGATGCTTGATTACAGTGTCACTATCATTGTCAATTTATCATTATATTTTTGTTATAAACTTAACCTGAAAGTGAAGTATATTATAAATAAAGATTAAATATATTTGTGTACAAGACTTAATATCAAGAGATAAATACCAATGTTGGCTTCATTTAAATCTAAAATTGAAAGGTTTTTCCATAAACAAAGTGAAAAGGGCAACCAATTATCAGATTTGATCCAGTGGATATAATTACATTTAATTTTGTTTGAATTGGGAATTATTTACTTTTTGACAACTCTTCTGCAGGGGGCAGGGGAAGATGGAAAGCACGGATGCAAGCTTTCTTCAACTTTATCATGTAGTAGTTATAAGCTTGTTTTCTAATGAAAGGCTAATTAGCTGAAGGGAAGGAAAGGAAATATTTATATGCTCTTCCATGCTTCAGTGTCTTCAGTAACCCCAACTCTCCCAAACAATTTAACCCACACTTCCTGCTCTTTGAATTTGCAGCCAAGTTTAATCCAGTTACTATACATGTAGTCCCCTTCTACCCTAAATCAACTTTGTGACTTTATGCCCATAATAACGCTGAATAGGTTGATCTGGCTACCTACAACCCTGGCAAACTATTTTCATATGAGTGATTTTTAATGTTGATTTATCATCTAGCATGGTTTTTGAAAAGCATGTGTTGGGCTAGTGTCAATATTTAAAATAAAAAACATTGTGTTCCAAGTCACACCTGTTAATTTCTAATTTATTGCTTAAATCTCACAACTTTTCCAAGTTCAACAGCCAATATCTCAAGAACTAAATGAACTAAAAAACAATTGAATTCCTTACATTAATAGCTTGTAATTCTTATGAAATTAGTTACCATAAATGCTTTGCCAATGGTCCAATTAGTGGCACACGAAGTAACGATTTTTACAAATTTTAAAAGGTCATATCTCATAGCTTTAATTTGATGTATAAGTTGACAAATTTGTTATTTTTTCATAATCATGAGGAAGTCATATATGACCTTCAAACCACCTGTGACCTTTACTTCCTGTCCAAACAGGAAGTTCAAATTCAACACATTCTAACGCAAAATTGATATGTCTTTTGAATATGAAATTGATATTGTTATTATAAAAGATGATAAACTCTTGCACAATATGATATTGACATCATCGATGATAATTTGATTGAACCGGAACTTGACTCGAACACCGTGTGTTTGTTCTAACAAACACTTAAGCTCTAGTTTTACTACTTCTTCTTCTTCTTCTTCTTCTTCTCCCCCGCGACTGTCCGGTAACAAACACATACTTCCAAACTTCACATGAACTTGAAACTTGGCATGTACTTAGAACTTAACAAGTAGATGAAACACGAGTTGTGAGTGACCCCAATTTGACCTTACTTCCTGTCCAAACCGGAAGTCAAAGTTTAATATTTAAAAATATCATATCTCAACAACCACAAGAGTTAAATTCACAATTTTTGTACCATTGTACAGATCGTGAATTATCAAAAAATATTTACAAAAAGGCGACCCCAATTTGACCTTACTTCCTGTCCAAACCGGAAGTCAAAGTTTAATATTTAAAAAATCATATCTCAACAACCACAAGAGGTAAATTAACAATTTTTGTACCATTGTACAGATCGTTGTCAAGAAATATTTACAAAAAGATGACCCCAATTTGACCTTACTTCCTGTCCAAACCGGAAGTCAAAGTTTAATATTTAAAAAAAATCACATTTCAACAACCACAAGGGGTAAATTCAGTCTTTCCATCATTGTATAGATTGTTAATTGTCGAAAAATATTTACACAAAGGTGACACCAATTTGACCTTTACTTCCTGTCCAAACCGGAAGTCAAAGTTTAATATTTAAAAAAATCGTATCTCAACAACCACAAGAGGTAAATTAACATTTTGCGCACCATTGTACAGATTGTTAATTGTCAAAAATATTTACAAAAACATGACCCCAATTTGACCTTTACTTCCTGTCCAAACCAAAAGTCAAAGTTTAATATTTTAAAAAAATCATATCTCAACAACCACAAGAGGTAAATTCACATTTGTTGCACCATTGTACAGATCGTTAATTGTCAAAACAATTTTACACAAAGGTGACCCCAATTTGACCTTTACTTCTTGTCTAAACCGTAAGTCAAAGTTGAATATTTAAAACAAAATCTTCCACAAGAGGTAAATTCACAATCTTTGCACCATTGTACAGATCGTTATTTGTCAAAACAATTTTACACAAAGGTGACCCCAATTTGACCTTTACTTCCTCCCGAACACCTAGAGTTTGTGTAAACAAACTCGAATTTCTAGTTATTATTATGTTTTTTGTTGTACAAGTTTCACAAGGAAGAAGAAGATGGAGAATAACACTTAATAATGTTGACTATGGTGAATGATTTTGTGTATTAGATTTGCACATGAATGTTAAAAGTTCAGCTCATTATCCATAACCTGTATTATTAATAATAATAATATGTGGTCTTATATAGCGCACGTATCCACCAACTGAGTGGTGCTCAAGGCGCATTACATTATTACCCCTGGTCACTGGGCCAATATCATTCCTATAATCTTTCTCAGCTCCTGGGGAGTATACAGCCAATGTGCAACCTTTTGGCGCTACAGGGCTAATCAAACACAATAACCATCTCTACCCTCACAGGTACCCATTTATACACCTGGGTGAAGAGAAGCAATTACAGTAAAGTGTCTTGCTCAAGGACACAAGTACCACGGTCGCCGCCAGGTTTCGAACCCACATTCTGATGACACAGCCATCAGAACTTGAGTCCAATGCACTTAACCGCTCGGCCATGGCACCCCACATACTTATTAACTCATACTTCTTGAAATTAAGTTTTTTAATGCATCGTTTACGACTGGTATTCATCCAGATCATTAGAATATGAAACATAGTGACATTGTAGGCTCTTTATCAGTGATGAAATGTCCATGTGGACTTGGATGTCTTCAACCCTTCTATAACCTCCAAATGTAATAATGTTGTCTACAGTGAATGATTTCGTGTTGCATTTGGTTAAGGTTCATTTCAACATCCATTTATAACTGTCTTGGCCTAAATAATGAGTTTTAAATTCTGCTTGAAGAAGCATGACATTTGTTCTACCTTAAGCATGTTAGCAGGAACTTCTAAAAGGTAGCATGACATACATGTGGAGTGTCGTGGCCAAGCGGTCTAGCTTGCCGGGCTCAAGTTCTGGTGTTAGCAGCAGAATGTGGGTTCGAATTCCGGCCGTGACACTTGTGTCCTTGAGCAAGACACTTAACCATAATTGCTTCTCTCCACCCAGGGGTTAAATGGGTACCTGTGAGGGCAGAGTTGGTTGATTAGCCCTATATGCACTGTAATGGCAGCAATTGAGCTGTATACTCCCCAGGGAGCTGAGATGGTTTCAGGAATGATTTATGAGCCTTATGAGCCTTATGAGCAGGGGTAATAATATAATGCGCCTTGAGCACCACTCAGTTGGTGGATACGCACGCTATATAAGTCCACACATTATTATTATTATTATGTACATGTACACTATGACACTGGACAAACACCAAAAGTGCTGGTCAGTACAACAGAACAGAAACAGGGCAGAGAGATTTGAGTGGGAATGGTACAAAGGAGGCAGATAGAACAAAGGGGGATACACTAGAGAAGGGTTGATGAAAGGAATGAGACAGGATGGACAGAGAAGGGAAGGGGGTTGCAGGAATGGGTACGAAAGGGTAAGGGACGGAACAAAGGGAGAAGACACCAGAGAAGTATTGATGAAAGGAATGAGACAGGATGGAGTAGGGGTGGACAATATCACAATAATATCATAACGATACGATATTTAAAAAAAATATCGGCTAAATCGGTTATGGTCTTGAAGATATCAAAATATCCAAAAATATCCAAAAATATAAATGATATCAAATTTATATTGCTCTTTATACAGACATGCAACTTTGTAATTGCAAAAAAGAGGAAATGGCCGAGCACACAAAACTTTGTACAGTGTTTTTCAGTTTTCTATAGAAAAAAGAAGAAATCAGCTGATCTGCTGAAAAGTTGCATGCCTGTTTATAGTTAAAATATCGCCGAAGTGATAAATTGTCTCCAAATTTCATGTCATTATACGGTGATATCAACGAAACTACGGCACCGTAAAGAGCTACATGTAAAAAAACAAATGGTTTGAAATCACGACGCGGCGCCGCTCATGTACCCACTACTTGCATGCGTGGTCTTTTTTGTGTGTTGTGCTATCTACTGGTTGCAGTGTTGGCCCTAACTAAAGTCTAGTCCCAGGATACATGATACACTGTCCTGGAATGTGCATTGTGAGGTTTGTTCACATTCAGCAGATGTTGGATACCAGGATAAACGCATGGATGATGACCGTTTAACTGTGCGTGCACGATCGATCAATGGCCCATTCATTATCAGCTAGCTCTGGGATGGGGGCTGTAGGAATTTAATAATAATAATAAAGATTTTTAGCGCGCACATATCCACCCTGCTGGGCGCTCAAGGCGTGGAAACAAAGAAAAACATGAATTACAAACAATATACAATGATAGCATAGGGGGGTGAAAAAAAAGGGAAAAAAAAAAAATGAACGTCACGGTGAGTTCTTTTTTATGAAATGTTTGTCACACTTAGAGGCAAAATTCTAAGAACTCAGCTCGTTTTGGAGCGACTGTTTATATTACCTACGCAACTTCCCTGTAGAACTTGCATGTAAAAGTAGTTATTTCGATGTCCAATGTCATTAATGTACGATACATATATTTTTTTCATGTATTTTAAATCCACGTATTGAGACGATAATATCGTATATCGCCAATATCATGGCTGTCAATAATCGACTATCAAAAAAATTAATATCGTCACCCCAAGGATGGAGAGAGCATGAGGGCTAGAGTAATAATGGGTACAAAAGGGGTGGGAATAGAACAAAGGGAGATGCCACCAGGGAAGGATTAGTGATGAAAAAGAAATACATGTAGGATGGAGAGAGCAAGAATGGGTAAAAAGTTGTAGGGGATGGAGCATATTAAAAAACACTACAGAACAGGTGATGAAAGGAAAGAGACAGAAGAAACTAAAAGGAAAGTTTAATTGAAGGATAATTGAAGGATAATTGAATCACTGAACTACATGTACATGTGTATGTTTACCATGGACCCTCATTATTTATAACAAAGATCGAGACCACCTCCTAGAAATCACAACGATGTTAAAATCGCCACGATAGGTTGTGTGAAACGCTTAGTGCGCCCAAACAGGAGACCCTTGCTTTGGCGGTATCATTTCGCATGCGCAGTACGTGGATGTGACAACTTGTGCGTCTTTCCCGTTTGTCTTTGTCTTCGTTGATGAAGAATTAACGTTAGCTTTAGCATAATAGCTCCGAGAATTGATTGTCGGTAGTTTCTGCAAAAGTACTTGAGCCGATACCCATAGTGATAATTGTTGAGAAACGAGGAGAAAGTTGTCAGGAAATTAGGAGTAAAAATTGTTGGGAAACAAGGTGTAATAATTGTCGAAAAAATAGGAGCAACATTTTTGAGAATTAAAGTTAACGTTAGGCCTACTCTGACTCTCACTCTGAGAATTGATTGTTAGAGATTCTGCAAGAATACTTTGAGTCGATATTCATAGTAATAATTGTCGAGAAACGAAGAGAAAATTGTCGGGAAACTAGGAGAAATTTTTTCCGAAAAATAAAACTCGAGAAAGTTATGTAGTATAGTGGTGAATGACTTCGCGGAATGATATAATTTTCGAGAAAACTTAAACCATTGGTAACCCATACAAGAGAGTTCAGTGAATGGGCACTGCGCGCAATAGCAGCAATATATGGATTGCACAACTGCAATTGCAAAAGCTCTGAAACGAAGGACGTTGGTAGTTTGGACGTGGTTTGGAAGTGGTGTGAAAGGTTGTTATAAAATCGCAAGCGACCATGGTGAAAGACAACCGGCACCCATAACCAAGGACGTTCATTATCGGTGCTCGTGTAAAAAGGGCTTACACTGAGAACAATTAGTACAATGTTGAAACTTCTCCCTTATCCCGCACCCTTCAAATTAAGTCTCCTCCCCTTCAGAATCACCACTTCTTTGAAGGATACTAATCAGTGCATTTCACAGAACGTGGTGCACACACACACACACGCACTCATTTAGATACATGTATTATCTTTCCTGAAGAGTTGATTTTCATTACAAGTAAACTATTTTTTTCAGATTCAATGAAATTGGGAAGTTTGTACAGGTCCACATAAAAAAACGAGTATATGCATGTATTACAAGGGGGGGGGGGGTGCTTTTACACTTCCTGGAATCAATGTTTAGATTTTATCTTTCCTGGTCTTTCTGCTGAATTTCCTTATATTAAGCGGGACCACTTACTAACAATAAGAACTATAAGAACTATAAGAACTATAGATGCGAGCCGTTACCAAGACATTGGTAGAGAAAGTTAAGAAACGAAGGGATTAACGGCTCAGTGAACACGAGCTGGAAAGAATTTAAGGGGCACAAACTGACCACAACAACATCTCCCTTTCATATGCCAGATTCATTGAATTTATGAACTGTGTATTTATGTCCAGATCAAATTCACTGGAAACATTTGCAGAGGTGTGGGACAGAAAAATCAGATAAACATGGAAAGCATTACAAAAAATGAGGAAAATATTTAGATGTTTTCAACAAACTATGCAGATGACTTGAGGTATTTCTGTTCCAAAAAGCACAGGAAAAATATTCAAATCCCCTGCCATTCCGGCACACACTTGATATTAATCATTTTGTCTGGTGGTAAGGAAGTAAGCCGGAAATAAACTAACATGTGAACAAAATATAAATACTTCTAAAGGTTCGCCAATTGCATGATTTCGGGCAAATGGGTTAAAATGTCACAATGACATCCCCCTAGAATCGGCATTTGGTTTCTGTTCTTAGTGCCGTCTCTGGTGTCCCTGTAGCTCAGAGCCATACAGGACAACCACTCCACTGATATGTGTAACTCCCTCAGGCGTAGATATGTGCAATTTGTCCCATAGTGAAGGAGGGCAGTTAAGATGTCAGACTTCAATGAAGGAGTAAGGGAGTTTGGCTTCCTATTGTATGAGCATGTAAGTGCTAATGCACTTCTTTCTATGAAAGATGTACACATTTCATCATTGAATTTGTTCACTTTGAGGTGAGGATACGTGTATAAATGCAAAACCACAGTACATGCTGAAATTTATATTATATTGGGGTGCTGTATGACTGAGACAGTCTTAACACATTGGCTGCTAACTGCAAGTATACACATACACTTGTAGTGACAGTTATACCAGATTCTGCTGCCATGAGTATACACAATGAGTATGCTGGAGATGCTGAACATCAATAAATCTGGATGAAATTAGTTTTATATTACTATTAGAACAATTGAAAGTCAATAAATTTAATGATGTTTGCACTAAATTCACTTCATCTCAACTACGACTAAAGAATAAATTATTACAAGGCATAAATAAATGATTATAAATGATGAGATATAACATGATATATAACACCTTTTCTGGCTAATAATCAATTTTTAAAAATCTAAAATGTGTTTTTCAGTGTTTCGTGCACTAACAAATGGCTTGGCAAATGAGGGCACTAGATATCAAGTAAGTGTTGGCAGTCAACGTGTTAAAGACAAGAAAATAAAATACCACACATGTTTGAAGTCATCTATTGTAATTTCAGTGTATAAGCCAGCATATGGACATGGGGTACCCAAATTTGTTATTTTACCAAACAAAATGGTATCCCAAATGCTGAAGTTGCATACTGATATATGACATAAAACACAATAAAGGGGGCCACTTTGCATCCGTCATGTTAGCAGTTTTTCCAATGGTTGTTATTTATTTTTAAGTACCTGACACTGACCAAAAAGTGTTTCAACATGTGAATGGACATGCAGGCTTACATACTAGAACTAATTTGAGTTAATTTATTTTATTTTTTTATTTTTTATTTATTTTTTTACCCTCAAATTTCCATAAAAATTGGACGGAAAAAGTTACCTCACTTTTCTGTCCATTTGTTGATGGAAATTTTAGGGTAATTTAAAAAATAATAGTAATAATCAACTCAAATTATCTTTAGGAGAAGCATGCATGTCTATTCAAATGTTGAAATTCTTTTTGGGTGGTTTCAGATATTTAAAAAAAAATTACAACCATTAGAAAAACTGCTAACGTGACGGTAGGAAAGTGGCCCCCTTTATTGTGTTTTATGTCATATACTACTTCAAATTCAATAGCGTGTCTATTTACAAAACGGTTTCCAAAAGACACCATGAAGTATTGCTAGTTGGGGGGGGGGGGGGGGCTTGCATGAGTAATCAAACCCCAAAGAGAGAATTGGCAAAATGTAGGTCAACATTCATAGATCTGTCTTTTTCACGTCTGAATGAGGCAACGTGTCGCCCCATTTACTACTACTACTATAACAAAATAAGATTCTTATAAAGCGCACATATCCTAGCGATTAGATCCAGGCGCTGTAAACCTCTTGGGGGGGGGGGGGGGGGGGGGGGAGTAGACATATAAATCTCTAGCATTTGTGGAAGGGTTTAGGTATATGAAGTATGGGATGGAATACCTGACAACACAGCCTCAATGAGGGAACCATCAGGTATGTCGCTAGTGCAGCCAATTGGCTGTAATGCATAAGTGTCACCCTGTGTATGCTTGAACAGCAGAATCTTGTCCGACACTCCGTAGAAGTCATGCTCAGGAAACTGCCACAGGAGAAACAAGAAATGATAAGGAAATAAATAAATAACATTTAAACGACTTGTACGTGTACGTTTAAAGCATCGCTGACTCAGTTGACGCTTCATGTGAAGAATTGCAACTGGCAACGCACTGCTGAAATGACAACGGATGACTACAGGCCATATGACATCGGCTGTCACAGCAGCTGTTAACTGCGATGTATTGCATTAAAGTCACTAGTGACTACAAGGGGGTCATTTAATGAACCAGGCCATGGGTTGAAGAGCATTTATGGCGACAATAAAAACAAGATGTTTTATTATTGTTTCACAAAATTAACACTAGTCCGCTATGTACGAGGCTAGTGGTTTTAGCAGCGGGACTACTAGCTGCTGGGGTTTGGGTAGTCCGATGGGCTAGTGGAAAAAAAATGAAATTAAAATATGCAAAAAACATTCAGTATAATCTCAGCATGATCACTAGCTCACGGTTCATTTCTTTTTCTTGTATATAAATTCACCTTTTTTCAGGACAACTAAAAAAATTTTTACATAACCAGTCCCATGGGTTACCATAAAATTGAAGTTAGTTTTTACCCCTGTACATACATGTACCCGTGACTGTAATCACTAATGACATCCATTTGTATTCAAGTTCAAGTATAGGATTGGTTAAAATGGTTGAACTACATGTATAAGGTGAATTTTTAGTCTAACTAGGTGTAAAGCTGATTATGGTGTAAATCCTTCTGATAAAAACTTTTGTCACTTTTAACCCTCCTACTGTTTGACCATTTGAAACCATTCAAAATTTCCACTTACCAAAATGCCCATTGGTTTTGTACACACCTGGTGATACCATTTGAACAGTGTTGGTAGCAAGCTGTACTACCATTCAAATCTGTTCAAATGCATAGAGGGTCCATTGATTCACCACTTAGAAGTATCTAAACAAGGTTTTGTATTAATTAGCTGTACTACCATTCAAAACCATTTGGGGGAAATCAATACTGTACACAGTTATTTCACCATTCAAAACCACAAAAGCGAATGGTTTCAAATGGTGCATCAACTTGTATGAAAAAGGTACCAGAAGTAGGAGGGTTAAGAGAAGTAAATGAATTTACGATTTAAATTAAAGGGACACGATCAGAGCAGACTTTCAACAGGGCATGGAATCGGCGTCCTAGTTTAAGATTAACACAGTTACTGAAAATTACTGGCTAGTTTATGCAACAGCAATGCTAATATGACCTAATCATGTGGGTATTGTTTTCAGTCACTGAGTTAATTTAAAACTAGCACTCTGATTCCGTGCCCTATTGATCATGACGATATTGTCCCTTTAACCCTAACTCCCTAGGCCCATTTGCTTACACATAACCTGAATACTTCCTAACTCCCTAGGCCCATTTGCTTACACATAACCTGAATCCTCCAAAATCCTCCAGTAGTAAAGCAAGCACATGACATGTATGCATGCATGTGTTTCTAATCCTGTGATACATGTACATGGCCAGGGATCCTCCCTGCATGCATGGAGCAATAAACAGTATCCACTGACCCAAGCACTGACCTTGCAATCACTACAACAAACATGGATGTACATGTACCATGGAAAGGCAAGTATGCCTAATAACCTCAATCCTTCAAAATCCTTCACTTTAGCAAAGAGCATGTAGCATGTAACCTCAATCCTTCACTTTGGCAAAGAGGATTTTGGAGGATTTGGGAAGGTTAGGGTTAAGGAAATAGTACTATATATCCTAAATCCAGCATAGAATGAAAACAAATCTTTTTTTCTTGTTGATGAGACAATGTAATAAGCTGAAACTTTCAAAGGTTATTTCAACATGAATGAGAAAAGAATAAAAATGAAAAAAAAAAAAAAAATGGGGGAAATTTTATATAATAGAACCTCAGACATAAAGATTTCAAGGGATGTTTTAAACCATCACCAATCTATTAAATTTTATGAAAAACTGTGATGGTTTTTTTCAGTTTTTTTTTTTTTTAGATAACCAATAGTGGTCTAAAAATTGGGAAATAAAATGGTAAGGTTACCACACCCAAACAGGTTTATGACGGGACCAACCATAAATACATTTTGGGAAATACATGTATTAATTTAACCGTCCTACAATCAGTGCAATTTTTGAAACAACCCATTCAGGCCACTCCAAGCCATTAGCTGTTGCCAGTGGCCTCCTATGGTTACCCTTCTGTGCACTCACACCACTGAGATTGCAGGGTAAAGTGGTCTCCCGTCGTCGATACATTGCAGGCCATACTAATATGTTCAAACATTTACAGTGGCCTTGGATGGCACACAGGTGATTTTGTAAGATTACTTGGAAAGGACAGCGGGCTTGTACATGT
Organism: Zoroaster sp. YZ-2022; assembly: GCA_029582265.1. Taxonomy (NCBI): domain Eukaryota; kingdom Metazoa; phylum Echinodermata; class Asteroidea; order Forcipulatida; family Zoroasteridae; genus Zoroaster; species Zoroaster sp. YZ-2022. The sequence continues at coordinate 46,425,973 of CM055821.1, forward strand.
ATGTACTGAAGGTTGCTCAAGAACAGAATTTTGTGGATCGGAGTGGCCTCCATGTGTAGGAGGGTTAACTGTAAAACCGTAATTATCATGATTAGTTTTAAATAGAAATGCGTAATTTTATAGTGTTTTCTTTCCTCTACTCAAGAAAAAATTGCCAGTAACATAGTGAAAACACGGCAGATACATACATGTATAAACCATCTTTAAAATGTGTTTCACTGACTAAATTAATATAAATCATGAAATTCATGTGGATGTATCCATTATCTGGTAATAGCAACACCGATTCATCATTTAAAATGTTAAGCAGTTCACTCAAATGCTACACAAAAATATGATATACATGTAACACAGTACAAGAAAATTCAATGTGATTAAAAATTACTAACTGGGGTGAAAATTCCTGTTTGAAAACTTTTAGAAAAAGTTAATGTAGCTTTTATCAATGGCCAGTGGACGCAATGAACAATTTGTGATACTGACAACAAAAATGTGTACAATAACCCTAGCCATTCCATATCCTGCAAAATCCTCCAAGGGACACTTTTTGGGGAAAATTAAGCACTGTTTGAAGCTGGTACTTTCACCTCTTCAAATGAAGTACAGGCCATAAGTGCTGAATGTGAAAGATCAACGAAAATGTATGGTGCATTTTGAAGATAAGGGCATGTTTCTAAAAGTGCACTGATGGATTTTGGAGGATTCAGGAAGGTTCCTAGCCAGAATACCTAGGGGGGTTAGGGTTAATCCGACTCTATACCAAAACCTAACACAATATAAATGTTGAAATGTTGACAGTATGTGGCTGTTAAATCAACTACATGTTATGTTGCTTTGTTTATGGAAGAACTGATCATACAAATACAATGTACATTGTAACATCTCTTTAGGCCTCCCCTGCCCTCTTCATTACATGTACTGTAACTGGCTTGATGTTCTACTCAATGCAACAACATCCCTCTGTTGTCCAAATGTGAAGCCTTTCCAGTGCAACAAGATCCATCAGCAAGGCTCACGCCAACAAGATCTCACAGGGTTAAATGCTTTCATGCTTTCATGCTTTCAAACATCCAAAATCTCCACCCCCCCCCCCATCATCCCTAGAAATTGCCGCATTGACAGATACACATGTGTTGATAACACCCATTTTTGTTTGTAAACAATATGAACATTGTGCATGAGAGCTTAGTGATCTCACTGTCTAGGCTGTATCTCTCTAATGAAATGTTAACATCATGTTTCTGCTGCTTACAGTACATTGTGTATGACTAAATGATACATTTGTATCACTATCAGTTGTCTTCAATATTCAATTCATCATTTCCTGCAATTCTTACCACACATTTGCTCTTGCTCCCCCTTAACTGTCTAGCTAAATTATTAAAACACAACTTGACTTGGATAATCAAAATACAGGGATGATATTGTGAGAAAATGGAAAAGGTAGGACAAATGTTTGCCATTATCATTAGGCATATGCTAACCTATAGCGGTTTACCTCTATAGCCATGTATAGCAAGGACAGTTTTTTATCTTGGCATTTACAATAAAATGATATACAAATGATTTCCATGGTCTGAAGTTAGTCGGAACCCGGTTTCATGGTAGGACTTTCAAAATCAAAAGGTAGGATTTCCTACAAAAGTAGGAAGAATATCATGCTTGAAAATAGTCATTGCATAATAACATGTCTATTTTATTTTATGTCTATTTTATTTTTATTAAAACAACAATTTATAACATCACAATCAACAACAAATAGTCAGACTGAATAATCAATTGTTTGTTAATAAGTTATAAACAGCGTACAGTGTATCTTAAAACAACAAGTAGTTAGAAGAATCCTGGACATAGAAAATGATTTACTAGTGTACTGCCCAAGTAGATGGGTAATGCAAGAAGATGTGCGTGAGTAACTAGCAGCGACACACACACCGTGTTGACAGCAACTAGCAACGAAATGCAGGCATTCTTCTCTCAAGACTACATATCGCCAGAAGGGTTACATGGTGATGACTTTTCCCTAATGCCAAAGATACATTTCAAAATTTAACAAAGTTCGTTGACACCAAAACGAGACCGGAGTTTTCAGTTCACAGTTTGGAATAAAATTTCACATCTAATTAAAGTATGGGATATTTTAGTTGTAAACCTGCGCTGCTTCAACATACAATTTGCTTCCATACCAAGCTCAACAATAACATGTATAAAGAACACTATGCCTTCAATTTAATCATTATCACATTACGTACCCTACTTCCACCTAAAAACTGACAGAGCCAGCAAACCTTTTGGACTGAGGGGGGACACGACGTATTCCACGAGGGACTACAAGTGTAAATCAGGAACCAGGGAAATTCAATACTTGAGCCAGATACTATGACATTACTAAACAAATCCCACTTTGCAATTTTGTGTACAGTTACAATATGAAATGTTAACACCGGTGTGTGACGCCGACTGAATGAATGCCATGTAATGCATGAGGCGTCTCTCGAGTCGAAGAGTCCTGCATGAACTTTATTACACCGCATACCTACTCGGTATCATGTCAAATTTTACATTTACATCATATACCTGAGTTACATTACAATGTACATGTTAATCTCATCTATCCTACACCCACTTTGCCTGCCCACGTAAAGAAACAAATCCTTAAGGAATCAACATTAATTTGCAATAGGTTTGTTGTGGCATGTATTGCAACACTCATAACCGGATTTTTCCCCCAGATTACACGTACATGTTATGTCGGGTTTTCAGGTGAATTGGGTATCTTATAATCCAGTCATAAAGCTTGAAAATAATGATTGCTCCAATACAAAATGACTTGATATTTCATTTTATTCTAATAGCATATTTCTATTAAATCAATCTATTTATTTTTGGCTTACAGTACGGCACAGAGAAGAAAAACAGAATTCAAGAAAGGTTTGACTCCCTTGTACATGTATTTAACGTCAAGTCACAATTGTTTTAAAGCTAGTTTTTAGTTTTTGTAAAATTTCAGTAAATGCATCCATATACTTTAACCCTAACCACCCTGAATCCATCAAAATCCATCCCCCTGTTTTGGAGGATTTCGGCGGATTCAGGATATCTCCACATTGAGCATATGGCGGACTTTGATGGATTCAGGATTTCAGTAGTTTTTAACTGCTTGGTCATGTTGGTTGATGTATTTTGATGGATTATAGTTACATGTACAGCCAACACTTGTATGTGTTAGATTTTGATGGATTCTATGCAGCAACATACTATACAAATTTTCATGTGAGCATGGTGTCCTGAATCCGCCAAAATCCGCCAGAAATTTAGTGGTGGATTTTGGCGGATTCAGGATATGTCCAATATCTACACTGGCGGATTCTGATGGATTCAGGACACCAGCATTCTGTGTGTGACAAAAATGGTGGATTTTGGTGGATTCAGGATACTTTCTAGTAAAAATACCCAAGGGGTTAGGGTTAAAAGAGTTGCAAAGTAACATTACAAACAATCTAATCAAACACTATGACTACAAAACCACCAAATCCACAACAATCAAGACCTTTGAGGGGTCACGCAGGAACATCCAACACCTTGTAACTTAAGAGAATCCTTTCCTTATTTCTAAATAAATTCACTGAAACGGCACAGATGAAATTAAATGAAACAGAAGTATTCCCATAGAAAAAAAAATGTATTTCTACTCATACATTACCAAGCAATTACATTTCACAAATTTATAGGTCTGCACCTTAATTTGATTTCAGTGTGAGGAAAAGTTTTGCTTTGACATTTTTGATTAATCTGTGTTTAAATAAGAGGAACTTGTGAGAGGAACCTGCTGAAAGACACAAGTCAGCAGACAGCAACCATCAGATACAAATGTGCTTATTGCTCACGTGGATCGGTTATTATTCAGAATTACAATTCATGTAGAGACCTTTTTATCAGCGCACAAACATTTTCCATAAACCATTCCAAAAACTTTTCCAATATTCTGTTTTAAAGATCATGCACATATTTTTCCAGCAATTTCCTTTTCGAAAGAAAACCAAATAATGTACCTTGAAATGAATTCAAACAAAATTTTCAGAGGCAAAGTTTTATTACATACATGAATGTATGTACAAATTATACAAACAAGTTTACACATAATATCCAATGTTGCTATTTTGTACATATTATATGATCTGTATTCAACCTCCAATAGTTATTTTATTATTCCAAACTGTGCATTTAGTGTATAATCCTCCTACTATTGTTGCACTTTAGTGGGAAGTTGCTACAGAGGTAAACCAGTCAACTGCCTGTTTTGACTGTTCACCCAAAAGTGCACACAGCCCTGGCATTTTTGACTGGTTTTTACTGTCATTTTGACCTCCCTCAACAATACCAGACAATGCTTTTACCAGTCAAACAGTTGACTCATTTTGACCTGTAAATGTACTTACTACACATAAGGTTTGACAGTGTTTGACATTTAAGTGCGCTAGATATACTTTGGCAAGTATATCAACATTTTGACTGACTTTGACCCTTGTAGTAGTACATGTAGGAGGGTTAACCCTAACCCCTTACGTATTCTGGCTAGGAACCTTCCTGAATCCTCCAAAATCCTCCAGTGCACTTTTGGAAACATGCCCTTATCTTCAAAATGCATCAGGCATTTTCGTTGATCTTTCATATTTAGCACTTACAGTATGGCCTATACTTCTTGCCAGGTAGAAATTTTGCCCCATTTGAAGAGCTGAATGTACCAGTTTCCAACATTGCTGATTTTTCCCAAAAAATGCCCTTTGGAGGATTTTGCAGGATATGAGGTGGTGCACACAATAACATACATGTACATGTACATGTACATACATGTACTGTACTATACACATTTATGTGTGCAGGCCACCTAAGCCTTCATTTTGCGCGAGTTATTCTTTCCAGTTCTCTCAAAATCTTAAAACATAATTACAAATGAACATGAACAGTCACATACATGCAAAAAGTTATTTAAAGAGGGGCTCTAAGGTCAAATTTAGTTTTGTGATTTTCCAATAACTAGAGTCCTTATTAAAGTGTGAAAAAATTACAAAAAAAATTAGTCTCTAACCTCACGTTAAAAGTGATGTAAAATGTCATTTTATTTGATAACCTTCCTGTGTGAAATTTGTTAACATCCAAAGACAACAGTGACGTCACATTTCAAATAAATGGATCTCTACATTTTTGTACGGTGAATTTGCAGTTCATTCCTGAATCTCCACAATATTTGATCAAATCGGCATTGAAATTGACTTTTTGACAAACAAAAAATTCCTGTATGGAATGTTACAGACTCATTTACCGTAAGAAAATAGTGATGTCATGTTTCAAATATCGCTCTGAAAGGGTATCAAATAAAATGATACAATATGTTACACCACTTTAAAGTGAAGTTAGAGACTTGTAATTTTTTCACACTTTAAAACCCTAACTCCCTAGGCATTGTATTAAAACAATAAAAATCCTTCAAAATCCTCCAACTGGCTTTGTTGTCTAGGGAGTTAGGGTTAATAAGGACTCTATTGGAAAATGAGTGCATCACAAAACTGAATTTGACCTTAGAGTGCCTCTTTAACTGTAACCACAAAAAAATAATAATTGTATAAAAGACACCTGGTGTAGATATTTAACCCTCCTATATAGTATATACAGTGCAGTTGCCATAGAATTGTCAGACCTTTCAAAACCTTTCAAGTTTGCTGTACTGAAGGGTTTTGAAAGGTGAGAAAACTGTCTGACAAAAGGGACCTATGAAAGGTTTCGAAAGGTGTAACAACTCTCTGAACAAACTGGTGTTGAAATGTTTCAATACCTTTCAAAGTAGCAACAAATTCTGGAGGGTTTTAAAGGGTTCATAATAATTGATAGCCATTTTGGCCCGTAAGCAGATTTTGAAAGGTTTTGAAAGGTCAAACCATAGGAGGGTTAATGATGTTTCTGACATAAGTGTAAAATTCTGGAATTAGTAATTGTGGCGAGCGCTTTTGTTCAATATCCCTGATGCAAGAATGGTTGGTGAATGTAGTTTGTCAGTATCAATAAAATAATTTATTGTGGTTAACCTAAATACATACAATTACACAATGACCTTCCTGTACATGTAGTAGAAATACATGTAAGAATTAAACAATGTGGCAAAGATGCCACTTTGTATCCAAAGCGCAGCTGCCATTCTGCTACATTATGATCAGGTCCCATTTTCTACTTTACTCTTTTATTTTTAACCAAGGTCAATTCCATGACAACAAAGAGAAGGTTTTGCATGTACTTTTGATGTAATGTACAATGTACTACAGCGCATGTACTGCATATAAACTGGTATTATATGTAGGAATCTTGTTACGCTTGGCCTCCAACCAATGTTATATAAATCTACATACAGGGCCAATTTCAAAGAGCTGCTTAGCTTCATATATTGCTTCAAACTTATCTAAGCAAAATATAGATGAGAACCTGTGAGCTGCCAGAAGCAATTGTACGCTACGTGACAATTTGGCTGGTAACCTGTTTCTGCTAAGAGAATAACTTTTCTCTGCTAAGTAATTTGTGTGCTTACATGTAGCAACTCTATGAATACACACCTGTTCTCCAACATAAGGGGGGGAAAAAAAGGTCTCCTGTTTCTATTCATACATGTAGGTCGGCTTCAAAATCAGTGCGGTGATGCACTTTTTTTTTTTTTCCCAACAGGGACATACATGATACATGTATACGCACATACACAACTTTTTGTAAAATTTGTATTGATTTTAGCTAGTCTATCCTTACCATTAAATCATTTACATGTAGGTATATTTGAATATTATTTTTTTATGCATTATTTATGGGTTTTTTTTCTTTAAGAGAGTAATTAAACTAAAAAAACATTAAAGAAAAGTGAGGCAAAGATACACGTATAATGACGTTAAAATGAGAAGAGGCTTTGTTTTTCACTATCTACATGTACAGTGTACCATACGAATATGCATACATGTACAACATGTACATGTACATCAGTCCTACCCTTTTTCATCATCAAGTCAAAAAGTGTTTTGGTTGTTCTTTTGGATGTTTTCTTTAATGAAGCTACATATAAGAGGAAAGTCTCTAAGCTGGTATGTGATGCAAATGTCCATAAAAACCTGCAGTTGCTTACAACCATAGCCACTTCTAATGTTCCATGAATCTTGGAAATGGACATGAAGCATCTGAGAAAAACATTTTATTCTTGGACTGTGTTATCCAACTCTGATTTCCAAGTACATTTACTTAGTTGCACTGTTGCAGTAACCGACATGGATGCGGTTTTTAACTAAAACAGAGATTGACTTTAACATGTTTCCAACAATTTATGGATTTGAACTGACTAAAAAGTAAATAAGTTTACTTTGTTAATTGTTTCCAGTAGACAATGGAGAAAAAAATAGTTTGTTTGAGAAATTGAAAGGAAATAATCTTCAGTTGACTATATTGCAACATTTTGCATTGTTAGTGTTATGTAATTAATCTAAAACTGAACCTAAAACACAAAAATTTTGGGGGTCATAATTGACATAAAAAGTAAGCATTATAAGCTAGAATTGTTCGATAAACACCTTTAAGTTAAAATTAAGTGAGCACCATTGTGGATTTATGGTCGTCTTAGATAGGGACAAACTGTAACATGAGTGGTCCTGGGTACGACTTTAAACTGCATCCAACCTGGAGAGGGATGGGCGCCGCCAGGTTTAATTGCCCAAGACACACCACATGATGATCGTCTGTGGTGCCCCAACGACCCTTCGGGGTTATGGGATAGGTGAAGGTGAAGGTAACATGAGTAACCGTAACGTGAGTAACCATGTATTGTCAATTCCCTGAAAATCTTCAATAATAAAATATTTTGTTCACACCTAATATGTGTACCACTAGGTAAGGTATATCAACCATATATATATAACACATGAGGACACTTTTTGAATAAAGCCAGTTGACGTTTTATGCATGTCCGAAAAATGTAACGTGAGTAACCAGCACTTTTTCGCATATGTAGGGTACCTATAACAAATTTTTGAAATTATTATTTTGTGCTGAGTAAGGTCTGGGAACAATGCAACTACTATGAAAAAAATTGATGAGTGAAATATATAAGTAAGGAAATTACGGCATTAAGAGTGGGCCCAATACCTACAAAATGTAACGTGAGTAACCGTGGAATTGCCCATAAGGGCATTTATGAATTGGAATAAAAAGTTTGACACTTGCTTGGTCTTTACTGCAGGTGAATGACCTGTTTTGGGTGTGGTCGTGGGCCTGTGACCCCACCCAAAACTTGTGGTAAAGACTGAGCTACTTTTATTCCCTTATTAAATACTTTCCAAGTCAACATGTATAAATCCTATAGCTGACAATATTACAATACATAAGACCATGATACATATGTACATAATGGTAAATATTTTCAATCCTATTTTAAAAAGTAAGTAATTCTAAGTAGGAATCACCAAATATAAGATTTTCATTATTTTTCTTTCACCCTTCAAAAAAACCTATGAAAATGTACTTCACCACTACCGCGAACGACAGGCCCGAAACAAAAGCCGTCGGGGACACTTTCACTGAGCCTATTCTTGATGACATACATTAGTTTACCAACTACGACTTCCGAAAGTGTTTTTGAAGAAGTTTCCAAAAGTAGCACTGACCAATTGTGTTGTTCATCATTGTCATTTGATGGAGATTATACTGATGCCAAAGTTGGCGAAATAAGGGGCACTGAATCGTATAAATTTGAGCCTGAAATGGATGAAATCCAGGTGAAGATGGTGAGGCCGAAGGTCTGGACACCTGCATGTACAATGTACATGTACAAGCCATGGACAACGCGGCAGCAGCCAGACTGTTGTTAAGACAGCAGCTTCCAGCTACCGCCGTAAAAGTACGTCATAAAAACGGGCAAAATGTTTGCTGCCACCACGGGTCACAACTAAAACAGTTACGTCGCGGATTTCAACCGCTGGAATTTTTGACTGCAAATTTTTTCCACAATTTTTGAAATAGCATATAAATAATTAAATACATACTGAACACTTTTGAGTAAATAAATCAAGGCATTTTGTATGGTCTTTAAAGAATTAGCTATACAGCAAAATGCTTACCAACCAAAAGGACCTGTAATATTAATGGACTTACATGTACATTTTAACCCTAGCAGGATCTTTCTATTAAAACCCTCCTACTATAGCTGCACTTTAGTGGGAAGTTGCTACAGAGGTCAAAACCAGTCAACTGCCTGTTTTGACTGTTGACCCAAATGTGCACACAGGGGCATTTTTGACTGGTTTTTACAGTCATTTTGACCACAGTGAACAATACCAGACAATGCTTTCACCAGTCAAAAACAGTCGACTCATTTTGACCTGTAAATGTACTTACATGTACGACATGTAAGGTTTGACAGTGTTTGACTTTTAAATGCACTAGATATACCTTGGCAAGTATATCAACATTTTGACTGATTTTGACCCTTGTAGTAGTAGGAAGGTTAAAGTATAATGTACTTTGTGCATACATGCCAATGAGAACTTTGACGTTATTTGTACTATTCAGCTTGCCATCAACAATGACAACATGACACTCAAGTTTCTGAGTGTGCATGTACTTCATTAACCCTCCTACTACTACAAGGGTCAAAATCACTCAAAATGTTGATATACTTGCCAAGGTATATCTAGTGCACTTAAAAGTCAAACACTGTCAAACCTTACGTGTAGTAAGTACATTTACAGGTCAAAATGAGTCAACTGTATTTGACTGGTAAAAGCATTGTCTTGTACTGTTGAGGGTGGTCAAAATGACAGTAAAACCAGTCAAAAATGCCCCTGTGTACACATTTGGGTCAACAGTCAAAACAGGCAGTTGACTGGTTTTGACCTCTACAGCAACTTCCCACCAAGTGCAGCAATAGTAGGAGGGTTAATATGTACTATAAAATTGTGTACACCCTAAAAGAATGTTTTATGAACAAAAATGTTGCACGTTTAATTTAAATGTTTTTTTCTGATGCTTTCATTTCGCTGGTTTCAATATTTCACTGGTTTCAAGTTTGCATGGTTTCAAGTTTCAAGTTTGCTACCAGTACGTGTATGTGTTATAGCTACATGTGTCTTCTCCCGTACTTGAATGAGCATGGAGACTTTGTCCACAGTGCCTTGGACATTTCCAACCACCGATACAGATTTCTACGACTTCGTCTTTCAATATTTTCAACGAGCTAACTGAACAAAGTCGCACAAGATCTTCTGAAAAGGGTGCCTACGTATTTAAGTGACTCACTCCAAGGACTCCTTTGAGATTGTTTGGGAGTCCCGGTGAGAGAGTGTTTAGTGTGAACGGAGGAATGTTTTAACAGAGCAGGATGCAACCTTGTTATTTGTCTAAGATGAGTAATCAAGCAGCTGGTTAACAGACACAACCAGACATAACACTTTAATCATATTCAATCAAGTCCAACATTACAGACATATCATTACTGTTATATGCAAGTAACCCGTATGTGTGGCTCATTCTATAAATACAGGGGCCAATGGTGAATTCAAAATATGTACAAATTTTATGAAGTTTTTCTCTTTAATGTGACATACAGGGTCATTTTTTCAGGTTGTGCTTTTTAAACATGTTGTGGGACATTGGTTTTAAGTCACACATTTTGAACCAATCCGATATTTTTTTTATTATGGAGACAAAAATTGGTGTGTTTCTACTATTTTTTGTCAAAAAACTGTGACATTAAAAGTGTTAACATTAAAAATATTTTTCTGACTTTTCTTTGAAGAAAAACGTTTTATTTTTAGTTTGTAATTATTGAGTACACCCAGGTTGTTAATACTGAGTGAGTTTTCAGCAGATAAACATCTCGGATTATTATTGAGGAGCAAATAAAAACGGCTGTCACAGCGTAACTTTTCGTGTCCCCTTGTGTTACGTATGAAACCCAATTCCCTTTTCATGTATCACTTAACAAAATAAAACGATCACACATTCGTTCGGTAGTTCTTATACATTTGACCAACCACTACAAATAATACAGAAACTACACGTGGAATCTGAAATAGGCACGGTAAATCATGGGCTTCCAAAGTTTTGAAGTGGAATATTTTGTGAATTTAGTGTCCCTCTGAGTTGTTACGATGTGCAAAAAGACGTTGTCGTAACAAATATTTCCCTGTATGTCAACGGCTGCGTGAGCTGCTGCAATACTGTACCTGGTCATGGCCTTCATCTGCAAAGCAAAGTTAACGTCGGCAACTTTTCCATGAGGCTGCTGAAGCGAAGACAAATTTTCGTGTCTACCCTTGTTACGAAGTTGTTGAAGTTACGAAATGATTCATCATTAACGAGCAAACCAAGGTAAGATCGGCCTTTTTTTTGTAATTATTCTATTCAGACATTGGAAATTACAAACTACTTTGACTGATAAAAAGTCATTTTACATACACTTATTTAATCGTTAGTTTTGCGGAAATGTGTTCGTCTTGCGAGGGTGGGCCTCCGACGGGATTCGTGTCCAAAGTTACGAAGTGATTTTGCAAAAACTAACGGAATATATCTCAAATAAAACACCAAGCCAGACCCCCAAACTATACCTCAAGGTATTTTAGTGATTGAAGCTATTATAATAATGTAAACAAACATTTAGATTACAAGTTTTAAAGCATTTTTCATGATTGTTTGCACATCGTAACTGGGCTCGGGAGGCATCGTGTCGCTCGTTACGAAGTTTCAGACTGGTGCCCCGTTGCTTGCACCCTTGCTAATCACTGCTGTAGTCTAGTTACCAAACACACTAGCTCTTTTTCTGGACATCGCGTCTAATGACCAAAAAAGTTACAAAATCCCGTCTCTTAGGCTTGAAAAAGGTGTGAAATTGCGATATCACACGTGGTGAAGACGAGGGAGTGGATACAAATAGATTGATAGGAGAATTTTACCGTAAACAATCGATTTCGAAGTCACGACCGACGCAATAGAATTTCATTATTATTTTTGGGCACTTGTGGAACGTACCATTTAAAACGGGTAACTGATCATTATGGTTTTCCTACGTTGGTTTTATTTTGGTCCTTTTGAGAAAATATTATTGGAATTATTTATTATACATTCATAAAGCAAACCCTAAAAAATGTATGTATTTAAACTCTCTGTAAATGTACACATTATTTTCTTCAAGTACCATTAAAAACATTTCATTTGACATTTTCCCCCCCCCCCCCTTCATTTTAATTAATGGTCGAGTCAGTTTTCCCGCGCTGGCGAATATGGGGTCTAATAGTAATAAAGTGGTAATTGATTATTTTATGCAGTGGGTGTGTTTGCGGGGTGGGGTGGTGGTGGGTGGGGTGGTGGTGGGTGGGGTGGTGGTGGGCGGGGTGGGGTGGTGGTGGGGTGGGGGTGGTGGGGTGGGGTGGTGGGGTGGGGTAGGGTAAGTTGGGGTGGGGATGGAAATGGAAAAGGAAAATTCTTGTGCAATAGTCTTAAAATTTTCTGGCAGCTTTTATTTAAAAGCTGCCGCATCGCAGCTTCAATTTTTTTAATGTGTGGGGGATTCTTGAGGGACATGCATTCCAACAAAAACCCTTTAGTTTATGCAATAGTCTTAAAATTTTCTGGCAGCTTTTATTTAAAAGCTGCCACACGGTGAAGCTACGCCCATTTTTTTTAAATTATTTATTATTATTTTTTTTTAAATATTTTTTGGGGTGGTGAATTCTTGAGGGACATGCATTCAACAAAAATCCTTTATTTTACACCCATTTTTTTTTTTAAATAAACTTGTTGATACCTTGCATAAAGAGCCAATATTATTTTGTCTGAATAGAATAATTATGACAAAAAGGCCGATCTTACCTTGGTTTGCTCGTTAATGATGAATCACCTCGTAACATCAACAACTTCGTAACAAGGTAGACACGAAAATTTGTCTTCACTTCAGCAGCCTCATGGAAAAGTTGCCGACGTTAACTTTGCTTTGCAGATGAAGGCCATGACCAGGTACAGTATTGCAGCAGCTCACGTAGCCGTTGGCATAAAGGGAAATATTTTTAACGTCTTTTTGCACATCGTAACAACTCAGAGGGACACTAAATTCCACTTCAAAAACTTTGAAAGCCCATGATTTACCGTGCCTATTTCAGATTCCATGTGTAGTGTCTGTATTATTTTGTAGTGGTTGGTCAAATGTATAAGAATTACCAAATGAGTGTGTGATCGTTTTATTTTGTTAAGGGAATTGGGTTTCATACGTAACACAAGGGACACGAAATGTTGCGCTGTGACAGCCGTTTTTATTTGCTCCTCAATAATAATCCGAGATGTTTATCTGCTGAAAACTCACTCAGTTTTAACAACCTAGGTGTACTCAATAATTATAAACTAAAAATAAAACGTTTTTCTTCAAATAAAAGTCAGAAAAATTTTACAGTTACTTTTAATGTCACAGTTTTTTTACAAAAAAATATTAGAAACACAGCCACTTTTTTCTCCATAATAAAAAAATATATCAGATTGCTAACTGCATAAAGAGCCAATATTAATTATTTTGTCAGTCACTGTGTTCATCACACCAATTCCATGCCCAGTTGAAAGACTGCTCTGATCGTAACAATATTGTCCCTTTATGCAAAAAAGTACATATGTGTAGTGTTGTTTCACATTTGGGATTTTTGGTGTCCCAGTTACACATGGAACTGGCAGCACCAGATGTTGTGTGTGTAATACATGTACAAGTATGTATTTATGTTCTGAAGAAAGCTGTTTTTTATTAAAGGTGTTTATGACTTTAGGCGTTAAACCACAGAAACCCACAAGTTTACTGTGTAATTTGGCCAGTCTGAGATTTTGGTGTCCCCTGTTACACGCGGAACGAGTTTGTGCATAACAATATATTTAATACGTGTAATAATATCAACACTGAATAATTCTAATGTAAATTGGACATGTGTTGCACACGTACTTACTTGTAATGCCCTTTGAACATAAGAATCATGGTTCACCTCGCTGTAATACCCTTGTGTATACTTTGGGTTTCACGTGTAACATGGACACCATGTACTTGGTGTCCATGTTACACGCGAAACCTTCCATTAAGGCACCAGCTATGATCGTTTTCTTGCTATTGATGACAAGTTTGACCTGTTGGATTGTTTAATTACCTTATTATCACCTCATTGACTTAGCTAATTAAAATTTGATGTGCAGTTTTGATGAAAAAATATTTGTTTAATCAATTTTAATGAAGGAATTGCAATTTTACGCCATTTTTTGTGAAAAACGTGCCTTAATTTCATTTGAAGAAACATAAAAGTTTGGTTGAATGTTCTGTTAAAGTATGTACCTATATGAAGCCTACTCAAAACTGCTAAACAGTAAAAAGAAGTCTTCTGAAATTAAATGCTGGAGAGAATTTACATTTGGATTTGGTGTCCCTGTTACACGTGAAACTTTTCTATATCTGTTGTTAGTCCATGCCACTGTAAACCATTCAAACGAGCAATAATTATTAAAAATATCAAGGAGATATATAAGGCCTTACAAACATATGGAAAAAGTTCATGTCAAACAATTTTGAAATTTTGATACCAATGTCACACTTTGGACCCTTAATTTATAGAATGAGCCATGTATCTAGTGCACTTAAAAGTCAAACACTGTCAAACCTTACGTGTGTTAAGTACATTTACAGGTCAAAATGAATCGACCGTTTTTGACTGGTAAAAGCATTGTCTGGTTTTGTTGACGGTGGTCAAAATGACAGTAAAAACCAGTCAAAAATGCCCCTGTGTGCACATTTGGGTCAACAGTCAAAACAAGCAGTTGACTGATTCTGACCTCTATACATGTAGCTACTTGACACTAAAGTGCAGCTATACTAGTAGGAGGGTTAATATTGAAAAGAGCTGTGACCACAACAAGTAATAGTGCTATTCCAATGTAACGGACAATACATTCGCACACAATATGTTAAAAATAAAGCCATGCAGATTTGCAAGCATGGATTGCCAGGAAAGAAGAGCTACAGGACCTTCATGTACATGTAATAATATGATAGGTTAGCAAGGTTACACGTAGACTGGTCCACTGTCTTTGTCCTCAGGAATAAAGACAAGGGATTTCATTGGACTGTCATTTTGACCACCCTCAACAATACCAGACAATGCTTTTACCTGTCGAAAACGGTCGACTCGTTTTGACCTGTAAATGTACTTACTACACGTAAGGTTTGACAGTGTTTGACTTTTAAGTGCACTAGATATACCTTGGCAAGTATATCAACATTTTGACTGATTTTGATCCTTGTAGTAGTAGAAGGGTTTTAATTATGACACAAAATCCTGCAGCTAGTGTGACTGGTATTATATGTGTATGTACATGTAGATAAAAGTTCAGGTGTATAATGTGATAACACCAACTTTTAAAGCACTGGATGTCAAGTGGTCTTCAGTAAAAAAATAATAATAATAACTGGTATGTTGATGCTATCGGTCACTGGACTCTCAAGATTTCTTCAGAAGATTATAGTGTACTTTTTAAAATGGAATAATACAGAAATAGATCATACTTTCCCTGTCTTCCTAAGCATGGCAAGGACTTTATGATTAGAAGATGGTATTTTAACATTCCTAATCATAAGAAAATAAAATGTGCACATACATGTATCAGGGATGCCAGTAGCTCTTTGCTCCAGAGCCGGAAAAAAAAATTCCTGCAAAGGAAGAGTGAACATTCATTCATATTTGAGAGAAAATATCCCTCGTTGTCTTTTGATTCAAGCCAACGCCAATTGAACCTGTTCTTTACACTAGCATCAATTTTTTTTTCAGATCCACACCTCTTCCGACCTCCATTAAGGTAGCCAAGTTGAGTAAAATCAGTCAAATATTTCAGAAAATGAGGGCCGCGAAACGCAATATTTAAGATCACGTTGCGGTCACCATGTACACAACGCATACATGCAACACATACACATGGACCCACACACAACAAAAGTGATTTTTTTCCCGGTCGGACGAAAGAAGGAGTGCCGGATTTCCAGCAATAGCTGGAAAACTGCCATCCCTGATGTAAACAGATTTACAAACATAAAAAAATAAAACAAACAGTAATAAGACCTAAAGAACAGACTTAAAAGTTTGCGTGGTGGAAAGTGATCCGTTGGTTTCCGGACTTCCAGTGAGACCATGTAATAATCTCTTGAGTTGAGTGGTTCGGAGGACAACACACTGACAGAAACGTTGAATTAACCCACAGGTTTGTCTCAGAAGCGCACACTTAACGTTAAGAGAGATTATTACATGGTGTTAGCAAACATTCTCAATTACTGAAAAATTCATGTCACATACATTTGTACATATAGCAAATGAATGATACATCCTTAAAACAGATAAATCAACAAGGCCCATGGAGGGGGGGGAGGAAGAGAAATACTGCATACAGGCTTGTAATACAAACTTTACATTGGTGTATTTTGAAGTGTTTAAAATGCACACTTTATCATAAGCCTTAAAGTTCAAGTCAATCGTAAATTAATTGAAAAAAATAGTGGAGGCTGTGAAACACACCCCCCCCCCAATCGGAAATACTTGTTATACAAACTTTACAACATAAAGTACATTGGTGTATTTTGAAGAGTTTAAAAATGCACACTTTTTCATAAGCCTTATAGTTCAAGTCAATCATAAATTAATTGAAAAAAATAGTGGAGGCTGTGAAACACCCCCCCCCCCAATCGGAAATACTTGTTATACAAACTTTACAACATAAAGTACATTGGTGTATTTTGAAGTGTTTAAAATGCACACTTTATCATAAGCCTTAAAAAAGTTCAAGTCAATCGTAAATTAATTGAAAAAAATAGTGGAGGCTGTGAAAAAACACCCCCCCCCCAATCGGATATACTTGTTATACAAACTTTACAACATAAAGTACATTGGTGTATTTTGAAGAGTTTAAAAATGCACACTTTTTCATAAGCCTTATAGTTCAAGTCAATCGTAAATTAATTGAAAAAAAACAGTGGAGGTTGTGAACCCTGAACCCTGAACCCTCCTCCCTCCTCCCTCCTCCCTCCTCCCTCCTCCCTCCTCCCTCCCCCCCCCCCCCATCGTAAATACTTGTTATACAAACTTTACAATGTAAAGTACACTGGTGTATTTTGAAGTGTTTAAAATGTACACTTTATCATAAGTCTTATAGTTCAAGTCAATCATAAATTAATTGAAAAAAACCAGTGGAGGTTGTGAAACCACCCCCCCCCCCCCCATCAGAAATACTTCCACCATCGGAAATATTGTTATAAATACAAACTTTACAATGTAAAGTACATCGGTATATTTTGAAGAGTTTAAAATGTACACTATTCACAAGCCTTGTAGTTCAAATCAATCGTAAATTTATTGGAAATATCCCGAGCAAAACCACAACAGTTTGGGTTAACTGAATGACATGACAAGTGTTTTGTGAACAGCCATTTTGGTAAAATTCAATAACATGCAGTTCTATAATGGCCTTATTTGTACACAATCTTGGATGGGATGAAAAGGCAAGTGAGTGGCTTCGAACATGACTTGAACACATGGGAATTTATGACTCTTGCTATATTTGGTTGAGGTGAAATTATGTCCAGGATACTGATCTTATTATTACTCATTGATAGAGGGGTATTTACAGCTTGTATCCATGGTTCAATGTTGTTATTTCTCCAGTGTGGAACTCTCTATAGGAATCAGTGAAAACCTGCGGTTTCCTGAAACGCCGCAGACACACACAAAGGGAAATGCACTTCAACCATTAAGTGCTCTTCCACATTTCTTCACAATTAACAAAAAAAGACAACATAGTGTATCCTTGTTTAAAGTCATCTGAGGATATGATCTGCTGGAATAAGATGTCAAATTGTTTAATCCTTGGCTATCGAGATACTATCTTTTTGTAATTTTGTTTAAATAATATACATGTACTGTACATTACCATTACTATTGTGAGATAAGCTAGTGTGCACTTTTGGTAACCTGTCTGTAAATGCAATTGTAAGAATCACGAGATACATGTATGTGTACTTGTATACAAAAACCAATTACTGAATGTTTCATCTCAGTTCAATTGTGTCATTAACGAGACAATAGCGAAAATGCGTTCAGATTGTTCGTGTTCATTCCAACTTGGAATGTCTGTCTTGGGATGACAAATTCATTTTGGAAATCATATTAACCCTAACTCCCTAAGCATTTTTACTAGAAACCTTCCTCAACCTATCAAATCCCAACACCATGGTTGACTGTTGCTGGTTTACAGTACTCAACCCATCAAACTCCAACAGTCCACTTGCCATAACAGTACTCAACCCGTCAAACTCCAACAGGCCCTTAGCTGTTGGATTTTGATTGAGTGGGGACACATGGCCCAAAGTAAAGTTTGAACACTGGAGTCACACAGTACTCAACCCATCATAATCCAACAATTGTTTTCATGCTAAAAAAACTTAACTATACAAAAACTAAAACACCCTATGGAATAAATGGTAGGTTCTAGTTGTATGATGTTAGACACAATGCCAAGCATACCTAAGTACAATATTTGCCTTTATCAGTTGTTTATTACAGCAGGTTGCATACACACACTCTCTCCACTCAAAGTCCAACAATGTTGCATGCTAGTAGAACCACCGTCCTCACTCAATCAAAATCCAACACTGTTACTGCACACATACAGTACTCATCCAGCCATATTCCAACACTTTACACATGCCATATCAGAAGTACACAGTACTCAACCCATCAAACTCCAACAATCCCTGGTGTTGGAGTTTGGCTGGATGGGGATCGTTAGGGTTAATAAAATGATAGCACCCGAGAAATAAATATTTCAAGGGATGTTTGATACCATCATCAACTTTATACCAAGTATGTTTTAAGCAGAACAGCAAGCATTTATGTTTGTCCGAGATTACTTTCTAACTAAATACTAGTGCTGGGACGGTTAAGCAGTTAATGGCCGAAACTGCACTAACCATTTAGAAATGTGCTAATTTGATTATATGGAGTGCCATGGTCAAGCGGTTTAGTGCATCGGATTTGTGTTCTGATGGCCGAGTCGTCAGAATGTGGCTTCGAATCCCAGCCGCGACCAGGGTGCTTGTGTCCTTGAGCAAGACACTTTACCATAATTGCTTCCCTCCACCCAGGGGTAAATGGGTACCTGTGAGGACGGAGTTGGTTATTGTGTTTGATTAGCCCTATATGCGCCGAAATGGCAGCAATTGAGCTGTATACTCCCCAGGGAGCTGAGATGGTTTCAGGAATGATTTATGCGCCTGATGAGCAGGGGTAATAATGTAATGCGCTATATAAGTCCACATTATTATTATTATTATGAACCAAAACCAATATTTTAAAAAATAAATAAATAAAAATTGGAAGAATTTGCCACCCATTTTGTTGTTCTAGACTTTATTTATTGCCACATTTATTATTAAACAATCACTGAAGGAAGTTTATTGATGCTTTTTGATTGAAAATGTATACATACTGTTCCATTTGTCAACTCTATCTATATGTAGTTTACATCAGGTGGTGTATTTCAGTTAACCGACTGTGAAAGTTTAGGTTAAATGGTTAGCGAACTAACCAGTAACTCTCAGATCAACTAAATAATCAACTTAACCCTCCTATGTACAGTGCAGTTGCCATAGAATTGTCAGACCTTTCAAAACCTTTCAAGTTTGCTGTACTGAAGGGTTTTGAAAGGTGAGAAAACTGTCTGACAAAAGGGACCTAGGAAAGGTTTCGAAAGGTGAAACAACTCTCTGAACAAACTGGTGTTGAAATGTTTCAATACCTTTCAAAGGGTATTGAAAGGTGTGGTTGTTCAGTAGCAACAAATTCTGGAGGGTTTTAAAGGGTTTTAAAGGGTTCATAATTATTGATAGCCATATTGCCAGTAAGCAGATTTTGAAAGGTTTTGAAAGGTCAAACCATAGGAGGGTAAACATAGGACTTTTTTTAATTTTTTTTTATTTGTTTGTTCAAAAAATTGTAATATTTGTTTTAAAGCAACATTTTTGCCTCAACTTTATTGAAGCATTTACCCATTACTGCGCAGAAGCTGCTGTGTACCAATAGTGATAATAATGCACACAGAATCTGTATTACACGTACGTGTACTTGTTCTTTTTAACCCTCCTACTACTACAAGGGTCAAAATCAGTCAAAATGTTCAAATACTTGCCAAGGTATATCTAGTGCACTTAAAACCTTACGTGTCAAACCTTACGTGTAGTACATGTAAGTACATTTACAGGTCAAAATGAGTTGACCGTTTTTGACTGGTTAAAAGCATTGTCTGGTATTGTTCATTGTGGTCAAAATGACAGTAAAAACAAGTAAAAAATGCCCCTGTGTGCACATTTGGGTCAACAATCAAAACAGGCAGTTGACTGGTTTTGACCTCTATAGCAACTTCCCACTAAAGTGCATCAATAGTAGGAGGGTTAATAGCATAAAAGGTACCAGTCTCGGCTATATAAGGCCAAAAAAAAAAGATGTTGAGTTGCCCTCCATCGACCGACCCAAAAGTGCTGAAATCTCGGGTCGGGTTTTTTTTTTTTCCCCCCGTCATTCATAGGCCTATTTATTAATGAAACTTACCAATTTTCTGTGTATAAAACATAATACGTTTGATTTGTGAAATTTTCCACTTTTTTTACCGGTAAATTTACCGGTACCCAAGACTCAATCTACATGTTTTCGAATCGAATGGCCCCGGCCCTCACATGGTGCACTGCCTTCGCACACTGTGTGCCAAGCGATTGGACTCAAATCTACATGTTTTCCAATCGAATGGCCCCTCACATGTTTTCCACTGGCTTCACAAGCACTGTTTTGTATGTCAACGATTGCGACTCAATCTACACGTTTTCAAATCAAATGGCCCTCACACGTTGTGCACTGGCTCCCCGCACTGTACGTGTGTCAACGATTGCGACTCGATCTACACGTTTTCAAATCGAATGGCCACACATGTTGCATGTTGAGCATTGCACACAATATGGATGAATTTGCTGTGTCAATCACAGCGAAAAGTACAACAAAAATGCTTGGGATACTTTTATTCTGAAGCAAAATTCCTTGCTGATAGGTATACAAATGAAAAACATGGTATGTGGTTTCAGTTCCAATGCATTTCAATCTTAAAATGACAGTCAAGGAGAGAGAAAAAAAATAATAATAAAAAAAAAAAAATCCCGACCGACCGACCCCTTCAAATATTTTCACTGGAGGGCAACTCAACAAATTTTTTTTTTTGGCCTAATAACCTTACACACAAATATGGAGCAAATATTCCACACAATCCTACCATCCAAGGTTAGCCCATAAACTCAAGGTGACTGGTAGAAACGCATCACTCTTACACTCCGGAATTCTCACTAACTCTTGGGCTTGACAACTACGCATACTCTGCAACATTACTTAATAATTAATATCCGGCTCGACAGAAAGACATTTTTAGAAAAAAATGACAGATGGGTTTTCCTCACCCAGGTCGTCTTGTGCTCGTTACGTACAGGTACTCGCATACTCCACTTCAAGTAAATATGCCTAGAGAACTAAGTGCACTAAGTCATCTCATTGCAGTGAATGATATATTATTGCGCTATAAATTTCCAAGCTGTTTTCATTCCATAGATATCTCCCCATGGTGTTCAGGTATGCTCATCATTATTATCTGGAGAATTCAACATACTGTCTGTAAACGAGATGTGCGTGCAAAGATCTTGTACTGCAATCTATGTGTAGTTTTATGCATGAAATTCCCCCTGAACATTTCTTGGGCATCTTATTAAAGCCCCAGTACACTATTGGTAATCTCAAAAAAACATAAATGATCAGTTTTACATGGAACCATGGAGGAAGAAAGAGACTTTCTTCCTCCATGATGGAACTTACTTGGTGGAAAGTTGATGATGGTATTAAGTTTATCCCTTGAAATCTTTCTGTATGAGGTGCAACATGCTTACACATAACCTGAATCTTCCAAAATCCTTCAGTAGTAAAGCAAGCACATGACATGTATGCACACATGTGTTTCTAATCTGTGATACATGTACATGGCCAGGGACCCTCCCTACATGCATGGAGCAATAAACAGTGTCCACTGACCCAAGCACTGACCTTGCAATCACTACAACAAACATGGATGTACATGTACCATGGAAAGGCAAGTATGCCTAATAACCTCAATCCTCCAAAATCCTTCACTTTAGCAAAGAGGATTTGGGAGGATTTGGGAGGATTTGGGAAGGTTAGGGTTAAATTAGTAAAATGATTTCGTAACAGGTTATTTATTCATCTAGAGACAAAACTCAATGTTAGCATGAATATAATCTGAATGCATTTTCATCTGAATGCATTTACTTTATAACAGCAGTGTGACAAAAGTAACAAATTCTGAAAAATGGGCAGTGGGTCTCCCTTTGGTCTAGAGGACAAAGCCCCCTGAACCTCCTGGATGTTTAATTGTGGACGATTTACAGACTCTCCACATCCCCACAAACAAGAAACTAGAGGTTTGGACACAATACAGGCTACTTCTTTCTTGGTGGCTACATGTACTTCTCTTCTTTCAAGAATTTTTTTAGGCAAAGTGAGATTTAGAAAAAATCCTGAGCAATCACAGGCCTGAAACAATGTATTATTCTAAACGAATTGTTATCTTTTTTTTTAGCTTGATTAATTTGTGTAAATCGGTGGCTTTGTTTTGATACTTGAAAAATCAGTATGTAACAAACATTCATGTTACTAACTTTGATTCTTAAGTTTGATTCCAAAATATTGGTGTCACATGGATTTGTGTACTTTATTCAAAATTCTGTGTCTCAACTGTTCTTTACAATAAATTCATAAATACCCAAGACAGTTTTTTGATTGGACAAAACATAGTCACGTGGGAGTGTATTAACAGATGGTATAGACCGGCTTATCAAAATCAGAGCAGTGCTTAGTGCCAGCTGTTCACCAGCTGTTTTGGCTTTATTCAACAAAAATTACCTTTTTTTTTTTAACATTTTGAAAACGAAATCGATTCGGGCATTTATGAATGGGAAAAACAGTCCGATGCTTAGTCTTTACGGCAGGGTAACGACCGGTTTTGGGCATGGTCACGGGTGAAAAACCTTAATGACAAACAGCAGCCATTACTGACCACCATGTAAGTACTGTATGTGTTCACTGTGTACAGGCACATAACCACATCAATGCTTTGTATCCGTTTCATCTTTCTAGTAATGAAACCAAAGATCAGTGACAGATTTTCTAATCAAAATTAGTCATTACAATTTACACACAAATATGCGTCCGCCTGAACATTTTGCTATGCACATTTTGTTAATGTAATTGTTCTCTGCAAGATACATGTACCGACAGCATTGTAGCTCAGAAGCCTGAAGAAAAAAAAACATGTGAAGAGAAGACGATGATGTAATGTTCACTTTTAGATGTGGGAGGAAATCCCCAGACAAATATTCCAGGAAAAACCCACGTAATTCCTCTTGTTCCCGAGTGGGATTTAAACCCCGAGAGGTGAAAGGCAAGGAATATCGTGTACACTAAATGCCAACCTGATATGGAAAATAATGAGTATTCAACAAAACAATAAAAAAGAAATAATTGTAAAATACCGCAATTAAAACAAATCTTTAAATTAGCATACATGTATTTATTGTTTCCCCCGTTTTCTGTAAAACAGCCGATGTTTGAAGTTGGATTATCAGGGAATACAAATTGGCCCATGGTTTTACCGATGAGGGATGACCACAGGTAATAATTGATTATAATAACGAACATGACCGTTGGCTCCAATTTTATACATTACATGTTGCATAGCAACCATGATGAGCATTCACAATTTAACAAATATGACAACTACATGATGGATCCCATGATAATAGTGATGTTCTCCTGTGTCAATGATCCATCTAGATGTACATGGACAGGTACACGTGTCAACTATATATCTGAAGTCACTTCTAAATAAACAGAAATGTCATCTTACAAAAAAAAATAATGTCTCTGGAAGGTGAATCTTATTTTTAATTCAATTTCTACATTATACGTATAATTTACATTTGCGAAATTTTGTTTCTACATCGGGAGACAGACAGTACACAAACATTTGGCCCAAAAGAAATTATTGAGAACCTTGGACTAATTCCTGCTGTGATACAGAGAATCTGCAGTTAATTGGTGTATCTTTGTCATATCAACACTGCACAAACAAACCCAAGATGATATTACAGCCACCCATCCTTGTCGAAGTTCAACACGATTCCATTACAAGTGCAAATATTTTGAAAGAGGGTCAGTCAGACTCATACTTAGACTGTGTCTGGAAGGCAGTCTGCCTCGCTTCGGGGACAAGACGGCACGCACCGAGTCCTACTTCTACAGCATGGGGCATGCATTGTAGGCATTCCTAGGCAATGGTGCACTCAACATGCCTGTTGAGAGATCCTTCAATGTACCGCTCATTATTAGTTCAAAGTAGGGCTGTGCCAGGTATCTGGATACCCAACCAAAACAGTCATTACCCGGTTCCATTTTTCGGTTAAAATTACCTGTAAACGACTTTTTGAAATTAGGACTTAACATTTGAGTGGTGCGAACAGAAATCTGTGACTCTTGAACAATGTAATGTTTACACTTACAGACAATTCTCTTTAACCAGTTGACGTCGGGAATATTTATTTTTTTCCGGTCCCCCGTGCGGGTTTATTTTCAGTGAAAAATCTGAAAAAATTTCTAGCCATTTTAATAAAAAAAATTGTCAATGAAACTAAGTTCGGACACCCAAATAAACACCTTACTCATTGACATTTTGAGAATTAAATGGCTAGTTTTTAATTACGGTTGTGTTTGTTCAGCACAATTAGACCGTTGGCAAGCCCCGATGCAACGGCCTATTAGCGACCAGCGCCCGGTCGAAAAGACGGCATACCTGGAGAGAGATCGAATGCCTCGTAAACAATGGATATAAATCCCTCTTTACAAATCCCTGGCTGGTACGTCAAAGAAACAGGTCTTGGATAAATGGATTAGGCAAAAATCAACGGAAAGAGTGAACTCGTCCAGTATTGGCGGTGCATTTTGTCAGGGGCCACCGAACCGTGACCCCATGGACTCCAAGAAACGATTGCGTGTATACAAGTCAGCCGCCACGACGGCACGCCACGTGTGGCGTGTTGACAAGTCTCCCGGTGACACACACAAAAATCGGAATGCGTGTTTAGACGCTCTCCGATCCGCTGTCCAAAAAAAATTGCGTGTATACATGGCCTCCGAAGCGAACTGGTTAAATTCAAGAGATTGCACTCCAATAAAGAAAAGATCGATTTAAGTATGGTATCCTCTGTGTTATAAAAGTAAATTTGTTACCAATTACAGTACATGTATTTGTACTCCACCGGAGGCATGTTTTCAACAAAAATGAAAACGGGCATCCGGGTATCCGAAGTTTCCTGATTTCGGGTATTTGGTTCCAAAGATATCCGAAAATGCACAGCCCTAATTCAAAGTCATACATTTCTCAAGTCATTTTGTTGGGAAATTACGACAACATGTTTTCTATGCAGCATCCATTTATAATGCTTAAACCATTTAATGAAAGGAACAAAATGAGCACTCTTCTTACAGAGAGGTTGGGCAACAATATTACGTGTAAACATATTGAATTTTTTTGATGTCAAGAACATACATATATATATTATACATGCAGGCCTACATGTATATGTTTCAGAATTGCACTTGAACTTGAGTGCAATATTAACACAAAGGGGTGCTTTAAATTCCTTGGATAACTGTTTACTTTTATCTGATCAAAGTAAACGTAAAACATTTCCTGATTACAAAATTACTAAAACTTGTAGCTTTGCATGGTGAGGATGATAAGTAAGACTAATTGCGGTGACACCATGTGCAATCTCAATTGAGTAGTAATTAGTTCTGAAAAGAACTGGAGGTACAACTCGACGTTTCGATCAGTATGCTCTGATCGTCCTCAGGAGAAGAGCATACTGATCGAAATGTCGAGTTGTACCTCCAGTTCTTTTCAGAACTAATTACTACTCAATAGAGAATTTCACATGGTGTCACCGCAATTAGTCTTACTTATCCTCCTCACCATGCAAAGCTACAAGTTTTACCTAAGTTTGAAGATGCTGTCCATATCTACTGTCTCGGTTATTTATCTGCACTCAAGCTGTAAGTTTAAACAGTTTGAATAAATGTACATGTTGGTAAAAAATTGTGGTTACATTCTCCTGAGGACGATCAGAGCATACTGATCGAAACGTCGAGTTGTACCTCCAGTTCTTTTCAGAACTAATTACTACTCAATTGAGATTCCACATGGTGTCACCGCAATTAGTCTTACTTACAAAATTACTGGTTTTTGTTATTAAAAAATTGATTGGTAAATTCTGAATGCTTTTACATACTTTCTCATGACTTACATACTACATGTTTAGAGCTGAACACTTTCACAGGTTGGTTGTTCAATAATGATCTTGATTTAAAGAAAGTAAGCATACTCATTTAAGCAGTTTTGTCAACATGGCTGATGTTGTATCCTCCCTTTAGATGAACCTTCAACAGGAACAAAATGACAAATTTAAATATAATGGGGAAAATTCAGTCAAATTTTTAAAGTTTGAGCCATACACAGAACATGTAAATTTTCATTATATGGTATGCATGCATACATACAAAGTGAAGTTCATTAGATATTGTCATTTTAAGAAAACAATTAGCTATGGAGTGTCGTGGCCGAGCGGTCTAACTTACCGGACTCAAGTTCTAGTGTTAGCAGCAGAATGTGGGTTCGAATCCCGGTCGTGACACTTGTGTCCTTGAGCAAGACACTTAACCATAATTGCTTCTCTCCACCCAGGGGTTAAATGGGTACCTGTGAGGGCAGAGTTGGTTGATTAGCCCTATATGCGCTGTAATGGCAGCAATTGAGCTGTATACTCCCCAGGGAGCTGAGATGGTTTCAGGAATGATTTATGAGCCTTATGAGCAGGGGTAATAATATAATGCGCCTTGAGCACCACTCAGTTGGTGGATACGTGCGCTATATAAGTCCACACATTATTATTATTATTATTATTATTGTCCAATTGGACCACTCTGAGAAAATTGTGTAAGTTTGCAATATTTAAATGTAAGCCTATTTCCAGACAATCAGTAGAGGGCACTGTGTACAGGGATAGCTTAAAACATACTGTTGATCAAAACACAATCAATCATGACTTAACCCAAACATGAAGCCAAAAAAGGAGGGTTAAGGGAGTGCGTGCCTCAGGGTATTTCTTGGCTTCATGCCATCAGGGAGGGCTCACTGTCCCGGCCCAGCCAAATCCAGGATCTGCCGCTGCAAATGGGTAGCTACTAATAAATATTGCAATGTCTTGACATTAATTGCCATTTATCCTGTTCCAGTCTCATCATACATGTATGATGGTTTATGTCAGGTGTGTCTGGATTCATTGCAAATGATGCCCAGTAAAACCATTACATCATACACATGGTATTGAAAAGGATCATATGAGGATCTTAATTGGAATTGCAATGATCATACCATAGACATTACAAAATGTCCTTCTTACACTGCACAATTCCTTGTACATGTATATGTATCACAAGTCTTTAAAACCCTAACCCCTAGGTATTCTGGCTAGGAACCTTCCTGAACCCTAACCCCCTATAGGTATTCTGGCTAGGAACCTTCTTTAACCCTAACCCCCTAGGTATTCTGGCTAGGAACCTTCCTGAATCCTCCAAAATCCATCAGTGCACTTTTGGAAACTTGCCATTATCTTTAAAATGCACCATGCATTTTCGTTGATCTTTCATATTCAGCACTTACGGCCTGTACTTCTTGTCCGGTAATAATTTTGCCCCATTTGAAGAGGTGAATGTACCAGTTTCCAACAGTGCTGAATTATTCCCCAAAAGTGCCCCTTGGAGGATTGTGCAGGATTTTGGGTGGTTAGGGTTAAAACTCAAAGAGGATATTAATTTATATTGACCACTACATTCCCGTCTCCGTGTACACAGCTGATACAAAGATGAACCATGACCTCGCGTATCACACATGATTAATACGTTTCCATACAAAGCATAAACAGACCATCTCTGCAATGACTGACACGAGGAACTGTTGTTCAAGTTTCACCTGTGTTTGACCTTTACATGAGATGTCATTGCCAATCAGGGCTATTGAAAAATTACATCGGAACAAATTGTTCTTAAAGGGAAGGTACAACATTGGTTTTTGGAAATGTACATGTTCATAAGTTCATTTTACTTCTAGTTTACAAAAAATATAATATTAAACTAACCCATGAAAATGTCATCACAATCGGTATGTTTTTTTGAGAAAACAAACAAAAAAACCTGATTACTGAGTTTAAATTTTTGTTGATGTTTTAAAAAAGTAGCCAGACCACAACTTTGAAACTCGACATAATAATTCCTCTTTTTAATTAGATCACTTCTGACAGAATTTCTCAGGATGATTGATTCTTGTACCGACTTAATACAAAGTCAGGTTGTTTTTTTCTGTTACTTTGAAATGTTGTACCTTTAAATATTTATACATGTTGTACATGGTATGTACATGTAACAGGGGTAGAAATAGACATCAGACATACTGGGGCTAATTTTAGCCCCTGGGTGAGCATAAAAAGGACCGGCCCAGGGGCTGTCCTCCTGGGCCCAGGGGCTTTTCCTGAATTATAATTTTGTTTTTAAAGGAATGTCAAGAAAATCAAGAAAACTGCCAGTAGGATATTCAAATTATTATATACCAACTTTATTCCAATAGCAAAGGTGCGCGTGCGTGAAGTTGTTATCGATGTCAGTCAATCATTCATATGTTAATATTGTCATAATAACAAGCACTGCATGACATTATTACCACTGATCTCACACTGCACACGCCGACAGAACACACGAGGCACATTGCGCTGATAACCAAAAGCTGCACGATGCCTCTGCTTACATAGGGAAGACAGGGGACCAATGACACAAGAAAATCAATCCCAATCGGCGGCCCGAGCCCATTTTTGAGCACACGAAACGACTTTCAGTATGGCCAAGATCGCACAAGGACCATGTGGATTGCCTGGTACCCACTATATGTATTTGAGCGCAATTTACCAGTTAATATCAGCTGCTTGTCTACAAATGGTCATTGTGCAAACTTGGCCAGTATTTTCAACGTTCATGCTACGTAAAAACGTTCAAAAACCGGTCTTCCCATTTTGGTCCGCTTGCTCGCGTTCGGCCAACGGTGGTGTACTGTACATCTATGAGTCTAGTCTCTGATGTCTGTGGGGACATTTTCTGGCTCCTCAGTCCGTTTGATCGGATGTTTCACCAGCGTGCAAGTACTGCTTTTTTAGGCCACGCTTTGACTACAATTATTTTTCCAAACTTTAGCTTTAAAAATAAAACCATGAATGAGTTCCTCCATGAGTGAAATAAGAAAAGTAGTTAACGTAGGTAAGAACTGGCCCAGGGTTTTTTTTAAGCGCCGGAAACGTTGTAGAAATAGAGGGTCCAGGGGCTTTTTATTGGGGACCAGGCGCTAATAGCACCGAGGCGCCGGGTTATTTCGAAGCCTGATGTAATTGTCTGGGGTTTTATCTACATGTACATTTTTTTAGGTCATCTTACATCGTCATGTTCCTTGAAAGCATGCAGACAAAGATCAATATGCCTCCATGCATTTTGAAGTTACAATGAGCATTATCAGAAGTCTATTACCTACATGAAGCGTGCCAGCCTGCTGTAACCCACACTCCGTCACTGTACTCCAAATGCGCGTACGCACAACGAGCATGGTAATGGGTTTTGCTCCCCCTGCCCCGGCCTGCCGTGGGGCATCATGGGATAGGCGTTTCCACGCAAAACTAGTTCCTAGAAAACTAGACACAATCTTAAACTAGACGCGGGCGAACCATTTTGTGTGGCGAACAATGGGCGTGTTCAGAAAATGCTAAGGTGCGCACGTGAGATACAGTTCTGTCACACGCCGGCTAAGTCTCCCAGACTGCACTGCTTGTTTTTAAGACCGTGCACGTCAATTTGGGGAACAAAACATCACAAATGGGCCAAATCCATTATTCTTGGAATACTATGCTGTGGTACTGGGCTTGTACACCAGTGGCACACTTAAGTAATAGACTTCTGGCATTATATACACAGCATCCCCGATAAATGCTTGCGAACCAACGTTTCACAAGTAATACAGGTTCATGTACTAGCATTTTTTTTATCACCCTTAAATAATTCATTATTATTAACTTGCTGGTCGTTGGGTTAGTGTCATTCCTCTAACCTTTTTCAGCTCCCTGGGGAATATACAGCACACAACCTCTTTTTGCACTACTGGGCAAATCAAACGCATTAACCAACTCTACCCCCACAGGTACCCATTTATACTCCTGGGTGGAGAGAAGCAATTATGGTTAAGTATCTCACTGAAGGACAAAAGCACCATGGTCGCGGACAGGATTCGAACCCACATTCTGACGACTTAGCCACCATGATATGGAGTCTGAAGTACTAAACCACTTGGCCATGACACCCCCATGTACATGTACAGTTTCCATGTACATGTACATGTACATATGCCTTCCTTTCTCACACAGAATGAAAGTTAAAAAGACTGGCTGTGTATACGCCCTTTTTTTAAGGTGAGTAAAGTTGAATAAACTGAAAGGGTCCTTGAACGAACAAACCAACCAAGCAGAAGATGTCTACTGTCTGTCCACACCTCTGTATGGTTCAAAGGTCAATTACTGCTCATGGCCTTCCATATACATGTACTGCCATGTGTCAGAGCTAGTTTACACTGTACATGAAGGATAGTGGATGGTATGTACAGTGTACATGTAACTTTCTGTATCAAATGTGTGCATGGCCTTTCATGAGAATTATACATGCAGAACAGTGTATGCAAACTGTAAAAATATACAGTATGTATATTACATAGTACAGTATACGTATGCATTTACTCTACCCAGTATTGCAACCAATATTTAAAAAATACAGAGTTACATGGGGACTGCCAGTAAAAGCATTGTAAATTCTGCTGCCTTAAATATAGTCAATGAATAAAATGTTAACTGAAGTTGCTGTTTGAAACCTACTGTAGTAATATAAAAGGAATGGCTGGACGTATGAAACACAGCTGGCAACCTACCAATTTCAGCAACTTCTAGATCAGGACTTGGATAGATAATCTGATAAAACAAACTTGTTGAAGGATTCCCTTCCTTCTTCTCATACATATACCTTCATCACATCGCTGCCATTTTGGTCAAGACACCCTGTACGATATTATAGCAATATTAAAGCACCGGTTCTCAGTACAATAAATGGGACCAGCCTCTGTTTGGTCATGTTGATTTTAATGGGGAAAAATAAAATTAATGATGCATGGTAAAGGTCTCTGTGGTGCCTTGTTTTCTAGTTTAAACCC
Source organism: Zoroaster sp. YZ-2022 (assembly GCA_029582265.1). Lineage (NCBI taxonomy): Eukaryota > Metazoa > Echinodermata > Asteroidea > Forcipulatida > Zoroasteridae > Zoroaster > Zoroaster sp. YZ-2022. The sequence goes on from CM055821.1 coordinate 46,457,548, forward strand.
AGGGGCGGGAGGAAGGGTTGGGACAAAGGTGCGGGAGGAAGGGTTGGGACAAAGGTGTGCCACCAATGCAGCTTCATGTCTCATTCGCAAACGCTGATGCGCGTGGTGAACATCGTGGTGCGCGTATAGACGACGGGTACATGTACATTGACTATGTGTAAGCACGTATGCACTGTTCAAATAGCTAGTGTGCGTCAATAACATTCTCTCTCGCGCTGCAAACGTACATGTATACGTGCACGTACGTGTATTATAACGGCTTGGCGACAACATTTTCTGATTCATTTACATTAGAAATCTCAAAATATCGGCAAGGGTCAACAGACAGATTTCCGTAAAACTCTCTTGAAAGGTAAATCAACATTTATTCAGATTAAGGGAAAAAGTCAGAGGGTCAACAGTAAAATTTTACAGAATCTTCTGTTCGTTGACACTGTTTTTGTTGCAATTCAGGGGTGTCATTTCATTATGAGTTTCTGTAAAAAAAATTACATTAAAATTTTAAGTTTTACAAAATATTTTGAAAAATGTGAGTTGTGTTTTTCATTGTGATTATTAATGGTTAATTAAATTATGATAAAAGGTACATGTATGAAAATTTAAATATTAAACCGTTATGCGTTTTTTTGCACTGTCACATTAATGGTATGGCCTACAATGCGCGTCAAGCCTCGGATCACGTGAGACCCTTCCTTCCCTCCCCCCCCCCCCTGTTTAAACCTACATGTATGTACACATGTACATGTACAATGTACATATATGTACTGAATAAAGATTTAATACGCACATGTAAGCATTTTAACCTGCATTTTGTGACAGTCACTGCTTTCCAATTAACAACCATAACCTTGCAATAGGAACAGGTGTGAAGGGTAGATTTTGAATATAAGTACTGTGAAAATGTCATGTGCACATAATTTGTCCAGGGAAGAAATTAAATTAGGAATTGAATCATTTTTACATTTAGAACACATAACTGTGAAAGTTACCTACACGAGTTACCTACACGAGTTACCTACACGAGTTACCTACACGAGTTACCTACACGAGTTACCTACACGAGTTACCTACACGAGTTACCTACACGAGTTACCTACACGAGTTACCCTACACGAGTTACCTACACGAGTTACCTACACGAGTTACCTACACGAGTTACCTCACGAGTTACCTACACGAGTTACCTGCACGAGTTACCTACACGAGTTACCTACACGAGTTACCTACACGAGTTACCTACACGAGTTACCTACACGAGTTACCTACACGAGTTACCTACACGAGTTACCTACACGAGTTACCTACACGAGTTACCTACACGAGTTACCTACACGAGTTACCTACACGAGTTACCTACACGTGTAACTGATGCACTAAATTGTTATAAAAACATAAATGAAATTCTATCGTAAATCTAATATTCTCAGGGTTCAAACTATACAAGGGTCTATTTATCAGTGGCTACCATCTTGGTTTTTTAAGTGTATAAATGAAAGCCAGCCTTTGATTGGTACATAGTAACATTATCATCAAACTCTGACCAACAACAGTACATGTGTGATAGCAGTTCAACTGCCAGAGCCAAGATAGCACAGAGCCTTCTCAGTGAATGATTTCCCTTGTATCACATTGCAAAATACAACACAGAATTCAAGGATTACTATTCAAAATTAGCATTGCATACACACACAAATATTTCTGCATACATTTTCTGCTAGGCAAAATTTTGGAACGAAATCATTCTCTGCTTCTTGTAGGGATGGATCGTGCACGAAAACACAATATCGTCATCTTCAACCAAGGCTATATCTCCCTATAAAATCTGTCAACATCAGTTCAATTAATCAACAAAATACACCAACCATTGTTAATAACAGGTTTCTTTTTTTTTTATTAAAAAATTATATTTAGATATTAATTTGGATTTCATAAATAAAATGTTATCGTAATAAGGATGCCTAAAATCTGCAATCATTTGTGGAAAGCTTGACCAACAAAATGGTGGACAGCAATCATTGTCAGATGTAAAGTAACTTCATTGGTCAATCCATGCTGTTTAATTTGACAGGCTAGATGGGTGTATTTAGGGTTTTTTTAAAGCAAATTATTCAGTGACCAAAATCAAAATTGTCCACATCTTTTGAATTGCTAGTCATACATACATGTACATGTAAATGGGCCGCCGTAAGTAACCACAATTTTTGACCAACATGTACATTTATTCAGACTGTTTAAACTTAACAGCTTGAGTGCAGATAAATAACCGAGACAGTAGATATGGACAACATCTTCAAACTTAGGTAAAACTTGTAGCTTTGCATGGTGAGGAGGATAAGTAAAACTAATTGCGGTGACACCATGTGAAATTCTCAATTAAGTAGTAATTAGTTCTGAAAAGAACTGGAGGTACAACTCGATGTTTCGATCAGTATGCTCTTCTCCTGAGGACGATCAGAGCATACTGATCGAAACGTCGAATTGTACCTCCAGTTCTTTTCAGAACTACATGTAACTACTCAATTGAGAATTTCACATGGTGTCACCGCAATTAGTCTTACTTATCTTCAAACTTACTTGGTTTTTTCTGTCTTGACATGTTGTCATTTTCGAGAAAACATGAATAATCATCATATCTGAAATATAGATCAACAGCTGATGATTCCATTTCTAAATTACGTCATTAGAATGCGGAATGCAAATATTCTGAATGCATTTTCACTATTTTTGCACATTTTAAAACAAATAAGCTGAAACTTTCTCAGGTTGGTGTATCACTTGAGTCTTATTATTAGTATGGAAGCATTTACACATATGTACATTTTACCGAATCGCTTTAAGTGTGAAGAAAAAGTTCAGCCCATGTTCTTTACATGGGATTCCAAAAGACTGGTATGTAGGTTGTGGGAAAATGCCTGATTGCACAAGATCAGTTCTCATGGATCATTTCTCATGGATCACCCCTGTCAAGGTCAGAGAGTATAAATGTGAATCTACAGCTTTGTTGACGATGAAATGCAAGTCAATATTAACAATAACAGCGGTCTTTCTCTTTTCATCTGACCCACTTTAAACAAATCCCAGACTGATGTACATTAACCCTAACTCCCTAGGCCCATTTGCTTACATATAACCTGAATCCTCCAAAATCCTTCAGTAGTAAAGCAAGCACATGACATGTATGCACACATGTGTTTCTCGTCTGTGATACATGTACATGGCCAGGGACCCTCCCTGCATGCATGGAGCAATAAACAGTGTCCACTGACCCAAGCACTGACCTTGCAATCACTACAACAAACATGGATGTACATGTACCATGGAAAGGCAAGTATGCCTAATAACCTCAATCCTCCAAAATCCTTCACTTTAGCAAAGAGCATGTACATGTAGCATGTAACCTCAATCCTCCAAAATCCTTCACTTTAGCAAAGAGCATGTAGCATGTAACCTCAATCCTCCAAAATCCTTCATTTTAAGCCAAGAGGATTTTGGAGGATTTGGGAAGGTTAGGATTAATGGACAAATGATGCATGTACAATAGTATACTTACACTGTATGTACATACTGCAAAGCTCAGTGTAGCTACATGTACATGTTTAAAAAAAAGTGAAATTAAAATAATTTGGCATTCATTTTACTGACAAGTACCTGGTATACATGTACCTTGATGATAATTTGTTCACTGGACTGTGAAAACTGTTATTATGTGTATTTGTCCGACCGAATATGTATGTGTAAAGTGCAGCTACATTGTACACGTACCTGGCATAAGCAATTACAAGCAATCTACCAATGACTACATTAGATACACGAACATGTATACAATATACAGAAAAGTACTTTAGTGTAGGAGTATTTTTATTTTTTTTTCATGCAGCCATATTTTAGTATGTAAAAGAAAGATTGCATAATTAATCAGTGTACATTATACATGTACATGTGGTATGCCATGTCCTTGAGCAAGGCATTTTACCTATTTGCTTCTCTTCACCCAGAAGTACAAATGGGTACTAACTACACATACCTGCGAGGGTAGAGAGGGTTATTTTGTTTGAATAGCCCTGTAGCGCCAACAAAGGTTCCGCATAATGGGCTGTATACTCCCCAGGGAGCTGAGAAAGATTACAATGATATTATGTGAAATGCGCTTTATAAGAAAGAAATGTTATTACCCATGTATGTGCTGTACATATCAAATGTACAAATACATACATATGTTTTTGATCACAACAAGTAGTGAAAGCCCCAATTGGTGAAAACTTATCAAGAGTCGGCTATGCTGTCGAATTGGTCTAACTTTTCACTTGCAAGTTCCTTTATCACTTGTGGCCACAACTACATGCACTAAGGTCTTTATCTAAACCAAGTGTGTACGTGCCCATCTGGATTTCTTTTTCAATATCCAGTCATTTGTATTAAAAAAAAGAGCCAGAAAGAAACGGACATCCACAAATTTGAGAACGTTTAAACTCCCAACTAAGTCCGTGACTTGATACGAATACAAACTTCTATACTGTGATTAGTTCAAGCCCACGTCGCGCGCCTAATCACAGCAGTTACTTTTTCTGATCCAATCGGCAGCCGGTCTTTACCGGGTCTTTAATACACCCTTGTGTGATCACGTTCCATCCAATCAGATTGTCTTAACTGTCTTGAACGGCATTCATGAATTCATAAATGATATATTGTGTAATGGACCAATCCAGCCTGTCAATTAAATGGCATGGATTAACCAAGGGTCAATTTCATCGAGCTGCTAAGCAGGGAAAAATTGCTTATCAGCAAGTTTTGATGAACACCATCCAAAGTTCCATACATAATGTGTGTAATTTGGCTGGTAATGCTAAGCGAAAAAACTAATATGTTAGTCAAGTAATTGGCTTTTAAACAGGTGGCATGTCCGAGTTATCAGCATTACTAAGGGTGGATGAAGACTATGGCCATGACTTGATGGGTACAGTCAACCATCAAATCATCACCATAAATAAATTTATAACAGATTTTGGATGATTTTGAATAAAACCAATTTTCTGAATAAAACTCAATTAGGCCAAAAATAAAAGTTTCCAGTTTCTTGTCTCCGCGTGCGTCGCCTCAGACCCGCGCGTCAGCATTTTTAATTTTTTTGTGTTTTGTTTGCTATGAAACGATGTCCAATTGCAGCCAAATTTGCTGGATCAATTGGAATTCTGTCATGCTGTGCTTTAAGCGACTTTTTCACATCTAGGGGTATGAACGTTTGCAGGATTTGTGAGGCCTCTTTTACCCACCATACTTTGTATAATGGGAAATTTGGTCCCCGCGTATACACATATTTCCCTGTTGGCCAAAAAAAAAACGTGTCACCGCACCGATTTTGAAGCCGACCGATGACCAGAAACCAGAGCGGGGTTTTTTTTGGCCTTAAGTATTAAACAAACTAACCCAAACATAATGTATCCACGTGTGAGGTTTCACATTGCCATGTACATGTATCATGTTAATTTACACCTTTCATTTCCTTGAGTGCAACACTGCAATTTGTTGTACCAAAATGTATAAGAAAAAAATTGTACACTATTAACAAACATTCATATTCTGGGATACATACAGTACAGTGTACTTGTACCTGTACATCAATCTAATGTATCTGATCTCCATAACAAAGTAATGACTACCTGTACATGTAGGCCTATTTCTCTTCTATATGGTAAAATGTAAATGATGTGTGCAGGTAAGTACACATCATACTGTTCGTTGTATGCACATATGCACCAATACTAGGCCTAAAGGCTTTACATAATCTGATAAAAGAAAATTAGAAATTAAAGCTGGTGATAATTACTATAAGCCAGTTGAATAACAATTGGCTTAAAGTTCTACATGGTTTAAATAGTATCACATTATATTGATAATATGCTGTCGTACAAAAAAATACAAAAGAATACTAAAACAAAATGGACAATTTCAAAGAGGTATCTGCACTGTCACACAAACGCCTAATGGAACAAAAGAAAAACAACTGAGACAACAACAAATAACTGGCTATAGCTTAGACATTAGAAGTATTTTGTATTGCAAAGGTACAAGAGGGTTTGTCTCAACAGGCCAAATCACCTTCAAGGACTCTTTACTTACAGACCTAATAAGGTCTGTGGTGCTTTATACTTAAGGGTCTGTGACTGAACCAAACCATGTGAGAATTGACAACTGTACATAATCATACACTAAAGTGCATTCATTGAATTTGGAACTTTTATGCTTTCAGTATCCGGGTACAAAATCAATTTTGCCTGTCCTAGATAAATATTGATGTTGAAATATTAAAATAACATTTAATATTCTATTTATTTGGAATGAGTGGAATGAACACTATGATTTGAGTAAATACAAATATTGTGTACTGCATTGTCACTTTTACATGTTCATCAACATAATTTTTGTTCAAAAATGGATAAGAAAAATACATGTACTTGCATAGAATTCACTTGTAGAGCTCTGTTTTATTTTTTAAAGGAATTGTACACCATTAACCCTAACCTTCCTAAATCCTCCAAAATCATCTTTGCTAAAGTGAAGGATTTTGAAGGATTGAGGTTACATGCTACATGCTCTTTGCTAAAGTGAAGGATTTTGGAGGATTGATATGGATTTAGAAAAAAAATACTACCGATTTACCGATATGCCGCCCATATCCAATCCAAGCCTGGCACAAAATAACCAAAATTTCTGGTTGTATTAACCCTAACCACCCTGAATCCATCAAAATCCATCCCCCTGTTTTGGAGGATTTCGGCGGATTCAGGATATCTCCACATTGAGCATATGGCGGACTTTGATGGATTCAGGATTTCAATAGTTTTTAACTGCTTGGTCATGTTGGTTGATGTATTTTGATGGATTACATGTACTGTACATGTACAGCCAACACTTGTATGTGTTAGATTTTGATGGATTCTATGCAGCAACATACTATACAAATTTTCATGTGAGCATGGTTTCCTGAATCTGCCAAAATCCGCCAGAAATTTAGTGGTGGATTTTGGCGGATTCAGGATATGTCCAATATCTACACTGGCGGATTCTGATGGATTCAGGACACCAGCATTTTGTGTGTGACAAAAATGGTGGATTTTGGTGGATTCAGGATACTTTCTAGTAAAAATACCCAAGGGGTTAGGGTTAAAATAACAAAAATGTATCAACTGAACTTCCTGGGAATCTTGATATAATAAAAGCAGGTCCACTAGTCGCACTTTGTGTAACTAAAAAAGAGCGGGCAAATATTGCGGAAACGGAAAGTTCCTTTTTTTTAAACGTAGGATTCGTTTGTTTTGTGAATTTAAAAACATTTAGTGAATTTTATTTTTCATGTACACATGTAAACATTCCAACCCTTAACCCTAACCTTCTCAAATCCTCCAAAATCCTCTTTGTTAAAGTGAAGGATATTGAAGGATTGAAGTTATTAGGCATACTTGCCTTTCCATGGTACATGTACATCCATGTTTGTTGTAGTGATTGCAAGGTCAGTGCTTGGGTCAGTGGACACTGTTTATTGCTCCATGCATACAGGGGAGGGTCCCTGGCCATGTACATGTATCACAGATTAGAAACACATGCGTGCATACATGTCATGTGCTTGCTTTACTACTGAAGGATTTTGGAGGATTCAGGTTATGTGTAAGCAAATGGGCCTAGGGAGTTAGGAAGGATTCAGGTTATGTGTAAGCAAATGGGCCTAGGGAGTTAGGAAGGATTCAGGTATATGTGTAAGCACATGGGCCTAGGGAGTTAGGAAGGATTCAGGTTATGTGTAAGCAAATGGGCCTAGGGAGTTAGGAAGGATTCAGGTTATGTGTAAGCAAATGGGCCTAGGGAGTTAGGAAGGATTCAGGTTATGTGTAAGCAAATGGGCCTAGGGAGTTAGGAAGGATTCAGGTTATGTGTAAGCAAATGGGCCTAGGGAGTTAGGAAGGATTCAGGTTATGTGTAAGCAAATGGGCCTAGGGAGTTAGGGTTAATGGTCAAGTATCTGTAAATGCATCCATTCTTTATAAGAATCACAAGAGACACAGAAATCAACCTATGAAAGTTTCAGCTTATTTAATTGTGTCATTGACAAGAAAATAGCGCAAAGGCATTCTGATTATTTTGCGTTCATTCTTATGTGTAATATCGTTTATGACTGTGATCCGTATTTACATTTCATGTTTTCTCAGACGGAATAATTTCTCAGGATGTTTGGTATCATCGCCAACTTCACATCAAGTATAGTTTTAAGGTTATAATTCAGTAATTTTGTAATTGGGCAATTACCAAAGGTGTGTCCCTTTAAAGTCTAATACAGTTTTATTAAAGTACAAAGGAAACATGATATTCTAAGAAATATTTTAAATATCTCATAGGCAGAGAAGGTACACATGTGTATATAAAACCAGGCACATCTTGATTTTAATTGAACCCGACGAAAATCCTCAACACTTGACTTTCCTGTGAGTTCAACCGAGATTAATTAGACATTAGTAACCGTCAGGTAATTCCTGTTCCCGACACTGAATTACTACGCCTCCCTTATAATGAAACAGGCCAGCGATAAACTGAGCCGCCCCTGTGTTAAGAGCATTGGACCCTAATGAGTCATCCCTCATTACTCTTATGCACAACCTTGGTATTACATATTCTATATGTCATATTGTAATAACATTTAAGTTGGCCGAGTGGACATGCAGATGTATGCTGTTTATATGGGCCATTGTATAATAAAATTTCAAACTGGTTGTCTGACATGTGTAATCCGAGTACATGTTGAACATAAGTTGGAGACAATCACAACCAAATGCGTTGCTTCTACTTGGTCAAAAATTACACATGCACATAATTATATCAAATACCAAAGCTTCAACTGTATGTGGTACGACTTATTGTGGTTTATTTTACCAACAGAAGTCTTCTTTTTTTCTTCAAATAGATACTTGTACATAAACACTAATCAATTTGCATGGTCAAGTGTCAATCCCATTGTGCAATAATTAAGGGAAATAGTTAACAAAATTTTATGATGACCTGGAGCCTTTTTGGGTAAATGACAGAGATGTTTTCTATGCCAAACTTAGAGGTAATGACTGTGCACTATCCAGAAGTAGTACCGACAAGAAATGTTATAATATGTGCATATATCATAAAAACTGCAAGTTGGGATTGTTAAAGAAATGAGCATTTTCCTTCCTGTTATTAAAGATTTAGAAAAAGATATAAAGCAAAATTTGTTATCCATAATAAAAATGAATATGAAAACTTAATTTACATGGGACTTATCTTCAGCCCTGATACTATCTATTGGTAGGGGCAAGGCAATTTAAGCTAGGTTAAGGGCACCTCTATGAGGAAAATGTAAATTTCTATTAGAACACTTCAAGGGGCACCAAAGCAATGACCAGGGTGCACCAAGGCAATTGCCTCTGTTGCCTCCGTATAGTATCAGGCCTGCATCTTTATTTCTTAGTGCAGACATTGTCAAAGCAAAGAAACCTCCAGCAAGTAACAGAATAAAACGTATTAATTAACCCTTCTGTGAATGCAAGGATCGAAACCAGTCAAAATGTTGATATACTTGCCAAGGTATATCTAGTGCACTTAAAAGTCAAACACTGTCAAACCTTACGTGTAGTAAGTACATTTACAGGTCAAAATGAGTCAACCGTTTTTGACTGGTAAAAGCATTGTCTTGTATTGTTGAGGGCGGTCAAAATGACAGTAAAAACCAGTCAGAATGCCCCTGTGTGCACATCTGGGTCAACAGCCAAAACAGGCAAGTCACTGGTTTTGACCTCTATAGCTACTTGCCACTGAACTTCCACTAAAGTAGGATGGTTAAAAAATTTTTTTTTTAAAACACTTTTTATGTGATAACGTACTGCATTTAATGAGGCTTGACTTGAGTAAAAAGAATAAATCAGAAAATGTCTTCGAGCAGGATTGTAAACAAATTGTACTGTACAACTTCATATAGGCTAGATTCCATGTGAAAGTTTCCAGTGTTCAAACATTTGTTGTAAGACAAAGTTAAAACTAAATGTATACAGATTCTCAGCTGCCAACTGAGAAAAATCGACTAGTAAAAAAAGGGACTGTTTATTTGTGATGTGGGGAAAATAAACAAATCACTTAAAATGCATTACTGGGGTAATTTATCATTTCAAATACAAATTGCTTTCAAAATTACGACTGGAAATATTCTAATGATGTGAAAAGACTATCCAAGTAATTGTTAAGCATTCACCTCCAATGACATGCAAAAGTTCTGAAATGTTTCAATATTTTGCAAAACCTAATATAATGTTCTAGCGCTAATACCCAGCTAGAACCGTCTTTCATTTATTTACATGTAGGTAAAAAGTTTTTCTGTTAATTTGAATGCACACATTTCAAGATTTTAGTGAGGTCTCCTGAAGAAAAATATCTTGTTGCTTAAAGATTCATCCTTTTGGAATTCTCAACAATTTTGTAATTCTCGAGTTGTCGATCAGTGAACACGGCAGTCCGTTGTTGTATATGCGCGTGCGCACCAAAAATGTGGACCGCGCTAGCATAACAAATCAACGCATGCATAGTGGTTTCCCCCCGTTTTCAGGGAGAGATTATACGAAGTTCCCAAGACTGTGTTTGATAGCAGTTCGTGTATGGTAGCAGTTCATGTAGTGCCCTCGTGCGGTATGCGGTGACGGATCGTGTATCAAAAACATACAAACACAGTTTTGAACCAAGACTAGTGACAGATCTGTGAACTTTTGTGCACGTTTTGTATCCCACACATCTAATATGTGATGCATTATGGAAAACTGTACCGGACCCAATGTACTCTGTCCTTTTTCATGACCCTTTTGCCATATCATATCATGATTACATCATTTCACAGAAATTCAGAGCAATTACGTGTAAGAGCACAACTGAACCCCGCCCACATCAGCGGATCAGGTTATCAAACTGTGTAATGTCAATGTACACATTTAGACAGACATCCAGTCCATTAAGCTGAGAACAAAATATGTGCAAAATAAGAAATTCCAATCTAAGTGAAAAATCCAAATTGGGTATGCATTTACACTTTAAAGGTAAGATATAGGATTGGTAATTCAAAAATATACAAATGGTTGAATTGTTTAAACTTACTTAGTGTAAAGGTGAAGATACCATTAATCTTCCTTAGAACTAATTTTATCCGAGGGGTCTGTCATTTATTTGAGACAAGTAAAATTATTTCCAGTTAATTTAAGGAAAGTATTTTCTCTCTTAAATTCCACATAAGAATTAATTTTTGTTCATGAACGACACATCGTAATAAGATGAAACTTTCAAAGGTCGGTTGTCTATAAATTGTAAACAAACAGAGTAAACATACTCATAGAAGGAATGTTGCCAACATTACCAAATGATGATAAAATCCCTTTATAATTTGTAATATCTATGCTGGAGTCTGAAGATAGGTGTGTATTGCTTCTTAAAATGGCCATGCTAGCTGGCTTCACATCCCATAGGCTACATGACTGGTAACTGAACCACTGTAATTAATGTTAGGATCTGGAATGTCATGTGACCTTTCAGTAAATCACTAGGACATAGTAGACAAGATGTCTCAATGTGTTAACATGAGAAATACCAGTAATGCTCACACATGACTATCTATCAATATCCTTAACCCTAACTCCCTAGCCTTAATTACCAGGTACCTTCCTCAATCCTTCATAATCCTCCGAAATGTGTTTGTGCATGAAACTCACTGCCTCAATCCTTCATAATCCTCCAACTTGAGTTTATGCATGAAGCTCACTGCCTCAATCCTTCATAATCCTCCACTATCAAATGCACGACCCTCCTCAATCCTCCATAATCCTCCAATTGGTGATTTTCGAACGTGCCTCATTCCTCCAAAATCCTCCAAATCCTCCAGAGGATTATAGAGGATTTAGGAGGGTTAGGGTTAATTAAAGGGTTTGAAAACCATGTCTATAAATGCATCAATACTTCAAAGAAATAAATAAATATATGTATAGAAACCAACCTGTGGAAGTTTTGAGCTTATTTTATATGCAGACAAGTAAAATATTTTGGGAAAATCTACTACACAACATCTAGTAAGTAACTCATCAATTATTTTTCTTGACCAGAAATACTTTTAAAGATCAGTAACTAATAGTAAGAAAAACACATCTGACTTTTTCGTTTTAGGAAAAACCACAAGACAGCCAGACCAGTTCAGACTAACGGTGCACAATACCAATGTTTTAATCGCTTGACTTGGTCCAGTTGTACAGTGGGTATTTTGAGCATTGCTGTGTCGTTAAACATGGAAATACTGAAAATGTATTCAGATTTATTGGTCATGCATTATGACGTAGAAAATGAATCACCGGCAGGATCCATTTTAAATTTGTAATACATTTAATCTTTTCTCAGAAATGACGGAATGTCAATTGGGGCATTTTTGACTGGGTCATTTTGACCAGTCTGAACAATACAAGACAATGCTTTTACCAGTCAAAAACGGGCGACTCATTTTAACCTGTAAATGTACTTTATCATGTAAGGTTTGACAGTGTTAGACTTTTAAGTGCACTAGATATACATGTACTTTGGCAAGTATATCAACATTTTAACTGATTTTGACCATTACAGTCACAGAATGATTAATAAATGAAAATACAGTGTCTTTATCAATAAATAAATGGCCACCCCCACCTTTAACAAAGCTGGATGACTCAGTCACACACCTAAAACCAAGCGCTAGGGCTAGACCAACATAGTTAGTCAGCAATACCTTTGGGTGTCTTTTGGGAGTCCCATTAGCTAAGTGGACACCCTGTTTTATTTGCAATACACATGCAACACCCTGGTTTGAACACCCTGGTTTGAACACCCTGGTTTGAACACCCTGGTTTGAACACCCTGGTTTGAACACCCTGGTTTGAACACCCTGGTTTGAACACCCTGGTTTGAACACCCTGGTTTGAACACCCTGGTTTGAACACCCTGGTTTGAACACCCTGGTTTGAACACCCTGGTTTGAACACCCTGGTTTGAACACCCTGGTTTGAACACCCTGGTTTGAACACCCTGGTTTGAACACCCTGGTTTGAACACCCTGGTTTGAACACCCTGGTTTGAACACCCTGGTTTGAACACCCTGGTTTGAACACCCTGGTTTGAACACCCTGGTTTGAACACCCTGGTTTGAACACCCTGGTTTGAACACCCTGGTTTGAACACCCTGGTATGAACACCCTGGTTTGAACACCCTGGTTTGAACACCCTGGTATGAACACCCTGGTTTGAACACCCTGGTTTGAACACCCTGGTTTGAACACCCTGGTATGAACACCCTGGTTTGAACACCCTGGTATGAACACCCTGGTTTGAACACCCTGGTATGAACACCCTGGTTTGAACACCCTGGTTTGAACACCCTGGTATGAACACCCTGGTTTGAACACCCTGGTTTGAACACCCTGGTATGAACACCCTGGTTTGAACACCCTGGTATGAACACCCTGGTTTGAACACCCTGGTTTGAACACCCTGGTATGAACACCCTGGTTTGAACACCCTGGTATGAACACCCTGGTTTGAACACCCTGGTATGAACACCCTGGTTTGAACACCCTGGTATGAACACCCTGGTATGAACACCCTGGTTTGAACACCCTGGTTTGAACACCCTGGTTTGAACACCCTGGTTTGAACACCCTGGTTTGAACACCCTGGTTTGAACACCCTGGTTTGAACACCCTGGTTTGAACACCCTGGTTTGAACACCCTGGTTTGAACACCCTGGTTTGAACACCCTGGTTTGAACACCCTGGTTTGAACACCCTGGTTTGAACACCCTGGTATGAACACCCTGGTTTGAACACCCTGGTTTGAACACCCTGGTTTGAACACCCTGGTTTGAACACCCTGGTTTGAACACCCTGGTTTGAACACCCTGGTTTGAACACCCTGGTTTGAACACCCTGGTTTGAACACCCTGGTTTGAACACCCTGGTTTGAACACCCTGGTTTGAACACCCTGGTTTGAACACCCTGGTTTGAACACCCTGGTTTGAACACCCTGGTATGAACACCCTGGTTTGAACACCCTGGTTTGAACACCCTGGTTTGAACACCCTGGTTTGAACACCCTGGTTTGAACACCCTGGTTTGAACACCCTGGTTTGAACACCCTGGTATGAACACCCTGGTTTGAACACCCTGGTTTGAACACCCTGGTTTGAACACCCTGGTTTGAACACCCTGGTTTGAACACCCTGGCTGGTTTGAACACCCTGGTTTGAACACCCTGGTTTGAACACCCTGGTTTGAACACCCTGGTTTGAACACCCTGGTTTGAACACCCTGGTTTGAACACCCTGGTTTGAACACCCTGGTTTGAACACCCTGGTTTGAACACCTGGTTTGAACACCCTGGTTTGAACACCCTGGTTTGAACACCCTGGTTTGAACACCCTGGTTTGAACACCCTGGTTTGAACACCTGGTTTGAACACCCTGGTTTGAACACCCTGGTTTGAACACCCTGGTTTGAACACCCTGGTTTGAACACCCTGGTTTGAACACCCTGGTTTGAACACCCTGGTTTGAACACCCTGGTTTGAACACCCTGGTTTGAACACCCTGGTTTGAACACCCTGGTTTGAACACCCTGGTTTGAACACCCTGGTTTGAACACCCTGGTTTGAACACCCTGGTTTGAACACCCTGGTTTGAACACCCTGGTATGAACACCCTGGTTTGAACACCCTGGTTTGAACACCCTGGTTTGAACACCCTGGTATGAACACCCTGGTTTGAACACCCTGGTTTGAACACCCTGGTATGAACACCCTGGTTTGAACACCCTGGTTTTCAAATAAGAACAACAATTTGAATGTGCCCAATTTTCAAATCCTGGCTTATACGCAGTTGGAAAGGCGTGACCCTATTGGTTAATCTGTGCTGCTTGATTGGCAAGCTGTAAATGTGTATTATGTGTGTATATCTTGGTCTAAATAGGCCAGTCATTAGTCAACTCAGCATTGTCCAAATCAAATGGTCAAATCAATTGATTTTGTTGAAAAAAGAACTACACGTACTCTGTCATATGAATACGTGTACTGTTTATGAAACCAATGAGAAATATGTATTAAACATCCTTCCTACTACTACAAGGGTCAAAATCAGTGAAAATGTTGATATACTTGCCAACTTGCCAAGGTATATCTAGCTCCCTGAAAAGACGAACACTGTCAAACCTTACGTGTAGTAAGTACATTTACAGGTCAAAATGAGTCAACTGTTTTTGACTGGTAAAAGCATAGTATGGTGTTGTTCAGGGTGGTCAAAATGACTCAACATTATCCCATAGACTGCCTTTGGACAATGTTACCAGAGCTATGTTACCAATATTTAACCCTTGTATACATGCAGTCTCCAAAATGCCACAAAAACAAAAACGGCCAAGTACACAATTATTTTTTATATGCATGCCTTAAAATATTGCATACTGTACACAAGAGTGGTACATGGATACCCCAAAATTCCCCTGGGACAAAAACAGTGTTCCGACTTCACACAAACCGAGTGTGCCCCAGGGTGCCACATGGTATTTTGTGGATAACCCCTGCGAAATGTACAGTGTATTTTGTTGGTTGTGACATTTTGAAGTATGGGTCGACTTTGTTAAGAACAACACTGGTAGTAGGAGGGCTTGTTGGTTTGTTGTTGGACTTAATACTTTTTTCAGTCATACATGTTTTACAACTGAGGACATTTTCAATCAATTCCCACCAACCTAGCCCCATTTAGAGTCCTGGACTTCCTCGGTATCCTTGGCCCTATCCCCACATGTAAAAAAAAAAAGGGGGTGATTTTTTTTTCAACTTTTGATCTGCTAATTATTATAGCCTAATATGCCCAAGCACAAACAGACACTTTTGGTTTAAAAATCGTTATTCTGGGAAAGCTCACTCAGATGAAATTTTCTAAATATTTTTAAAATTTAAAACACAAAAAATAATCAAATTAAACTTTCACCCAAATTACCGATCTCACAATAGCAAACTTCATGCCAAAAGCGTATGTTTGGGCTTAGCTAATCACAAAATTTTAGATTGTAATAATTAGCAGATCAGTTTTTAAAAAAAATATAAAATTTGTACATGTGGAGGGGTCATGCCTATGTTCCCTCAGCCCTATGTTCCCTCAGCCCTATGTTCCCTCAATGCCTAACATTTTTTTTAAATCCAAATTACGCCCTATGTTCCCTCAACCCTATGTTCCCTCAACAAGGGCCATATGTGCTGAGGGAACATAGGGCTGAGGGAACATAGGGTCTATTTTGGGATGAGGGAACATAGGGCTGAGGGAACATAGCGCTGAGGTAACATAGGGCTGAGGGAACATAAGGCTGAGGGAACTTGAGTACGGTCCCCATGTGGATACTGAGGGAGTCCAGTGTATTGGCTGGTCCACAATTGTGGGGACCACCCTCCAACCCCATGATAGATATGGTGAGGGAGGACCACAAATGCTGTGGGGATAGACTAAAGTCCCCTGCATAACCTATTTTTACTTCCCTCTCAAAAGGGGAAATGTTCTGGTACAACTAGAATGCAGGGCCACACCGAAGGTTACTTCTTATAAATCTGACTTAAAAATATACAACTGAGTTCCTAGGTTAAATTCAGAAAAAGGGAAAAATTTTGCCATGCATTCTATAGTTACTCCAATGTCCTCACAAGGCCTAGGCCAGAGCACACATAAATACATGTACACACAAATTTATACATACACAAATCATAAAAGACCTCATCAAAGTCAATATTCCACTGAATAAATCTTGCTGAGACATGATCCCCAAACCCCATGGCCAGACTGTTATGTTACAACAGAGTAGTCTACAGGTAACTTTCTCAAAAATAAACTTATTTTCTAACCGCTAACAAGTTAAAACTGTTAATGGGGGCATTATTATTATTATTTTTTTTTTAGTTTTCCAACAAAAACAATACCCAAAATAAACAAATACAGAAAGAGGCTTTTCTGATTTAGAATCTTACTGAAACAAAGCAAATGTCAACATATTTACTTACTCTTTTTCTGACCATGTCATAGACTTTCGCTTTGATAATTGTCGATCTGGTTTCACCAACATCCTCCGGTATAGAGAATGTCTCTCGCACGAACCCTATCTGTATGGAGAAACACGGCACCGAACTGCCTGCATTCGACATCTTGCTAGTCACTTCGTCTCCCATTATGCGATGATTTCACTAAATCGAGTAATCTTTCGTGATGATCGTGCACCTTTCTGAATAAACAATTACCCTCTTTAAATACTGATGGGCACTTCAGCAGTGTCGTGCCGTTTGACAGAAATAACGGCGAGAAGAATGACCACGTTCAACCCAGGTTGTCTGATCATCACCGCTGACCGCTGCCATTTCTATTTTGTGCAGCTTCAGAGAAAATAAATATGGCGGAATAGTCACGTGACCCTGGGAAAAACTAATTAATTTTAAACGAGAAAACGGTGCTAAAACATTCAATATCATAACTCTTAATGAGATTAGTGTGGATTGGGTTTCCAAAAAAAAAAAAACGAACACAATAATAGTTTGTTCAGGTTTATGTTTCCTAATTGGGTAGGTAAATTTATTATCAAACATCATTTCCCGTGAACTACACGTTTTAAAAATACATCATGAAAAGTGAAAGTTGTCCCAAGAAATAATAACCTGTTTGTAATCTGTTGCATGCATGCATGCTGGCCGGGCAACAATTTGATATTGTTGATTATTGTGGGGCTACAGCCTCAGTTAGTTAGTTTTTACTCGATTTTTTTACAATTCTAACAGTAAACTGTGTGTAAATTCCTTTATTAAGTAAAACCATGGAGGAAGGAATGCACAAAAGAATGCGAAACGAGACTGCGCGGTGGGCGTCACTACCTGTTGAGGGCGCTAATCTCTTTACCGTTTTGCTTTCTTATTTTTTTTAAATTAACTTGCTCTTATGTTCGCCAAAAATTACACCACCGGATTCAACTTTTTGTTCTTCAGTTCTGTTGTATGCCCCGTATTTCTGTACAGCACGAGCATTTGTTTTCAATGCAGTCGAAATAAGAAAAATATATAAACAAAGCAAACTTAATGCAGGGTTTAATTTTTGCAAGCTTTCAAAATTAATGGGTTTTTAGTAGGCTTATATTTAGATAGAGAGAGTCAGTGAGGTTACGTCCGGGGTTGGTAGTCTAGGCAAATAAGTAGAACATTTCCATTGGGAGTATTTAAGGGACACAGTGGAAATTTGTCTCCTTGGCCATTGCGGTTTTGCACCACTAAATAAGGCCCTAATTAAAAATAATAAAAAAATTATAAATAAAAAATAAATAAATAAAAGCGGTTGCTTTTGTCACAAAAAATAAATTAAAGAACATTTTCACGATCTTAGTTGCATGTGCCCGCGGACCCATCGTAGTAAATAGACTTCTGGCTTCACCGATTAATATTTGGTGAGGGGTAAATTTTGATGACGGGGAACCTGGCTCGTGCTGTACAGAAATACGGGGCATACAACAGAACTGAAGAACAGAAATGTGGGTACTTCCAGATACGTCACAGACGAAGGGGAATTTTGTGTACATTTTTAATTTTAAATACTTAATGTTTACATTTCAGCAACCATTCATACATGGTTTATTGGCACAAATAATTTCTTAATTTGTTTTGTCTCACATGGCAAAACATGAATGACTTTATTTTATACAATTTTAAACAATAACAGAAATCTATTACTTAGGCCTACATGTAGGTCCAATGGCAATTAGCTATATGAAAACACATTGACATGTCAAATGAAAATATTGATAATCACAAATCCCAGATTATGAAAAAAAAATGGGTATGTTTAAAGATATGATACATCGTGTGTGTTTTTTTAAAGAATACATTAATTCCAATCATCTAGTTTTCAAAATACACATCATAAATCTAACCTTTCGAAATTTCATCAAAATCGGTGTTCACGTTTTCGAGAAAACAGCGAATAACGGTTTCTATTTTATTAGTCTTTTTGTGCATGTTCATATTGTGTTAATTTCGATTGTTGCAATCGAAATCTGCTGTTGTGTTTTTGGAGGTCTTCATGTACAATTTTCTCGAAGATGACAGCATTTCAGACAGACTCCTTAGGGGGATTGGAGCAAGTATCATTTATCAAGTAGGCTATATTTAGCTTTCAGATCGAAACTCATCAAACATTTTTGTGATCATTACCACAGCTATTTAAATTGGGCAAAGACTTAAAAGGAAACAAAGTGCAAGATTACTGAATTATTATCCCAAATCCAACTTCATTTGAAGTTGGGAATGGGTAGGCCTACTGATCATCCTAAATATACTTTCCCCGTCTCAATTTCTTCATTTCAGAAGAAACATGAACAAAAATGCATAATTATGAGAAGGTTTTTGGACGGAAACTTTTTGTTCCAAGCGTTCTGTAAAATAATGTTTTGGAACCCTGTTCTCATAACTTAGATTCCACATTAAGCTGAACCTTTCACAAGTTGGTTGTTTACTGTATTCAAATAAATTAATTTTACTCAAGCATTTTTTTGTTACCGGTGTTTATACCTTCCCTTTAAACGCCAGAGAGTTTGATTAACTTTGTTTGAGCAAATCAAGCTTTTTAAATTGATTGGGCTGTATAGGCCTACAGGTAAGAATTAAAGTTAGACCGAGGTCTGAAACAAGATAAATACAAATTTCTGTTAATTTGGTGAGTGCGTTCTTTCGGACTTTTAATGCCATACCCCGCCCCGTTCAGGCTTAAACAAGAAATAATAATTTAAATTAGATTTAATTAACAAGAAATAATCATTTTGTGTTTGAGAAAGAACCTGCTAGGTTCGAAACGCAAGGCCATTAACTGCTGTTTTGCAAGAAATAATAATAACAATAAATAAATGAAGAAATACAGCATAAAATCAATCATTATGCATTCCATTACCGTCCCCTCCCCCGGGGAACACCGGGCTGGGATCGCGCTGGGATCTCTGGTGAGTCATGAAATTTAAAAAGGAGGGGACCACCCAAAAATAATTAACCGCTTAAACGCTCTGCTGCCCTCTGTCGATTGTATCACGTTTCCAGGTGATTTAATTGGTACTTCTCAAGGACTATAGCGCATATAGCATGCGCAATTTGTATAGCGTACGGTGTGGTGCGCATGTTTACCAGTGTTTTTGCAACTGGTAGTACCGTAAATTTGATCATAAGAGTTTGAACTCAGATCACTGTTTATATTGTTGTTTTCTTCAAGTATATTCCATTGATCTTCATAAATTGTACTTTCATTATACACGGAAATCATGGCAAAAACTGTGATTGTATCAGAAGAGGTGTGTGGTTTAGTTTTATATGATTTTACACAGGTTTATCGGTGCGGTTGGGATTTGCTTTGATTTGTGAATGAACTGAGTTTTCCAAATCCCGTAGGCCTATCTCATTTTAACGTTAGATCATATAAAATTGTAAAACCACTATGTCGTTTCATTTACAAGGTTCTGACACCAAGTTCAGGGAGATGGTTTTGGAAGGAGGACTCCAATTCATTAGAATTTCAGTCAAGGTAAGTGTTCATTAAATATAAGGGATGATTTCTGCTATTTAGTCATCCTGGTTTCGTAGTGTAGTGGTTATCACGTCTGCTTTACACGCAGAAGGTCCCCGGTTCGAACCCGGGCGAAGCCACATTGTTTTATCGGATGTTAAAACAATTTTCTTTGACCTTTGAGTGTATGAAGTATTTATTAAATAAAAGGGAAAATAAAATTAATCTTCTTCATGGAATTTATCAATATTTTTTTAATTATAAATTAAGCTCTTGTGAAATAAGTTAGCTCAAGTCTGTATAAAAATTTACAGTTAGCATGTCCGGCCAAGGCTGTGGCAATTACATTTTATTAAAGAGAATTAATTTAAGTATAAATACTAGAATAATTAATGAAATTTTATTCTTCAAAACAATCCTAATATTTAAAAATAAATTGCCCAAAAACAAGATATTTGAATAAAAATCCAGTTTTAAATTCAATATTGCCCATTTGTACGTTTTCTGTTGACTTTATATTACAAACACAATAGTTTTATTATACAACTTTTAAATTATTGTTAAAACATTTAACAGTCTTTCATCATTTTCTCAAAACATAAGCAACTTTTATGATATATTTCTTGAAAACTTAGATAACTTAGCTAATTATAAGTTGTTTTGTTGCATTTCTAAAAGGAAATTATCAGTGTCCTGGAAATTGCCCATAAAATAGTAAAAAATATGGGCCATATATCTTTAATTTGTTGTACCTTCCCTTAATATTAAGATTCTTTCTGGGTAGAATGTTGTATCCGACCGCCACTTTTTCTCATTCAATATAACCAATAATGTAATCTTACCTACCCAGTAAGGTGGAGAACATATGCATGATGATGGACATATACTTCAAATTATTCCAGGATATTTATTTCATGAAAAATCAGGCATTTTTGGTATACGATGACTTCCTCAGTCATGTCAGTCTGATCTTGTCAACTCCCCCGTTACTGACCAACACGGTCATTGTACATGCACAGTGGCAAAGGATCCTTCTATTTTCTGAAGGGCAGGATGTTTTCAGAAGGGAAATAAAGTCAGAAAACCATCATAAAAGTGGATTTTAAAGTTAGTTTTCTCTTTCTTTACCCCGAATTTTTTTAAACTAGTTAGTGGCTGCAAAAGAAATTCCCCCAAAAACCTTTAAAAGTGGTGGTCGGATACGACATTCTTTCCTTCTTTCTTATTCCCACCATTTTTCATTAAACAAATTTATTGTATTTCTAAATTCATATCATGTTCTCAACATCTCATATTTCACAATTCCATTCATGCGTTTCACATTTATTGCTAACATATTTCACTTAAATTAACATTGCAGTGTCCTTGGCTGCTGAGTAAATCCAGCATCTCAAAATCATGAATTTTGGTCGGAAAAATAATTGAAAATTGTCTCGTTTGCCCAACTTAAAATACTGATTGTGTCACAGTTTCTTGTATTGTTTTAGATTATTACAAGCCTGGTGGTTGGGGGGGGGGGGGGGGGGGGTGGTATTGCAGAGAAATGGTTTGAATAATGTGGAGTTAGATTCTGGTGCTAATTTCAATTTCTCATTGCATTATTCACACCCTGTTCCCGGGGGAGGGGACGGCACTTGTCATTGTGCAGCCCAACCACCTACGAGGAGCAATATCAAGAAAATTAGTTTAGGAAAAACTAATTGTATATTTGTAAAAATAACACCATTGATTCATGTATCTCAGTACATAATTTTTTTCCCTATGCTAGCATTGTATATTGTTTGTATTCATGTTTTTTTCTTTGTTTCCGCGCCTCGAGCGCCCAGCAGGGTGGATATGTGCGCGCTACAAATCTTTATTATTATTATTTATTATTATTATAATCATTGAATGGAAGGAAAATCTGTTCAAAATGTAAGAGCTATTTCTACTTATTTAAATACTATTTTAAAAGTAATTATTTATTTTAAAGACTTGGGGTAAGTGATGAGCTTTTATTGTTTAAAGAAATCAGAATCCAAAAAACATTCATGCAAGAGGGCACTATATCAGACGAACCGCTATCATCATAGTGTTAGCCAGAGGGGTGTCTGGGTGTCTTTTGGACACCCTGTTTCAATTTTGGACACCCTATTTCATCTGTCATTTACATGTAAAAGTATTGTAAGTGAACAATTTGGACACCCCGTTTTGAAATTTCCAGCTAATTTGGACGCCCTATTTCTAAATTCTGGCTAACGTCTTGGCTATCGTCACACACAAAATGCTATAGTGTGTGATAGCAGTGTGTCTGTTGATGGATGGTGTATCAAAAAGACATTAACATCATCTGGAATTAAGGCTTATGCATGTATTAATATTTGTAGATTGTATATGTGTTGTCAGTAATAATAGGCCTGGAATTTCAAAGCAAGGGAGGCCATGGCCTCCGTTATGGCCTCCGTTATGGCCTCCGTTGCCCTGGTCTTGGCCTTGGTGTTTCTTAAAGGTTTCCCATAGACATTCTGATTTTCTAATGGAAGTGCCCTTCACTTAGGAACAATGGCCTTGCCCCTACAAGAATGAAATTCCAGGCCTGAATTATTGTCAGTAATAGTTACATGAGATCTTCGTATCATTTCATCTTCATGATTTCATCTCAATGATCATTAATTCATAGAATAATTTTATGAATCCACAATGTGTACATCGTAATGATTGATGTGATTATTATTTCCCCCCCCCCTCCAGATCAAATCATTATTTTCGTTTAATTTTGTCACCGAGAGACAAAGATAATTGATGAATCAGATATTATATATTATTTATGATTGGCAAGGAGAAGGTAAAATGTAGGATTGGTAATTCCAAAATAACAAAATGGAATATTAATCTAAAACCAAAATCTCTTTGTATCCATTCTACTTGTAATCTTGTGATTATCAGTTCAATTTTTAAAACACATTTTTAGTTTCTGATCAAAACCCAAACATAGATGTAATGTCCTGTTTACTTCAAATTGAGAGAACCTGATTTTGCCTTTGATAAAAGGATCATTTTTGCACGGAATAATTTTGTGTTTTTTTTCACACAATATAAATTGAGGTAATAGATTCCTATATGGAGTGCCATAGTCGAGTGGTTTAGTGCATCGGATTTGTGTTCTGATGGCTGAGTCGTCAGAATGTGGGTTCGAATTCCAACCGCAACCGTGGTGCTTGTGTCCTTGAGCAAGACACTTTACCATAATTGCTTCTCTCCACCCAGGAGTAAATGGGTACCTGTGATGGCAGAGTTGGTTGTTGTACTTGATTAGCCCTATATGTGCTGTAATGGCAGCAATTGAGCTGTATACTCCCCAGGGAGCTGAGATGGTTTCAGGAATGATTTATGAGCCTGATGAGCAGGGGTAATAATATAATGCGCCTTGAGCACCAGTTTGGTGGATACGTGCACTATATAAGTCCACATTATTATTATTATTATTATTATTATTATTATTATTATTATTATTATTATTATTAACACAACTTTGTTAATTAACAATGACAACATTCAATGTTTTCTCCCTTTGAAGTACCAACCCAGCTATTGATCAGAAGGATAAGAAAGGACATAGAAAGAAGAATATTTCATTCAATGACTATCCAGGAAAGAAAGACAGGTATGCCTTTGGTTAGAGTATTATATATTTTTTGATTGTTTCAATAAAAATTGCAAATTGTAGACACTGGGCCAATTTTCATTTTACACCTAAATCTTACAAAAATTGACAAAATTACCCAAAAAATGAATTATTTATAAAACAAAATATTAAACATTACAATACAATTTTCACAATGGAAATTGAGTTAGTTCATCAATTTACACAGTTTCCTTGACTCCCCAATTTGTAATTCATTCTTTGAAAAGTTATGGACAAATAAACATTCATTCACTTTAAACACTTGCCTCAATATTCCTGGATCACAATTATTGTGTAATTTTGTTTGTAATAGAATAGATATATTCTGTTTGTTGTCACCAGTTTGGTTTCTGTTCAAAGTTCACTTTGTTAAGAGGAAATAAAATTTGACAGAAATGTGTCCAGAAGTTGATGGTTGGAACAATTAGCACAAAGGATTATCACATTTACAATAATTTGTATTGTGTTAATTTATACATTATAACTCAAAAGCATTTATTGATTATTAGAACCCAAAAAACGTCTCCAGTTTCTGGTCTTTGTACGCATCGCCTCAGACCTGCATGTTGGCATTTCTAGTTTTCTTCTTTTTGCTATGAAACGATGCCAATTGCAGCCAAAATTGCTGGATCGATTGGAATTCTGCCGTATAAACAACTTTTTCACACAGGGGTATGAATGTTTGCCTGATTTGTGAGGCCTCTCTTAGCCATATTTATGTTTGGGAAATATGGTCTGGTTCCAAATATATACAATGTTAACATGTATCACCGAAAAAAATAAAATAAAAAAATTCACCACACCGATTATGAAGCCAACCTATGACCAGAAACTAAAGCCTTTTTTTTTTTGGCCTTATGATTTTTTTTATTGAAATACAACCATGTAGTGCAACACACTGATGTGTGATGATTTGACTTTCAGAGTCCAATCAGTGCGTTATGATGTAGACAGAGGTCAAGGGATAGGAGCCAAGGGGACTGGTCAGGGACTCGCGTCAAAGTCTGGCCGCTCAAAAGCAGCAAAAGAAACAACAATTTCCCTCCAAAGAGTCAAATGTAATTATTCAATCTCATTCATATATGTATTTATTATCATTTCAGTTTGGGGTAACACCATTTGTTTATCTCAACTGTCGCTCAGTGAGATTATAGTTCAGGGGAGAACCAATATCGGGTAACTCGTTTCTCAACTATCGCTAAGCGAGGATGTGGTTCAGGGAGAACCATGGGGACTTCACAGGGTCTTCTCTACGTTTCAATTAGCATGCTCTAATCATTAGTTGGATAAACACATGGTGTTACCGCAAACCGAAACGATATCAACACTCCACCATGCAAAGCCTCAAATAAAAATATGTATTTATTGTTTGTCAATTACTGGTTACAATTTCATGTACAATTTCATAGATTCAGGGTCTCAAAAAAGTGTGGCAAAAGGCTTGATCCACCAATGTCTGTACATCATTATATAGTGAGATGGATACGGGTTCTAACAATATTTTGTAAATGAATACTTACCTAATGGATACCTGCTTGTATTATTGGATAGCAGAATATGAAATTGTGCCTGTTTGATCATGCTGAATTTAAAAAAAATGTTTTTTAACCAAAGAAAATGTGGCTTGATTCTTTCAATAAAGATAATTGGTAAAACGGTCATCAGTGACTGACCTTAACATTTGTGTGTACAACAATATACAAAGATCTATAATGAGTTCAGAAACTGAGAAAGTCATGAAATTAAAAATAAATTTAAATACATTTGTATATTCAGTTCAAAAGACCATGTACGTCAAAAGATGGAGCATACTAAAACCAAGGTTTTACTAACTTAAATTAGAAAAAAATACTCACAATTGAATAGCTAGTGTAAAACCAGACATGGGACTTAACCTTACTTTTGAAGGTTTGTGATGGTGCATACAGACATTCAAACAGATTGATAAGTTGCAGGTTAAAATCACAAAGCTGAATACAAAGAGTGTATAAGCCAGGATTTGCAAATAAGGCGTCCAGATTTTGTATTCTTAGAAAAATAAGGCGTCCAAATATTACATTTACATATGTTCATATGTTCATATGGAGTGTCGTGGCCGAGCGGTCTAACTTACCGGACTCAAGTTCTGGTGTTAGCAGCAGAATGTGGGTTCGAATCCCGGCCGTGACACTTGTGTCCTTGAGCAAGACACTTAACCATAATTGCTTCTCTCCACCCAGGGGTTAAATGGGTACCTGTGAGGGCAGAGTTGGTTGATTAGCCCTATATGCGCTGTAATGGCAGCAATTGAGCTGTATACTCCCTAGGGAGCTGAGATGGTTTCAGGAATGATTTATGAGCCTTATGAGCCTTATGAGCAGGGGTAATAATATAATGCGCCTTGAGCACCACTTAGTTGGTGGATACGTGCGCTATATAAGTCCACACATTATTATTATTATTATTATTATTATTATTATTATTATTATTATTATTATTATTATTATAAGACATTCTGAAGTATTGCTGGCTAATACTATGCATACAAATCCATTAAAATTTAAAAAAATTACATACAAATTGCATAAAAATTTCACTTTTCTTGTCTATTTGTTTTTCAGCCGTTGTCCTTGCCTCATTGATGGAAGACAATGTTCAAACACGTTCATTTGAGATATGTTTGTATGAGTAAGTTTGATATTTATTTATTCATTTGTTAATTTTGACATAAAATATGTGGGAAAACATCAGTAATAATGGGGAAACCTATTTGAGAATCCATTTCCATTTCAAAACAACACAACAAAAGAAATTCAGTTATCATCTTCAATTATATTATTTTGCACTGCTTTCAAGTTACAGAAAATATAAAGTATAAATTAACATTAAAATGTACATAAAAGAAGGTTTGGTTGACAAAAACAGACAGATTGGTTCACAAAATTCGGCGTTTGCTGTCTACAAAAGCAGCAGAGCAGCTCATCCACGCTTTCATAACCTCTAGACTTGACTTTTGTAAAAGCTTGTTTGTTGGTTTTCATCATAGCACACTGTGTCGTTTACAATCAGTACAAAACGATGTAGTGCGTCTCTTGGCAGGTACCAAGATATCGAATCATATAACTCCCATCCAGTACAAAATATCCTCGTAACATTCAAAGCACTCCATGGTTCTGCTCCACTCTATATCCAGAACATGCTGAGGCCCCACACTGTCAGACCAGGTTTAAGGTCGACCAACAACATGCTCTTTCATAGTTTGATGAAATTCTTGCGTCGGATTCGAACCCATGACCTCCTGCTTACTAATGCAGACGTCTTAACCTCTCGACCACCGAGCTTGCCTGATGTCGATTGGTTGGCTAGAATCCTATATAGCAGCGGGTGCCGCGATATTTATAGTTTGATGAAATTCTTTGTTCCCCAGACTGGCTTAGCCAGTTACGGGGACAGGGAATTTTCCTGTATCACACCTAGGCTGTGAAACTCCCTACCAGAAGACCTCAGGGAAATACAAAATATCCCTCTCTTTCAGCAGCGACTCAAAACATATCTGTTTACACTTATTTATATGAATTTACTTATAATTAAAGAAATCAGTCAAATCACAAAACAAGTTAAAATATTAGATGTTGGTACACATCACCAAAAATAATTGACTCGCTGTAGCATAAAAATGCTACCTAAACATATTTCAATTTGAATTAACCTTTGAATAGTTTGATTCTTCAAAACCCTACGACAGATGAAGGGATTTGAGAATAGGAGGATTTTAAAGAAAACAATTGAACAAAAATGATATTATTGTTGTAAGTATTCTTTCTGGTAATGAAACCATGGATTCCTCAAAACAGCCTATAGCACTGATTAAACTTGTAAGCCTGATGAAAGATGTGAAGGGAAGTTGATGAAGGAAATTCAAGTTTTAGATGTGGAAAGACACCCGAGACCAATATTCCTGAGAAAACCCACGTAATCAGGTAGAGACTGAAAACCCAGACCACATGGCAGCTCTGGTCACAGTGGGATTCGAACCTGGGTCCACAGAGGTGAAAGGCGAGGAAAGTATCGCTCTGCCAACCTGATCCCATTGTATCCCGTTGCCATAGTAATTTCTTTTTTCTTCTATTCTGACAGATTGGTTCAGTTTGATGAGTTTCTCCTGGGTCTTCTAAACTACTTCTCATCATTTTTTGAGCAAATAGTGTTGGAAAGTAAACCAAAGACGATGACCACGTAAGTTTAGAATTATTGTTCAATCATACAAAAATGTATTTTCTGTATTTGTAAAAAGTATTTCTATTTTATAAATTTGTAATTTTTCTTGTTGCTAGTCTGTTTTGAAATGTTAATGTTATTAATATACTGTATTTAATATGTTGTAATTAACCTTGTGTTGTTCTGATTATATATTTCTATCAATTTTCAAGAATTGCTGTTCAAAATTAGCATTGCATAAACACACAAATATTTCTGCCTAAAAGTATTTGCTATGCAAAATGTTTGAACGAAATCTTTCCCTTTGGCTTTGAATTGCCCCCCACGTCGTTAATTTGTTTAAATTTATAGGCTCATCACATTTTATTTTTCCCCCTATGAATTTGATGCAGTGAACCGAGCCATGCAGAGAAGAAAGCTATGGCAGAGATCAAGGCTCATATGGAGGCAGCTCAGCATAAACTGGCCAAGAGTTACTGCGTGCTTATCCTGGGCCTAGGGCTGCCTGAACACCATCACATGGGATGTGGAAGGTAAGAGATGGGAACTTAGCCAAGAGTTACTGCGTGCTTGTCCTGGGCCTAGGGCTGCCTGAACACCATCACATGGGATGTGGAAGGTAAGAGATGGGAACTTAGCCAAGAGTTACTGCGTGCTTGTCCTGGGCCTAGGGCTGCCTGAACACCATCACATGGGATGTGGAAGGTAAGAGATGGGAACTTAGCCAAGAGTTACTGCGTGCTTGTCCTGGGCCTAGGGCTGCCTGAACACCATCACATGGGATGTGGAAGGTAAGAGATGGGAACTTGGCCAAGAGTTACTGCGTGCTTGTCCTGGGCCAAGGGCTGCTTGAACACCATCACATGGGATGTGGAAGGTAAGAGATGGGAACTTGGCCAAGAGTTACTGCGTGCTTGTCCTGGGCCTAGGGCTGCTTGAACACCATCACATGGGATGTGGAAGGTAAGAGATGGGAACTTGGCCAAGAGTTACTGCGTGCTTGTCCTGGGCCTAGGGCTGCTTGAACACCATCACATGGGATGTGGAAGGTAAGAGATGGGAACTTAGCCAAGAGTTACTGCGTGCTTATCCGGGCCTAGGGCTGCCTGAACACCATCACATGGGATGTGGAAGGTAAGAGATGGGAACTTAGCCAAGAGTTACTGCGTGCTTGTCCTGGGCCTAGGGCTGCCTGAACACCATCACATGGGATGTGGAAGGTAAGAGATGGGAACTTAGCCAAGAGTTACTGCGTGCTTGTCCTAGGCCAAGGGCTGCTTGAACACCATCACATGGGATGTGGAAGGTAAGAGATGGGAACTAAGCCAAGAGTTACTGCGTGCTTGTCCTAGGCCAAGGGCTGCTTGAACATGGGATGTGGAAGGTAAGAGATGGGAACTTAGCCAAGAGTTACTGCGTGCTTGTCCTGGGCCTAGGGTTGCTTGAACACCATCACATGGGATGTGGAAGGTAAAAGATGCAAGGGCGCAACCACGTGTTGAAAGTTGGGGGGGTCCCAAGCAGCCATTGTGATGTCATGAATGACATTACTAGGATCATGTATACATAAAATACCAAAATGTTCCAGAAGTTGGGGAGGTCCACATAAAAGTAGGGGGGGTCGTGACCCCCCCGACCCCCCCAGTGGTTGCGCCCTTGAAAAGATGGGAACTTAGCCAAGAGTTACTGCGTGCTTATCCTGGACCTAGGGCTGCCTGAACACCATCACATGGAATGTGGAAGGTAAGAGATGGGAACTAAGCCAAGAGTTACTGCATGCTTGTCCTAGGCCAAGGGCTGCTTGAACATGGGATGTGGAAGGTAAGAGATAGGAATTGCCGAGTGCTCTGTACACAACCTGTTGTTCCCATGTCCTATTTTTTCAGTTTCCATGTGTTATCTTACTGTGGGTGTGCTTGAGGTCTGTGGTGAGGAGGGATGAAAGGGATGTGGACATGTGGAGGTTATTCTTGTAGAGATTTATGACTGTCAGAATAAGATTCTTATGGTGTTCTGTTTCCTTAGTTTGTTCAATCAAACTTAAAATTTAAGATTTTTGAAACAATATTTGTATTTATTTATTGGCAAATACAAAGTACCAAAGCCATTAAACTAACGTTGGCAAAACTACCTTTAAAAGTGTTCTTACTTTCTTTGAATCAAGATATACATTTTAAAAACCAACCCCAGAAAGTTTCAGCTTATTACATTGTGTCTTTATCCAGAATATAATGAAAAGATATTTAGATTAGTCACATTTATTCCGACGGGGAATTTTTGTTCCTGGATGCCACAAATTCAATTTTGAACTTATGTGACTATTTTTTACCTACGATAGCACCCAAGATATAAATTTTGCAAGGCATGATTGCTACCATTGTCAACTTCACACTGAGTAAGTTTCATATAAAATTGGTCATTTATGTTCTCTCTTCATTACCAATAGTGTATAAGGGTTATAAAAACATTCTTAATATATTTGATTTTCTTACAGTGAGAGGGTGTCATCTACATACAAAGACAGAGATATATATGAGGTAACAAGGTGTTAGCCAGGATTTAGAAATAGTGTGTCCAAATTTGCTGAAAATTTCAAAACAGGGTGTCCAAATTGTTCACTTACAATACTTTTACATGTAAGGCCGTTCCAATTTTATTAGTTGGTTTACGGATGCGGCGACTTATTTTGTTGAAAAAATCGAAAAAAATAAAAATTGGAAATCCGTACTTTTTTTCTTTCTTTTTTTTGGCCCGGCGACGAATATTCAAACATTGGTCCGAATATTTGATTTTTTTTTTTTTTTTTCTTTTTTTCCTTTTCTGTCTGACAACCTTTTTCAGCACCTACAAAATCTGTAAACCAACTAATAAAATTGGAATGGCCTAAATGACAGATGAAATAGGGCGTCCAAAATTGAAACAGGGTGTCCAAAAGACACCCAGACACCCCTCTGGCTGATACTATGTGAGGTAAATATGTTTGATTACTGGAGGTTTTTTATTTAAACAATGGATTGTTTTCTCATTTCCTCTCCTCTACTTCCTTTATTTATTATTTTTTGGGGCTTAGAAATGACTTTTAAACTTCAGTTTTTTGTTTTTGTTAATTATTGCAGATGCTCTACAGATTTTGTGTTCTCCTGGTCTGGATTGTGTTTCGCCGTAAGGACTATGAACTCATCAACAAGGAGATGGGAAGGTGAGAAAATATAGTAGAGAATGACTTTTCATCAGTGATATATATTTAAAGGGACAGTATTGTCACGATCAACAAGGCATGGAATCGGAGTGCTAGTTTTAGATAAGCTCAGTGACTGAAAATAATACCCAACATGATAAGGTCATATTACCGTTGCTGCTGCATAAATGAGCCAGTAATTTTCTTAAACTGGGACACCGATTTCATGCCCTGTTGAATGTTTGCTCTGATCATGACGATATTGATCCTTTAAAACAAAATGTTTTTTATATTTATAAACACGTACAAAGAAAACTATTTACAAGACCTCTGTTAACATTTTAGCAAAAAGATTTTAGAATGAATATTATCATTTAAATAAATAATTGAAAGATGTTTAAGATATGTCAAATTATAAGACATATTACGATTAGGACAACTGGATTTGTTGGCATCAAAAATCAATAACTTTCCAATTTTCAATCAGGGATGTATTTTCACTAAGAGATAATTGACTTAATTCTGTCCAAATTCCATCTTGTTTATCAGAATGCTAAGATCAGATGTATTCAACCCAGCGCTCCGCATCAAGAATGCACCTGAGGAGGATGGAGAGGAGAAAGATCAAGAGACGGGGATTGACTCGGACTTTCTCAAAAAGAAACGACTGTCGCCTGCCGAGTATAGACGCAAGAAATCGTAAGTCTGGTTTCTTTCTGTGTGCTTCTGTCCTGATAGCAAATAACGTCTTATATTTGCGTTGTTAAGTAAAAGTGATTTGTTTATTTACTAGATTACAGACCATTTGTTTTGTTTTTTTATTTCAGGAAAAGGCCAGCAATTACACAGATTATAAAGTAAGTTTAAATTTGTTTTTTTAAGCACCCAGAAATAATTTGAAGGAATTTCTCTTAATCCAGTAATCATGCTTTAAATGCATGGTGTCAAATCAGGATTGGCTGAAAATAAAAGACTATGTAGACTTGTTTGGGCAAATGTTGATAACCTTTTGCTTTCTGCTCTCATTTGTCAATCATGGCTCTTCATTTTCCAAGGGGGTAAATAAATCATCCATCAGCAGAGGATACTGTATCAAATCAAATCTCCCTCTATCTATTCCCACCATGCATAGCCTGAAAGGGCATGGCATGGAATCAGAGTGCTAGTTTTAGCTTAACTCAGTTACTGTAAAAATATCCCACATGATAAGGTCATATTACTGTTACTGCTGCATAAATGAGCCAATAATACCCACATGATATGGTCATATTACTGATGCTGCTGTATGAATGAGCCAATAATACCCACATGATATGGTCATATTACTGATGCTGCTGTATGAATGAGCCAATAATACCCACATGATATGGTCATATTACTGTTACTGCTGCATAAATGAACCAGTAATATTCAGTCACTATGTTCATCTAAAACTAGGACACCGATTCCATGCCCTGTTGAAAGTCTGCTCTGATCGTGTCAATACTGTCCCTTTAATTCTTATTTATCCATCTAATTAGTTGATTAATTGGTAATGGTGCACTTATTTTCATTTCCATACCAGTCAACGCTCACCAGTTCTTGTTTCATTACTACCAACGCCCAAGGAGGAGAATGATTACCTGTTTGAGAGAATGACTCTTGACTCTTCTGGGTAAGTAGGAGGAGTTTAAAGATCCAATGATGCAGAAAATCTTAGAAAAGTTGGAAATTACTCAAAAGAAATTTCCATGCTTAGGAAAGTTTCAAAATATATTTTGGTGGAAGAAAATGTTGTTCGAACAGTTTTTGTTTGGTCAAATAATATTTCATTATATTTCCTGGTCAATAATAAGCACAAATAATTTGTCTAATTCAAATAAATATAGAGTAACAGATGAGTTATTTTTAAAAGTTTTTCTTGACCATGTTGACAAAAGGCAATGGATCAGATAGAATAAGTAAAATCTCTAAACAGATTTTGTTTGTATTTTACAGACATCAGAGTGGTGCATCACAAGAACATGATGGTAGCCGTAAGATCAGATTGAACCACAGGTCAGCAAAAGTTTCCCCCTTGTCATTTCTTTCTAACCCTTCTACCTCAAAGTAATAAATTCACCCAATGACCCCAACTTACCTTTCATGGTTTTTGCTATAAGTCTGTTCCAAGGTTGGTGAATTATTTCTTGATGAGCAAATAAAGAAACACTTGTATTTCATTGAAGTGCCATGGTCGAGCAGTTTAGTGCATCGGATTTGTGTTCTGATGGCTGTGTCGTCAGAATGTGGGTTCGAATCCCAACCGCGACCGGGGTACTTGTGTCCTTGAGCAAGACACTTAACCATAATTGCTTCTCTCCACCCAGGGGTAAATGGGTACCTGTGAGGGCAGAGTTGGTTGTTTGATTAGCCCTGTGCGCCGAAATGGCAGCAATTGAGCTGTATTCTCACCAGGGAGCTGAGATGGTTTATGCACCTGATGAGCAGGGGTAATAATGTAATGCGCCTTGAGCACCAGTTTGGTGGATACATGCGCTATATAAGTCCACATTATTATTATTATTATTATTATTATTATTATTATTATTATTATTATTATTATTATATTATTGTACATCCGAATTGAATTTAATGCTAAATAGTAGTTATTGGACTTATGTTTCAACCTAGCAGGTTCTTTCTCAATGGCAAAATGGACGATATACAGACAAACTTAAACACAACAGCAACAGCTAATTCTCTATTGAATTTAATGATGTCGGCATTGACAAATTGAACCGAATTACATGGATATTCCTGTGTTTTTATGCCCACCAGAGTCGGAATCATTGGGGAGCCTTTAGACCAGTTCAATCCTTTGACACTGGCCCCATTAGGGTCTGAACAGGATGAGGAAAATGATGACGACCAGGCAAAATCTAGGTAAGAGTACCAGGAATGTCTAAGACCAAAGATCTTTCCAAAATATGGTTGTGTCTGTCCAAAATAATGAAATAATGTTTTGATATGCAATTTGTAGAGCTCTACAGTATGACATTTGCTTCAATGTTTATAATGATGTGGACACACATCTAATTCTAAAAAAATTCTAAAAAACCCCACTTGTTTGATGGAATGAATTTTTTAGGTAAAACTTGTAGCTTTGCATGGTGAAGAGGATAATTAAAACTAATTGCGGTGATACCATGTGAAATTCTCTATTGAGTAGTTCTGAAAAGAACTAGAGGTTACAACTCGACGTTTCGATCAGTATGCTCTGATCGTCTTCAGGAGAATGAATTTTTTAATTGTAATTGTAATTGTTCGAGTAAAACTTGTTTTCATACAAAAACAGACTTATGTTTGAAAGGTTTGGTAGTTTTTTTTTTAAAGCTTTGTATTGTGGAAGTACAGTAGGAGTAAGGTTGCAGCAGCACCATGTAACTATCTCTCAAGAGTTGTAATAATTGTTGGTTCTGAGAAGAACCGGTGGTGAGATAACGTGACGTTTGTACAGAATTCATTCTGATATAAAGTTGATACAGTATTTAAATAAATATTTACCTTGATTATAATCAAATTTATTTTTAAAATGATGAAGAAGTTCTTGCCTAAATATTGTTTTGAACTTTTTGTTTAATTGAAGTACAAGTTCAGGTAGCAATTCTTGATTTGGAAGAACAGTAAGAATGATCTGGGTTTTTTAAGTGTGAAAAACTACTTACAATATTGTGTGTTACACACCTCACTGCACTGTTTTATGGACAACATTATTTCAGAAACTTTTGTTTCATTTGCATTGCACTTAATGAAAAAGAACAACATTGTTATTAAAAAAATTACTTATTTGACTTGCTGTGATTATACTCAAATCAACACCAAAGAATATAACGTTTTTGTCTGATTTCACAACAACTCCAAAGTAATCTGTAACCACTTAAATTTTAATATAACGTATTTTTGTATTTATTTTTTGTGTTTATTTTTGAGAAATATGTGTTACTTATTCATTGGCACATTGCAAAACACTTACAACCCTACAAATGATATTTTTTATAATTATCATTTTCCAGTTTTTACCTTTTTTCAATTAACTAAACATGTGCAGCCTTCTTATTTCACCACTTATTGTAAATTATCCAGGGAGAAGTTAGATAACTTCAAGTCCGATCTGAATTCCTCTTACTGGTCTACAATCTTTAACACTGATAATGCTAACATTTCTTTCAATAACTTTATGCAAGTTGTTAATAATCTGTTTAATAAAAATATTCCTCTTCTTCAAACGAAGACTGGTTGTAGGAAATCTCAACCCAAATCACATTGGATTACTTCTGCACCTTTTAAATCTATCAAATACAAGAATAGCCTCTATCGTAAACAAATTTCCCATCCTAGTGCGGCCAATCATCTTAAATACTCTCGCTTTAGGAATATTCTTACCTCTGTTTTATGCTCCGCTAAACAACATTATTATGCTCAGTGATTTGAAAAGGAAGCAAATAATGTCAAAAATACTTGGAAGATTATTAACATTGTTCTTAAAAACAATTCTTCCTCTATAATTGCAGGTATTAATATTAATGACCAGAGCATCAAAAATCCTTATCAAATTGCTGAGCATTTTAATAAATACTTTACCAACATTGGGCCAAATTTGGCAAACCTTGTTGAATTAATTAATACTGAGTTTATACATGTTTCTAACTGGATCAAATCCAATAATTTATCCCTTAATGTACAAAAAAGTAATTTCATGTTGTTTAGTAATTCTGTATCGTCACTTCCTCAAAACATTTTACTTGATAACAATGTTGTTACCCAAACCAAGTGTACTAAATTCCTTGGTTTATTTATAGATGACAAGTTATCTTGGAGACAACATGTCGACCATACTTGTAACATTTTATCTAGAAATGTAGGCATTATTAATAAACTGAAACATTTTTTTCCCTTCAAATATTTTGTTTAATATTTACAATGCTTTAATATTACCATATATTTCATATGGTATCTTAGCTTGGGGTAAAACCAGTTTTTATTTGCTGAATAGAATTCTAATGCTTCAAAAATTATTAACAAAACTGATTATCGTGCTCATTCCAATCCTTTGTTTTTTTAAACATAAAACTCTAAAGCTAGATAATATTTACTTGCTCCAACTTGGTACCTTTATGCATCAATTCTAAAATAATGAGTTACCAGTTTCATTTCATGATATGTGTATTACTAATAAACAAATTCATTCACATCATACTAGACATTCCTGTGATTTTCATGTTCCTTTTACTCGTTCCTTTTAGTTATGAGGGGCCAAAGTTTTGGAACTTACTAGATAATTCTCTTAAAGGTTTATTTTTGTTCAAAAGAAAACAAAAACATGTGTTACTGGGTAAATATCAAGATATTCAATAACTTTACTCCTTGGGTAGACCTTTGGGATCTATCTTAATATCTTTCTGTACTTCTTGCGGGTTACTCTAACATTTTGTATTTATATCAGGTCGAAGTGTTTTGACTTTTCATGTAGTATTGCTGTTGTCATGTTAATGTTTGTGAACTGTCTTTTTGTATTAAGCAATTTTTCTATTTAAATGCTTGTGTCTAGTACATTCTGATATCGTGAAGTTAATGCTAATTTGGTTTTCTACATGACTAAGAATGTTTCTATTTTCTCATTGTACTACACATGATTAAAGTGGGGCGCCCTCACTCGACAAGTTTGCTTATCATCATTACTGCTCTTCAATAATGTTATATTAATATGTTCAATGTTTTGATAAAGTGAAATAAATATTGAATTGAAATTGAAGAAATAAAAAATAAAATAAATAAATGAAATTAAAACACTGCAAAGTATTTAAGCCAGTGAGAGGCAAGATGGGTGACCAGGCATCTCTACAAACACTAGAGTTGTCCTTCATCAAAAAGTTGGAGAAAGGGAAGATGTATGGGGTAGAAAGGGAATGGCTAGGGTAAGGCGTGTTGTGTTGTTTTTTCTCAGACACATCACACATGTTTTCCAATGTATTTTAAATATTCAAGTTGTGAAGTTGGAGAATAATTGTTGAATGTGTGATTCTATTTCATACAATTGTTTCTTGTCTTCTAAAATTAGTTTTCCCTCTTTTTTTCACCTCGTAGTTCACAATTTGGAACGCCAAGTCCTGAACATGGTATGGAAAGTATGTTTATTTTTACTACACAGTTAACATACATAGGTTTCTTTTAAGCATGGTCACTCATTATTAAATGAATAGTAATGATGATATAAAAAATAAAGTGTGTGGATTGAGCAATACTGAAATTCAGACAGCCAAACCACATCGACAAATAATAATAATAATAAAGATTTTTAGCACGCACATATCCACCCTGCTGGGCGCTCAAGGCGCGGAAACAAAGAAAAACATGAATACAAACAATATACAATGATAGCATAGGGGGAAAAAAAAATTATGTACCGAGATACATGTACCTACAATGCAATTACAAATATACATCATCTTTGAAGAGTTGTGACATAAGATGAGTTTTAAGCATCGACTTAAATCTGGTTATACTATGACAAGATTTGAGTTTAGTTGGAAGATGATTCCAGAGTCTCGGAGCTGCGACAGAAAACGACCTATCACCCCAGTTCCATTTTGAAGTTGGTTCCTTTAGGAGTGACATGTTGCTGGAGCGCAAATTGCGTGATGGAGTGTAGACTTTAAGCAGTTCAGAAATATAAATTGGAGCAATGTTATTAAAAGATTTGTGAACAATTAGCATAAGTTTAAAAACAAACAGAGAAATGAATGTTTGACATAGACATTTTTGTTGTAATTACTGTATAAATTCATAATGACTTTGTTCAAACATTTATGAATAGCCACTACCAGTTTTATACTGTACACAGAAACCATAAAATATTATTTATATATCGTCGTGTGCCCGGAAGAAGGACGTAACAAAAGTGTGACCGGCAAAAGTTTGTAAGCAATTAATGTGCAAAATTGTGTTTCAAGAAAACTGAGTGTGAAAGTTTGGTCGTTTTTCTGCCATTTATAAGTCATTGTAGGAAAGTTAAATTCCGCATGGGAATGGAAAAACATGTCTTGGGAGTAATTCTAGCAACAAATATACAACGGTTATGCCCCGGCTACGTTTTTTCAAAGGAGCCATTTTATTGCTTACGACCTTCTGATGGGACAAAAAGTTGTACTTTGTGTGCCCGGAAGAAGGTTGTAGAGCCTTACGACCTTCTTCCGGGCACACGACGATATGTATTCATTTATTTTGAACATTTGATTATAAATACACTTATCCGAGTAATCCTTTTACCGGTTGCAATTGGAAATAAAATAACAATTTCTTAACATTTACTCTCCTGTTTCTTGTAGTGGGTTTGAGCCGACACCAGACTGATATGTCCCAAGCAACTACTGAGGTTTTCACTGATGATGATGATGATGATGTCATGTAGTAACACATGAGCATTGAGAGGTGGCTGTTGCTAGACCATTGACCAATCAAATAGATAATTTATTTAATCAAAATAATGGTTTACATCGAGGAATAAAATATGAAGAATTTCTATTATTGTTACTATTATTCCTTAGGTGATATGTTGTGGTTTCTTATTTATGTGCCAGTACAATTTGGGCAGGCCCTTTGGTGTGCACTGTCTAAATATGATTTTGGGGGATATATTTATAATCAGATATTTATTGTGTAAATTATCAACAACTTTATTAAGAATGTGAATTCCCTGTCTTGTTTGTTTTAGTTTGGGTCATATCTTCATGGGCGGATCCAGAACATTTTTTAGGGGGGGCTGAGAATCAAAAACAATTTTTTTTCAGTACTACAAAAATTACAATGAAATAATCAAAAGGAGAGAAAAACAAAGCACAGTGAGGGAATGGGAGTGCGTTCTCCCCTCCCCCTCTCTCTCTCTTTTTCTCTTTTTTTAAATATATATTTAAAAAAAAAAAAAAAAAAAAAAAAAATTATACAATTTTAGGGGGGGCTACAGCCCCCTTAGCCCCCCCCCCCTGGATCCGCCAATGATCTTCTTTTGTTTACAAGATTATCTTAGCTGTTGTCAATTTCTTTATCATTTTCTAAATGTTGAAAATACTCAAGACCCCTCTTCCCCTGCTCTGCCTATTCCTCAAAGACCAAAGTTCCCTTTTGAAAAATGATCATATTATAAGGTTATTAATTAAAACAGTAAATATTATTTGTTTTAAGAATTGTGTGTTTCATGTTCTGGCCAAATTTACCCTTCTAAAAAAAAAAAAAAAAAAATGAAGGTCTTTCAGAAGTTATGTTTTTAAATGAGTCAAAGAACCACATTGCTTTTTAAGTAAAACTTTGCATGGTGTTTTAGTACACTTTTGTTGATCCTGGCCATCATAGATTGGTTTAAATGTTCGTTTGTCTTCACTGTGTACTCTATACCATTCCCTATTAGTCTTAACTGTATAATTGTATATTGTTCCTAATGTATTGTTCATATGTTTTATTGGCCAAATAAAGAATAAGAATAAGTAAGACTAATTGCGGTGACACCATGTGAAATTCTCAATTGAGTAGTAATTAGTTCTGAAAAGAACTGGAGGTACATGTACAACTCGACATTTCGATCAGTATGCTCTGATCGTCCTCAGGAGAATGCCCAATTGCTTTTTGTTTTTGTAAATTAGTGCAGACACTACAGATTTTGTGTTCTCCTGGTCAGGATTGTGTTTCATCTGAACACCTGATAATTTATTTAAAAATAATTGTCGCATGAAATGGAAGTCTTTTTACGTTTTCCATACTTAATTAATTTCTGTGATGATTAATGAGTCAGTTTGAATATAACAACAAAATCCAATGTATTTTTTATTAATTCCGTCCATGAATTTATTAATTAAACATATATTATCTTTGAATTAAAAAATACATTGGATTTTGAATATAACAACAAAATCCAATGTATTTTCTATTAATTCCATCCATGAATTTATTAATTAAACATATATTATCTTTGAATTAAAAACATTTTATTTGGTATAAAATTGCATAAAGGAAATGTATATACTTCTTTCATAAGAATATTGTATTACTATTTGTATGCAATATGAGCACTTCATTAAAATGAAAATCAAAACATATTTCCTGTTGTATTTGATATGATTATTTTGTTAATATGTTTTTATTTGTTTAATGAATAACAGGCGTGCCATAGGCGTACAATAATTATAGTGATGCACGGAGTACATGTACATGTACATGTACATGTACATATGTACATACTGCTGGTTACGTGGTGTGGTCTAAGTAGTGCACGTGCTTTACCTAACTATCCTTAGCTGTGTATTTAAAAATGGCGGACGTTACAACCAGTTCAAATAAAGTTGAGAGTGGATTTGAGGATAATTTTAATCCATTTCCAATTGTTCACGATAATATTCCTGTACCTTTACTTCCGCCAACATTGAAAGAGAATACAACTGAACAATCTCAGAGGTATCTTGTTTCTTTAGGTAGGTATAAAATTATAAAAATGAACGGTTACACGGTAACGTTAGGGAACTTGGGCAGTTGGCCGGGATTGCACAGTACAAGAATGGACATTTTAACTTCACATTATACCCAGATGGCCTGTAATTTTTAATGCTGTCGGGTTGTTGCGGTTACCATCTCTCAATTAGCATTGATGATAAACACTAGTATAGTTAGTAATTGAAATAGTTGCCCCACCAGTGTGGCACGGACAGACAAGTCTATCCTTAGGATAGTTAGAGGTCTGTCC
The DNA here is from genome assembly GCA_029582265.1 of Zoroaster sp. YZ-2022. Classification (NCBI taxonomy): domain Eukaryota; kingdom Metazoa; phylum Echinodermata; class Asteroidea; order Forcipulatida; family Zoroasteridae; genus Zoroaster; species Zoroaster sp. YZ-2022. The sequence continues at coordinate 46,498,959 of CM055821.1, forward strand.
GTGCCACACTGGTGGGGCAATTGAAATAGGTGTTTGTTTGTTTGTTTGTTTGTTTGTGTTTTTTTTGGGGGGGGGCCTCCATGGTGTAGTAAAGTGTGGTTGGGCAGTACTGTGGAATTTCTCAGAGCTAACTGGGAAATGTTATTGTTGGAAACCCAAGCCTAGCTTACGTTTTTCTTAGAAAATCAAATTTTCAGAGGGGGGGCGGATTACTTTTTCCTGAATTGATAAGTGCTGCCGGTTGGCAAGGGACTTTGACTGAGCTGTACTGCGCTTACTAATGTATTATGGGTAGAAAGTCGTATCCGACCGCCACTTTTTCTCATTCAATATAACCAATAATGTAAGCAATCGTACCACCCCCTATGCACAAGGTACCGTACTGGTACCGTCCATGCCTATTGAAATTACATTAAGAACACTAGCAACATGACTAATTCGTCACAAGATTATCCATATTACGGGGCCACCTTGATCATTCCACTTCTCAAGACACGTGCTGTCAACATTTTAACAACATCATGACCAAAGTATCCATGTTACGGGGCCAATTTATAAACAGGGGTTGGTGCAATTAAGCAATTGTACCACCCCCTATACTCAAGGTACTGTACTTCCGTCCATGCCGTATTGAAAGTACATAAAGACCACTAGCAATATGACTATTAACTTTGTCACAAGTTTATCCATATTACGGGGCCACCTTGATCACTCCACTTCTCAAGAAACGTGCTGTCAACATTTTTAACAACATCTCCATAACCAAAGTATCCATGTTATAGGGCTAATTTATAAACAACTCAGTGACACACAATGACACTACTAATGCACAGACATTGTGGTTTGCATCAGTTGTGTGTGTGTGTGTGGCACCTTCACAAGTTTGCTGCAGTCGCGAGTTACATTTTGTTGGTCACTCATCAAAGAGAATCGGGTATTTTAACTGGAGCTGGTTCTCGGCTCTAGAGTTGGAGCTCAAACAACCGGGTATTTCAATTGGAGCCGGGTTGGTCCTCAGAGTCGGATATTTTGCTGGAGCCGGCTCTGGGACTCGGCTCCCAGCCGGCTCTGTGACTCGGGTATTTTACTTGAGCCGCGGCTCTGGGAACCGGGTTTTTGTGAAGGACTCTGTTCCGGAACCGACTCTTGCGAGTACCCGGTTCTTTAAAAGAGTGGAACCACGGTTCCAATTCTCAATTTGGAATCGGGTAGAACCGGGTACCCGCCGGAACCGCCCAAGCCTAATAATAGGATCCTTCTATTTTCTGAAGGGGAGGATTTTTTTAGAAGGGAAATAAAGTCTGAAACCCTAGTTTTTACTTTCTGTACCCCCAAAAATAGAAAAAAAATTTTACTGGTTAGAGGTTGCAACAAAAAATATAAAACAAAACCTTTAAAAAGTTGTGGTCGGATACGACATTCTTTCCTGTATTATGAATACCTACTGTAGAGTTTCAAAGAAAGAACATCCATACCTTCATGTTGCGACAATGCCACTGATACTTCAAACATTAAATAGCTGGCAAGCAATTTACACACCATGCATTGGTTGATTGATTGATTGATTGATTGATTGAATTTATTCGGATAAAAAGATGACAAAAATACAAAACACATTACAAAGATAAGAGAAAAACATACCAGATTTATCTAAGGATAACCCAAAAAGCCAATAACATATATAGCCTTATTTCCATTGAAACATCAAAAAAATACAAATACAATTTGCAAATTGGAAAGACAAAGACAAATCAAGGTACCACCACTCCCCAAAGAAAGAACGAATTATGCTTCCCTAAATTTAGCTTGTGTTGAGAGATGACATTTAACAAGTCGTTTAAAAGTAGACAGATTGGTGGAACTCTTTACATTAGTAGGTAAATTATTCCATTCTTGGCAGATCCAGGGGGCAAATTGGGGCATGTTCCCCCCACCCCTTTTCACAGTGCATGTAAATTTACATTACTTTACCTTTTGTGTGCCCCTTTCTGACAGTGTACTTCCGCCTCTTTTTTTTTTGCCATGTGCCTGCCGTTTTTGCAATTTGCTCCCTCATTTTGAGATCCTGGAACCTCCCCCTGACACCATGCACAAATGTAATTGCTTTCCATTCATAGCGAGTGAATGTGAAAATTGAAACGGGCATTTTTTTTTCAATATGGATTAAGAAAATCAAGCAGTTGATTTGTTTTCAAACCAGTGTTATGCTTTTGTTACTGATTTGAATTGCATATCATCATGTAGATTGAAGATGGTGTTGATTCATTGTGAGTGACATATATGTACGTACGGTGAAAGCTTTGTGTTAACTTGTAGTAAGAGGAGGTAGTTCATAATATTTCCCTGGAGAGAAGACTTTTATAGATTTTTATTTTATTTTGATGCCATACAGCAACAGACGTTGTGGACAATGGATTGTTTGATACGTACATGTTTTGACCTGAAATGATGTTAACCAACATGAATGATACGGAATACCAGGGTGATTTAAATCTCCAAAATCAAACCATGAAAGATCTGTTTGATAAGAAGAAACCGTTGAAAATATGTGCACCGATGGTGAGGTACTCCAAACTAGCCTTCAGGACACTCGTAAGGAGATATGATTGTGATTTGACGTTCACCCCGATGATCATGGCAGACAGCTTTGTCAAATCAGTCAAGGCAAGAGACAATGAGTTTACAACAAACAGCGAGGACAGGCCACTGATTGTGCAGTTTGCCGCCAACAAGGCTGTTGATTTGGCCGATGCTGCTGAAATAGTTGCTCCCTATGCTAATGGAGTCGATCTGAATTGTGGCTGTCCACAGCGGTGGGCTCTGTGTGATGGATATGGCGCACATCTTATCAAGCAACCAGAGCTCATCAGGGACATGGTGAGGCAAACCAAGGCCAGGATGGGGAGTCAAGATTTCACTACATCAATCAAGATTAGAATCCATCGCAATCTAAAAGAGACTGTGGATTTATGTCAGAAGGCCGAGAGTGCAGGAGTCTCCTGGATAACGGTTCATAGCAGAACCGTTCATGATCGGACCGAGCCTGCTAATCATGATGCTGTGAGACTCATCAAGGAGAGTGTCGGTATACCTGTCATTGCCAATGGAGACATAAAGAGCTTAGAAGACATGCGTACAGTATGTGAACAAACAAACGTAGATGGTGTCATGGCCGCAAGAGGTATCCTTGAAAATCCAGCAATGTTTGCCGGCCACAGCTTAACGCCTATTGATTGTGTTCAGCAGTGGGTTGACATATCTTTAGCTCTTGGTACCCCATTCCAGTGTTTCCACCATCACCTTATATACATGATGGAAAAGGTACTGACCAGAGCAGAGAAGCGAGTCTTCAATGTACTGACCAGCACTACTGCAGTCCTGGATAACCTTGGAGATAATTATGGTGTAAATCAGTCAATGGAATTCTCAGCAACAACTGATCTTGAGAGAAATGGAACAACTGAACACCCCTTTTAAAGAATACTTTAATATCAGTGGTTCCATTCATTCTAATCTAAAATACTAGTATGCCAAAGAAGACGTGTAGACTGAGTTTCCAATCAACTGTGAAAATTTGAATGGATTGTAACCAGTGGTGATCAAGCAATGAGATATTGTAATACAGAGAAAGTGAACATTATGATGGATTTTTGAGGTTGAAATGGTATTGATTCATCATTTAGTATCAGTGATAGTCTCATGGTAATCATTCAGTTGGCTCTTGTTTTGGATTTGAGGGTATAACTTGGCCTGACACAGTCTACATAGCTGCTGGACAATTTATGTTGTGGAGAAGTGTCAGTGCTTTTCTTCACTGTCCAATACTTTAGTCCAACATCTGCACTTCACGTGCATTCCTTTATAGACCATTTCATATGATTTTTTTTCTGGAACAAGATGAGCTCTAACGGAAACATCCAATTTATTATTAGTCACTTATAGCACAATTTGTCACTGGACAGATCAAGTCAAGGACAGTACACTCACTACACTGCAATGCCAATCAACACATTTATACTACATGTACAGTGTCCATAATATGTAACTCAAAGAAACATGAACTGATTGTATCATTTTGGGCTGTAAAATCCAACAAACCTGTAAAAATAACATCAGGAATTATCAGTTGCAATGGAAAACTTTATTTTTGTAGCTGTAGTTGCTCGTGCAGGTTGAAATTAGCTTGAAATCGTGCATATGTTGAAGAACAGTAACATAAGCACGTAACATTGGGCCCCATGTTTTAGTCTATCACTGACAAACTTTTCAGTGGGCGGTGTGATCAGTATGCAAATTAGGCTTACAAAGATTAACACTTGCTGTGTGACCCCTTTACCTGTGTGCACATTGGTCCATTCTGTCATCTCGGGCAGCTTTCATTAAAACTATTTTTTTATTTTATTAGATGATTATTTATGATAATTTCGGATTACTTAGTCATTCTCTTTTTAGATATTTGTGCAAATGTATCGTATGTATTAGAGTAAGAAGTAAATAAATAATAGTTTATGAGACATGCTGGTGATAATCTCTGAACCACGGGTGTTTTCCCATGCTATTTGATTCATTACTTACTGTGCATGTACGTGGTATTTGTTCTGAATAATCCAGTAGTATAATGAATAAACTAAATTAAAAGGATACTGTTGGACCTTTTTGCAATTTGTATCTAAGGTATTCCTCTTTCTAGCCATCTATCACGTGACCAGCCAAGTGGGTCACCAGTTACCTGATGAAGTTCAGTCATTTCGAATGCAATGTCGCAAGTTGCAAATAATAAGTTCCCCGTATTTTATTAATTTCGTCTATTCTGTACATTCCAGTAGTGATGTATCCCTCCATCTAATATCATTATACCGGTTAAACAAGTTCTTCCTGATATGTGTGCACTTGTGCGATTGTGTGCACTTGTGCGATTGTGTTCACTTGTGCGATTGTGTGCACTTCATGAATTGACTGTTTTTCCAGGCTTTGGCTTTTTCCATATGAAGGTGAAAAATACATTTAAGGGATTATTTTTTTCCAAAATGGGTTTGGACTGAAGTGTTGTTGAATTGGATTGCAATTCCTCACATTTATGTGGTGAAAGGTTTCTTCTGTACCTCCCAGTTCAGACTACAAACACAAATATTTTTTTCTTAGTTTCCTGTACAATTTCAAATTCAGTATTAACTCGGATAGAAGTGACTGAGTTATGAAAGAGAGCAAACAAATAAAACTAAAATAAAATACAATTATTTTGTACAATTATTTTGTCAAGAACTGCAATCCTTTCCAAAAATCATTTCTTGAAAATGTTGCTTTTTTTGTAAATTGTTTCAATTCAAAACTGTCAAATTTAAATAAATTACTTCTTTATTTCTCCATGGTGAAGAGACAAAGCTTAGCCGTCTGAAAGGCAAACCTGGGAAACTCAACTCTAAGGAAATTCTCAAGTCTCTTCGACAAACCAAAGAGAATGCCATGATGCAGTTCTTGTCCCAAGATTCCTCCGTGGTCAATGAGGACACCGCAGAGAGTCGTAATGAAATGACTATCAGCGACCTGAAGAGGAGGATGTTCCCGGAGCAACCTTTGACCTCTGAGGAGATTCAGTGTCTAATGGAGAGAGACTGTCTAAACCAGGTGGAGGGGACGAAGGATGAGATCTCATCACCGGTGCATTCTGGTGGATCATCTTCATGAGAGTGATTGACTGTGGTCAGGTTCTGTCTAGTGACAGAGACAGTACAGGGTCTCCGACGTGAAGGATGGATGCTGTATGTTATAGTGGGAGGCATACAGCCAGAGGGAGAGAGATATAAAGTCAAATTGGGAAAATACCTGTACCTTGAACAGGAATTTCTTTGGATATGGCTGCATATCAAAAGAAATTTTTTTACCCCCATTCCCTCCCCACATGGATTCACCATTGACCTACCTGAATCAAATTCGTTCAGTTGGGGAGTGACTGAGAAATATGCCCCACGCCTATGTCATAATAATAATAATGTGTGGACTTATGTAGCGCACGTATCCACCAACTAAGTGGTGCTCAAGGCGCATTATATCATTACCCCTGCTCATAAGGCTCATAAATCATTCCTGAAACCATCTCGGCTCCCTGGGGAGTATACAGCTCAATTGCTGCCATTACAGCGCATATAGGGCTAATCAACCAACTCTGCCCTCACAGGTACCCATTTAACCCCTGGGTGGAGAGAAGCAATTATGGTTAAGTGTCTTGCTCAAGGACACAAGTGTCACGGCCGGGATTCGAACCCACATTCTGCTGCTAACACCAGAACTTGAGTCCGGTAAGCTAGACTGCTCGGCCACGACATTCCAGAGTCATGTACAGAGTTCAGTGTCAAATTTAATCATGAAACAAATTTATATGAGTTTGGCCTTTACTGATGCAGCTTGGCATTTATGCCATCCAGTATTTGCAAAATTTCCCCATGCATTTTTCTGTGGAGTATAGATGTACAGTGCTGACTACTGAGTATATATCATTTGTTCAATATCCCCAATGCAAGAATTTTATAAATAAATACATTCATAGACAGTTCACCTCACAAAGGAGGAGCAAGCTATAATGGTGACTATTGGGATTTAATTTGTTTTCCCTTTTTCACTGAAATGAGTGGAATTCCTTCAGTATAGTTTCTCGGGATGTTTGATCTCATCATCAATTTCTTTAAATCAGTTTGACTTCCAGTTAACCCCCTCTAGGCATTTCACTTACACCCTGCTGAATGCAACAGAAAAGTATGCAAGCTGCTCAATGCAACAAGATCCACCAGCTAGAACAATGGTTTTAACCAGTTCGCGTCGGGAATAAAAAAGTTTTTCTGGGCCCCTGTGCGGGTTTCTTTTTCCCACACAAACACGTTAATGGAAGCTTCCACAGCGCGTGGCCACATCTACCGAGCATGTCACTATACGCTCAGCTCGTTGCCACGTCAACCGAGCATGCATACAAATATTCCGGAGTTTCCTATGGCGTGTTTAGACACTCCGATCCGTGGTGCAAAAAAAATTGCGTGTATACACGGCCTCCGACGCGAACTGGTTAAATAACATTAAGAATCCCACTAGAAAATTTATATATTGATGTTGTTTTATTACAACAATTAATTTCATAGCAGTGTTTACAAAATATAAGTAACAAAAGTAACATTTTAAAATTACACACTTTCAATAGCCTCATGAAACACAAATATAGCTTTTAAAAATAACACCAGTATACGTGAAGCAGTAATTTTATATGAAAAACAAATTGCAATCAGTTCAAGCTGCACACACTATTATAGCACATTATACAAAGAATTCTTTGCAAAACAGAAACCAGTTTGTGTGTCTATGTAGAGTACCTTGCAGATTTTAAGATTTAACAGTTTATATTGAGCTTATGTTTTTGAATAGGGGTTGCTGGTTCAAACACTTCAGCCAATATGTCATCTAAGACCTAAAGAGAGAATGTTCTTTCATGTTACTACATGTACTTCAAACCTACATGTACTTCAAACCTACATGTGTGTGTGTTATAAACTTGTTTCTTCCATCACAAAAGTCTTCATTATTTGTACTTTATAATTTTTATGTAAGTAATCTTCAATGAAACAATTTGAAAGCAAAAAGAAAATATAATGCCAAATATATGTAAAAAACCCTGTAATAGGTTTGCTCATCGCATTTGGTTTGCCAAATGTACAGTTTTATAAAAACCATGATTGCAATGGACATATTTAAATTCTAAAGTTATTTAAAATAATAACTGTTAAGTAATTGTCATAGCCGTTTTCAAATATACAATGCATCAGTGTTTAAGTTATTTTGAATACTGAACTAGTAGAGTGTGTGTGTGTACACAATATCACAATATTGTAATGCTTACTGAATCTCATGTATGTTTTTTATTTATAAATACAATGTGCTAATGTATAAATCTTTCATATACATGTCATTATATGAAAGATTTATACATCTTTCATATACATGTCATTATATGAAAGATTTATACATCTTTCATATGTATACATGTCATTATATGAAAGATTTATACAAAGTAGTGTATCATATTTTAAAACAAAAATGTAATAATGTTATTAGTGCTCAGGTTACAGAAACACTTGTATGCTTGTCTTTATTGCAAAACACCCTCCAAAAATACTGCATGGAGTGATGTGTATTTATAGGGCAGGGTGTGAAATTAAGAAAATAAACAAGTTGCCTTTCAAATTTGAATCAGTTCCAGAAACACTGTTTGCACTATAAAGTATTTATAACTGATGTTTAATTTGATAAAATAATTGAGGTTTCCCAATATCATTTTGGCTGTTGTCCTTGGCAACCCTTAGCCCAGGTTGGACTGTTCACCTTCAAATATACTTCGTTTCAGTGTACATGTATAGAGAGATGGAGTCCAAATTTGGACTAGGCAACTCTCTAAGTTTGCACACTGGGTTAAATAAGTCAACATTTAAGTCAGGTAGATGATCCCAATTAGAAGACAATTTATAAGTTAAATGCACTGGTGAAAAATAGTCCATGGTTCCTTCCCATCTTGGATATAGTAGCTGGCATTGGTGACTGGAAAGTTTTATCATAAGAACCTGGCCCTGGAACCTTCTGTAACGTAAACAAAAAAAACATCAATAAATTAATTAATAAAGATAATTATGACAGATTTAATACTGTACTGGTGTACATGTATTTTAATCCAGGTGCCAATTACACTGGTCTACAGCCAAAATGCTTCCGAAACAAATGAAGTCAAACTTGACTAATTATGGGTGTGGGTTCGAGCCCCGGTCGTGACACTTGTATCCTTGAGCAAGGTACTTAACCATAATTGCTTCGTCCTTCGGATGGGACGTAAAGCCGTAGGTCCCGTGTGTTGTATAATGCACGTAAAGTGGATTGTCGTGGCCGAGCGGTCTAGCGCACTGAACTCAAGTTCTGGTGTTACCAGCAGCAGAGTGTGGGTTCGAGCCCCAGCCGTGACACCTGTGTCCTTGAGCAAGACACTTAACCATAATTGCTTCTCTCCACCCAGGGGTTAATGGGTACCTGTGAAGGCAGAGATGGTTTGCTCTCTATGCGCTAGAAATGGCAGCAATTGAGCTGTATACTCCCCAGGGAGCTGAGATGGTTTCAGGAATGATTTATGAGCCTTATGAGCCTTATGAGCAGGGATAATAATATAATGCGCCTTGAGCGCCACTTAGTTGGTGGATACGTGCGCTATATAAATCTATACATTATTATTATTATTATTGGCTCTAGTTTTCAAGATCTACATGTACATGTGTACACGTATGGGAATAGCGTATGATAATTCATGATTAAAAATCTGCTATGTGCACCATGTACATAGCACATAAAATTAAAAAATTAAATATCTTGGAAACAGTAATAATAATAATAATAATGTGTGGACTAATATAGCGCACGTATCCACCAACTGAGTGGTGCTCAAGGCGCATTATATTATTACCCCTGCTCATGAGGCTCATAAGGCTCATAAATCATTCCTGAAACCATCTCAGCTCCCTGGGGAGTATACAGCTCAATTGCTGCCATTACAGCGCATATAGGGCTAATCAACCAACTCTGCCCTCACAGGTACCCATTTAACCCCTGGGTGGAGAGAAGCAATTATGGTTAAGTGTCTTGCTCAAGGACACAAGTGTCACGGCCGGGATTCGAACCCACATTCTGCTGCTAACGCCAGAACTTGAATCCGGTAAGCTAGACCGCTCGGCCACGACACTCCACAGTAGCCAATTTTAATTGTCATATTTGAATTCAGCACATCAAAATCCATAATAAATAGCACATTTTATCTCCGAAGCAGACAACTTTAAAAAAAATTGTTGACCAGTGTTACATGGAGTTGCTAAGCAGAAGAAAAGTGCATTCCAGAAAAGAAAGCTTAACAGATTTCTTTATTTAACAGCCAAACTTTCATGCAAAATGTATGCATTTTGGCTGGTAGTCTGTGTTATTTGCTTAGAAAAAATATTTGCTTAGCGAAATTATGTATGAAATTGGGCCCAGGAATGAATTAAAGACCTAATACACTCTTGGTAATTAAACAAAAAAACATAATTGATCACAATTTTACAATAAACTTACTTGGTGGAAGTTGATAATGGCATCAATCATCCTGAGGTGTTTTCATCATATTTAACATTATTTCACAATTGAATTTTCGATTTCAGGAGAAGAAATGGGCACAACACCATAAAATATTCTGAAACTTTCACAGGTTGATATCTGAACAGATCTCTTGATATTAACATTATTTCACAATTGAATTTTCGATTTCAGGAGAAGAAATGGGCACAACACCATAAAATATTCTGAAACTTTCACAGGTTGATATCTGAACAGATCTCTTGATATTAACATTATTTCACAGTTGAATTTTCGATTTCAGGAGAAGAAATGGGCACAACACCATAAAATATTCTGAAACTTTCACAGGTTGGTATCTGAACAGATCTCTTGATTCTAACTAAGAACTGATGCATTTGCAGAAACTTGACCAAAAGTGTATTATGTCTTCTATTGGCAGAATACATGCGATGGCACATTTACAGATCCTGGGGAAAAACACATGTACACACATTAATAATCCACATTTATTTTATATGAAAATTGTTTTGTTGTTCATAGTTCTCCACTGATAAATAAACTTACCGTATGTGATGTTGTAAATCGCGGTATTCTTGATTTAAAACTGGAAGAAATAACATGCATGGTTTCTGGAATATACGATTGGTAGTGGTCTGGTGAGGGATTTTTTGTCTGTAAAACCAAATAAAGTTAATAAATTAAACATTTATTTAAAAAAAAAGCTTTTTCAAACTGCTTGCAAATAAAATGGACATATATAATTTCAAAGTTGTTAGTGGCCTAAATTTTCGACCCTAGCACAGTATTTTTTCAAGAAGACTTATGCAATCTGGTTTCTCTTTATGTTAAATTTAATTTAGGCTACTCTCCTGCTGTCAGTCTTGAACATCAAGTTCCAGATTTATAATGTCGTCTTCCATTTCCATAAGTTGGGTAATGTGCCAGCAGTTACTTTTGAGTCGGGAGGATCATAGCAAATACAAAAATGTAGAAAGTACAGCCCGGGAGACATGTTGACAGACACAGCCCAATGGGAGATGTTCAACACCTTCATAAATGAACGTTTTTCATTGATTACATACCCCTTGGAAATATATCGTTGGGAATCTCTGTGATGTTGATTTAAACATTGGGTGTCTGCAATCAAACGAAAATAACAAGAAATTGTTAAGGTGATTACAATATTATTATCGGAAACGTAGCATGATAATGATGTTGGTAAGGTACTAATCATTTAAAGTTTCATCTTCTTAATAATAATAAGCGGTTCTTATATAGCGCCAATTGCATCTAGATTGAGGCGGTTTAGTATTATCCCTGTCATTGGGCTACTTTCTTCATAAATCATTCCTGGATCATTCTCGACTTCCTGGGAAGTATACAACTCAGAATTAAGTAAGTTGCATCTGAAGTTCTTATAAATAATAATAATAATAAGCGGTTGATATATAGCGCCAATTGCATCTAGATTGAGGCGGTTTAGTATTATCCCTGTCCATTGGGCTACTTTCTTCATAAATCATTCCTGGATCATTCTCGACTTCCTGGGAAGTATACAACCCCGACAGCCTATTAGGCACTCATCATAAAAAGTGTAAGACGAATTGAGTACAAACGGGAATAAATACATTGAACAACAGCAGTGGTGTTATCGGGAAACTATATATGAGAAAATATATACATAACAGCAAAAGAAACGTCACCCCCCTAAATTTTGATAAGTCTGAGAACGTGTTTAGCTTATGTGTCCTCAGACGTCATGCATGACGAATTTTGAGGTCAACCAAATTTGCCACATTGTGTTCGTGTTACACTCCATAGTCATAATATTCTTCATTAAACAAATTATATTAATTATAAAATGAAAATAATAAATATTTTTAGGGGTGACGTTTCTTTTGCTGTTATGTATATATAAGAGAACATGATGAATATATTACTTTGATGGTTGTTTTTCACAGGCTAGTGACAGGTAATTTTCCATTGGGTACTGAGTTGGACAAACGTTGCAACCCTGTAAAAGAGAACACAAATAATATCAAAGTAAATGTTACATGCAAAACTATCAAGCTGTAACGTTTTATAACAATGTTTTCAATCTTTAATTTAACAATGATCTTGGTAAGTCAACTATGGACCAATTATGTATTTATATTAAAGGAAGATCGAATATTACCTTTGCAATTTTGAGTAAATTCATAAAATTCATATAATTCAAAAACAAAGTCCTATGCGTTAGCTGTTTTGTGGAACCTTTTTATAGCTTATCAATCCTAAAAATTACGTTTACGGAGTGGATGCCGTGCCCGCGATAAATTTATAATTTTTGAAAAATAATTTCGACCAACCTTATCTTTAACACCAGGCAATTCGTTCTCATCACGAGAAGTGTTCTTCATCGAGTAAGTATATCTCGTCCGCTCTAGGTCGTAAATCAAGTCATGGCTCTCGTATGCACCTGGTAACAACATGGTACCTTTACGCTGGGTATCTGCGTCCTTCTTCCGCCCTTCGCCTTTGAAGCCATATGTCACGGGTCGCTCCTCGATGTCGGCTAGAAAGTTGCGACTTTCGTAGGCACCGGGGATAGGCGTTTCCTGAACAAAAATCAAAGATGAAACTTATTGAGAATAACATTTTGAAATGTTCAAATCTAAGACCTGACGGTGCCTATTTTTATCAATTGATCGATATTTTATTATCACTGGTCAAAATATGGGAGAAATAAAAGGAAGCATGCAACGTATATTTAAACAAAATAAATGAACACCGAACTCGGATGTATCGCCATTTACGGCCCGCTAAGTATTTGGGTTATATTATAGTTTTTAAGAAGCTTACCCGGATGTGTGCTCTCCACCATTGATCTCGTCCAGATACTGGTTTCTCATAATTGTCCTTTAAACTCTTGCGTCCCTGTGAATTTAAATTATTGAAACAATATTTAGAAAAGCATAAATCAAGTTACAGCACCCTGTTTTAGTTGTTCCTTAACTTGTTCGAACGCGGGTCGCAATTTCTCCCACTGACACTCTGTAAAAGATTTGTTATCAAATTAAAAAGGGTATTGGCAGACCCTTCCCGGCCCCACCTGAAAAAAACGTAATGACTAATCACCGCATTGCTAACAATACCGGAGAATTAACACGGGCCTAACTTCGGATTTCACATTCAGAGTTCATTCTTCAGGAACTGCTGGTAGATAAGAGTCAATGTATATGTTTTGCTTAATCGTTTTGATATCCATGGGCACCCTTCATTTTATTTCTTGTTATTTTACTTTTAACCGATAACTGTTTTTCAATCGAAGTGTCTATTGATTTCTTAGATTTGGACCCTGCAGCAATTGCGATGTTGTCCGGTACTTTCCTAATTGCTTTCTACCCTCATTATACTATCTTCAAGTTTCAGTTGCCTTAAGAGTTAATTTAGGAGGAACTCTCAATCAAGGAACTCTCAATATAATTGTGGAAATCATTGACAGGTAATGAGGAAACCGTTATCAATAAATCGAAATAAAAAATAATAATTCTTTATACAGTAATTAAGTGTACACCTGTCCACAGAAACGGTAATTTAAAACATAAATTTATCAATTTATCAGAAACGGAAGATATGCCAATTATTAATTTGTTTGTGTATGACAGTATCGTACTATTCAAACAAAAACCAAAATCTTTCGATAAACCATGGAGGAAGGAAAAAAAACTATGTACCAATTATCAATTGCTCTATTGTACATTATGAAAACTTAAATAATGTGTTTAGACTCTAGCAACACTCCTAAAACTAATATAATTATATTACATATTATTCAACCACAAATAAAATATATTTATTGCTGTTTACATTTGATAAATAACTAATCAATCAAACAATCTATATTTATATTTTATTTAGCAGAGTATTAATATTAAGGAATGAAAAAACGTACCGGTATGTCGGTTAATGGTAAACAATGATCAAGCGGCGAAGGCCCTCAAAGGTTTGTTGGGTGAGGGCCAAAAATTATATAATAATCTTTTTTTAATTTTATTATATACTTTATTTAATCTCGATAGCATCATAGGTTATGACATAATAATAAAATTTAAAATGACATATCCTGGAGTTGTACCCCCAGTTCTTTTCAGAACTAGTACTACTCAATTGAGATTCCACATGGTGTCACCGCAATTAGTCTTACTTATCATTTTATTTTATTTGGAGTGTCGTGGCCGAGCGGTCTAGCGCACCGAATTCAAGTTCTGGTGTTGCCAGCAGCAGGGTGTGGGTTCGAGCCCCGGTCGTGACACTTGTGTCCTTGAGCAAGGTACTTAACCATAATTGCTTCGTCCTTCGGATGGGACGTAAAGCTATGGTGGCCCTGAAGGGACATCGCACATCGCAAATATCTTTGCAAATATTTGCGATGTCGCAAATATCTTTGCAAATATCTTTGCAAATATTTGCGATGTTTGCAAATATTTGCAATGTCGCAAATATCTTTGCAAATATCTTTGCAAATATTTGCGATGTCGTAAATATCTTTGCAAATATCTTTGCAAATATTTGCGATGTCGTAAATATCTTTGCAAATATCTTTGCAAATATTTGCGATGTCGCAAATATCTTTAAATATCTTTCAAATATTTGCGATGTCGCAAATATCTTTGCAAATATCTTTGCAAAGATATTTGCGACATCGCAAATATTTGCAAAGATATTTGCAAAGATATTTACGACATCGCAAATATTTGCAAAGATATTTGCAAAGATATTTACGACATCGCAAATATTTGCAAAGATATTTGCAAAGATATTTGCGACATTGCAAATATTTGCAAACATCGCAAATATTTGCAAAGATATTTGCAAAGATATTTGCGACATCGCAAACATTTGCAAAGATATTTGCGATGTGCGATGTCCCTTCAGGGCCACCATATAAAGCCGTAGGTCCCGTGTGTTGTGTAATGCACGTAAAAGAACCCAGAATACTTATCGTAAAAAGTGTTTCTGGTTTAGCGCCTCGGAATAGGCAACTAGATTGATGTGCGCTTTATAAATTCAGATTGGATTGGATTGGATTGGATCCTCACCATGCAAAGCTACAAGTTTTACCGACATATCCTCTTTACGTGATGGTCGAGGGACTATAATAAAACTTAACATGGATGTATGATAGACTAGAATGAATGATTAAAAACTGGGTTCTAGGAACTGCTAATAGCTGACAGGTAAGATTGATAATAATAACTATACAATGAAGACTTAAAACTTACGAGTGATTTAGAATCTCTAATATGTAACGGAAGGTTGTTATATAATGTAGGACCATT
The DNA here is from genome assembly GCA_029582265.1 of Zoroaster sp. YZ-2022. Classification (NCBI taxonomy): domain Eukaryota; kingdom Metazoa; phylum Echinodermata; class Asteroidea; order Forcipulatida; family Zoroasteridae; genus Zoroaster; species Zoroaster sp. YZ-2022. The sequence continues at coordinate 46,514,405 of CM055821.1, forward strand.
AATACTAAAAGCACGTTCATAAATTTTTGATTTAGTAAAAGGAACGCCAAGAACTTTATTTTTAACAGATCTTAAAGTCATCTGTGTGGCCGGATTATACAAATTCACAAGATCAGTAATATAACTCGGAGTTAATTGATTAAAAGCTTTATATACTAAAATACACGTTTTCAACTTATGCCTGTATGATAATGGCAACCATTTCAGTTCACGGTACATTGATTCTGGTTCTGTATCAATAGGTCGATTTAGAATGATTCGCATGGACTTTCTCATATATCTGTCCAAGCGTTTTGAATTATTAACACCACAGTTGCCCCAAATGGACAAACAGTAATCAAAGTTAGGTAGAATAAAACTATTGAAAAACTGCTTTCTACCAAATTGCGGTAGGAAGCGGCGGATCCGTGAGAGAATATATCATTTTGCTTAAATTTTTGAACAAATTCGATCGACATGCTTAGTCCACGACAGATCGTTTTGTATGATGACACCGAGCAGTTTTTCAGAGTCCACATTATCAAGCCTAGTATTGTCTAGAAACACATCGAGATCTTTCTTAATTAACTAATCTAGTCCGTTTCTGGGATGTTGTCACTAGCATACACTTGGTTTTCCCAGAATTCGGGCACATTCTGTTCTGTTTGCACCAATCACTGATGTTATCCATCTCAGAGTTCAAAACGGTTTCTAGAGCACTAGTGGACTTAGCAGTAGTGTGAAATGTAGAGTCATCAGCAAACATAGTAGCTGTACAATTACGAGTGGCGAGTGGTAAATCGTTTATGTACAACAAAAATAATAATGGGCCTAGAATCGACCCCTGTGGGACGTCAACTGTTACATCGGTTTTACCTGATAGAAAACCATTAAAATTTACAATTTGACTGCGTCCATTCAAATAGTCACAGAAAAAATCGAGGGCGTTGCCCTGTACACCATATATCTTGAGTTTTTCAATGAGTAATTTGTGATTAACAAGGTCAAACGCCTTTCTCAGATCTAACAGGATCACGCCAATCAGGTCTCGATCAGCTATATGACTGCTCCAACAGTCAATTAGCTGAATAAGAGCGGTTTGGCATGAGTGAAAAGCACGAAATCCAGACTGCTTACCATAAATTAAATCATATGAGTTTAAAAATTCGGTAAGATGATTATGTACGTGTCTTTCTAAGAGTTTAGATAAAGTTGGTAAGACACTTATTGGACGGAAGTTACCAGGGTCTACACAAGGGCCAGCCTTGTGTAGTGGTGTCACTTTGGCACATTTCCAATTTGATGGGAAACGACCAAGACAGACAAATTTGTTCAAGACACCAGTGAGAGATGGCGCAATTGTCGCCGCCGATGTAGCCAAAAAGTAGGCCTGTATTCCATCAAGGCTTGTTCAAAATTTTAGACTCTGAGAGAGAAGTCGTTGTAAAACATAACATCTTGTCAGGGGCATAGCGAAGGCTATGGAGGGGGGGGGGGGTTTATAAACAACTTGTAACAAACAAACAACTCCGCAAATCTTCAGTGCTTAGAAACACGATACATATGCAGTCGGCAAACCCATAGCTAGCTCTAGGTTTGCCGACTGGAAAATGTATTCTGGACCAACCGTTGTTCTAGTCAGTACCTTTGATGTTTCATTTGCCGCCTGAGGCTCTAAATGCCGACTGAGAAAAATTACGGCCCTGCATCTTGAACATGTTGTATTTGCGCCACTGGAACAACTGCGTCCGTACATACGTAGTCAACCAAAATGAACTGAACCAATGTTTGACTCAGAATGATTGTGTTTTTGTAGCAACGTGACGGTATTCAACGTGACAGCATTATTGTCCCCTTCAATCTATTACTTACGCTCAGTCGCTCACTGATTAAATGTTTCATCACTTTGATCTGACTGATTCCACCCCGTATACTGATTACCTTAAATGGTGTTGCTTGGTCCATAACACTTATTCTGTCTTTCGATGTCTTCGTGCGACTTTTGACTGGCTTAACCTTGCCCGGTTTAACCGCAGTCGTCTCCGGCTTAGAATCAGGAACCATTTTGTATGAAAAAACACAGGTTTACTTGCCCCTCCGGTACATACATCAGGCCTCCGGAATGGTGTAATGGGGGCATAGGGCAGGCCCCATAGGAAGTGTTGTATGAGAGTTTATACAATAGCGTCCGGGCTTCGCTATGGTTACAAGAGCTATACACCGTGTCGTGGTGTCGTACTCGTAAAACACTTGTTATGCAAATCTGACTTTATTGACAGATAGGATAAGTTGCCCAGCAATATATCATAACTTGTTGAAGCCAGAGATAAACTTTAAACATTAGATTAGCGCAAAAGGATAAAATGTTATTCATTAAATTGGGATCAAGGTTTGTTTTGTTTCACTTCAGTTTGTGGATCTTCAGTACTTTACAAGTGCACAAACTTTTACATGAAAAACTTCACACAATAAGAAAGGAAAAGACAGGAAAACAGAAGTACATGTAGAGCTGCTGACTTACATACAAAATCGGCATTGAAAATAAACTGGAAAAGAAGAAAACACGAATTGCACAAATACGAAAATAGACAATAATAATTTGGTCTCTCTTCAACAATTCAAAACAAATTGCAGACATCCATCTTTCCGTTCTAATTTCCATGTGTTAATGTTTATTTGCGGCTAGAATTTAGAACTGACCGCAAAAATTTTCTGACGTAAACATTTGGAACATCTTGCGGTCAGCAGGTCAGGCGGTGCATTTTATGATTTTGTGTTAGGTATTCCATTCTCAGAATGAGTCACAAATTTAAAGGTGAGACTCGCACAACTCATGATACCCTGACCATTCTACCTACATGCCCTGACCATCATATAGACCTAAACTACACGGTTACCCCCTCTTGCGAGGGTCTACATAGGGTTTACGGTATTCACGGTAACACAAATAAGTTTATACATGGTCCAAGCATAGAGATGAGACACAGATCTGTGTCCCGTGGTCAGTCCAAGCATGGAGAAAGGAAAAGGAAGAGATTAAGATCCACCAAATGAGTGGGGGTATAGGACGTGTGTTCAAGAAGTGTGTTCATAGGATCAAAATACAAAATGACAGAAAACCCTGACAGATGCCACCTGCTATTGTGCTGGGCATGGGCGTCAACAGCTTATGAAAAGTGGGGGGGACATGAGCCCCAATTAGTGATCTGTGTCCTGGGGAGTTATCTAAGGGGAGGGGGTGTCCCCTTGCCCTTAGAGATTGTTTGCATAATTAAGGGTGCTTAGGTGCTAAATGGTGCTATATTTTGTTAAATAATTGTATATTTCTTGAAGAAAAAATATTGAAATTTATACTATTTGTTCAAACTAATCATGCTACAAAAAACTGACCCCCCCCCCTGGATCCGCGATCATCCGCTCCTGAATTAAAGGTCCTAGTTCTATTATAATTCCACGAATAATTCAGATTATATCTACTTTTTGCCTGTCCCAACATTTGTGTTAGCAATACGATCTTTGGCTTTCAGTGCGCATGTCTCAAAAAAGTGTCGCTGGCATTCTGCACCGCACGCCGTTTGTGCATAGTGAGCAGCGTTGGAAAACATGCCTGCGCGGCTGGCTTCTAATATGTTCCTACTGTACGGTACAGGAATATTAAGCGTCCACCTCCTCTGTCTCCGTGAGTAACGTTATAGGTCTACCTAGTACTTAGTAGGCATACACGGCGGCAACGGTTCGTCTGCCTCTAATTTTTGATGATTTTGATAATGAGTCGAAAAATGGCTGTTTTCACTAATATCGAGTTTGATTCTATTTGAGTCAGCAATTGATACAAAAAATCGAACATATGCCTGCCATTTGTTTTTATTATTGTTCTGAAAAGTGGGGGGGACAAACGATATGATATCCCCCCCACTTTCAAAAGTGGGGGGGACATGTCCCCCCCGTCCCCCACCTGTTGACGCCCATGGTGCTGGGCTGAGTGGGCCTATGTGGCAGATCATCCGCGTATAATTTAATTTGAACTATACAGCCGTCTACCGGCCCGAAACAACGGGTGCAGCTCATCTCTGATGAACTCGTTGGGGTTTACTAAAATATACTTGTGGAATAATAATGCATATACATGTACAGTGTATGCGGGTCCCAGCATCATCCTTCACGTGCTGAAAAGTTCCATCGGAAACGCTGGAGTGAAAGAACCCTCCCTTGCTCTGAACTAAACCGAATGAATGGGTCTGACTGGCTCGGGCCCACATGCAGTACTAGTATAGCTTGCGGTAGCGTAATTGATGTCAAAGATGATTATTTTTAATCAATGATAGCTCCGAATCATTTTTCAAACTAAAGACTTTAAAGTAAACTGAAGATTTTTTCTTGGGGTGGGTGGGTGGGTGGGTGATTGATTCTATAGACCACCCTGTTAATGGTATAAACTATATGGGGCTACAGGCATGTTAGAGTTGCCCCTCCGAGTCCCGGCTCAAAATTCAGATCACTTTATAGAAAATCACAAAATGGCCTGTACAAACGGGCCTCGACCACCCCACATGGTGCCCTCCCTCTCCTGTGCTTGAAACAACCATAGTGCACAGCTTCCCCTGGCCAAAACGTGGGTGTATATGTCTATACATAGAAGTCTGGTCCTTGCTCTATGGTCTATATATGCCTACATGTACCCATGGGATTTACAATACCCACACACTGGGCGAGGGGAGGTGGTCCTACTGTTTTGTCCCAGCCAGCCGTAGAATACTTTGATGCTCCGTAATACAGTAATTTATGCCAACTCAGTGTTCCATAGTGCCCGAGTTGACGGATTCCCAGACGACAATCAACATTCCACGAGGACAAATATTTGTAGGGACCAGCCTATTAAAACTTTATTTTTGTCAACGTGACTTACACACACTCACACTGCACTGCACTAAAATGAGGGGCATTTGGCGTCCACGGACTTTCGTCATTTTGTACTTTGTCTTCTCAACTGGAGGGATATTGTGGTTTATTATCAATTATGGTTAGTGAAGCATTAATCTTCATTCCGTTTTTTTTGCTTATAGTTTTTTGTTAACTCGTTAAGATCATCAGACAACTCGGCCCGGCCGTTCACAATCACAGTCTCCTAGTCCTATTTTTAGAATAATTATGTAATTTGTAGCGACAAATTACATTTAAATTTTAATTATTCTAAAAATAGGAGACTGTGAACAGATAGAAGAATCATTCAGACTAAGCCCCACCTAGCCCATTCTAGGGTCAATGCACTGGACTCTCCCTCCGTATCCTTGGCCCTAGTATTGCATGCCAGTCAACTCGCCCCCTGGCAATCTCGCCCCTTACAATCTCGCCCCCTGACAAACTCGCCCCCTGACAAACTCGCCCCCTGCTTGTACAAACTTGCCCCCTAACAAACTCGCCCCTCACAAAGTCGCCCCCTGACAAACTCGCCCCTCAGAAAGCACGCCTCCCGACAAACTCGCCCCCCCCGACAAACTCGCCCCCTGTAATTTTTTGACGCATCTCACTGGTTTAATATAAATATTTTAATGAATTATTAATAGGCGCTATTGAGACTGATTTAGTATAAGTAAGAGAGAAAATCAAACATAGGGCCTAATAATTTCAACTTGGCATTTTATTTAACAAAAATAAATAGTACATAAAATAATTCAACAGTTACAACTAAATTAGAATACATAGAAAACTAGCTAAACAAAGCAGTTATGATTTATCCGATGTATACTATATTGTGTATTATGTATACTATGAAAAATTTATAAAGTTATTTGTTTGATTTAATTGCATTTTAATTATCTGTATTTTGTATTTTGTATGTAATTTATTATTTATTTTTATTTTACTTATTTATTTTACTCAGTATTTTGTTTAGCTAGTTTCCTATTTAATCTATTTAATTGTAACTGTAAATTATTTCTTGTAATATTTATTTTCGTTAAATAAAAAGTCAACTGAAATGATGTTAGGTAAAACTTGTTGTAGCTCAGTGCATGGTGAAGAGGTTAAGTAAGACTAATTGCGGTGACACCATGTGAAATTCTCAATTGAGTAGTAATTAGTTCTGAAAAGAACTGCCTTTATTATAATAATGTTTAATTACTCTCTAATGAACGTTAAACCGTGAGTCTCAACAGCGTGAACTGCGTCAAAAAATTACGGGGGGCGAGTTTGCCGGGGGGAGAGTTTGCCGAGGGGCGACTTTGTCAGGGGGCAACTTTGTGAGGGGCGAGTTTGTATCGACAGGGGGCGAGTTGACTGGCATGACATGTAGTTTTGTACAAAAAAAGAGAGTAAGACTAATTGCAGTGACACCATGTGGAATCTCAATTGAGTAGTAATTAGTTCAGAAAAGAACTGGAGGTACCACAATGGTGTCACCACAATTAGTCTTACTTATCATCCTCACCATGCAAAGCTACAAGTTTTACCTAAAAAAAGAGAGATTTGTTCAACTTTTGATCTGCTAATTATTATATTACAATCTAAAAATTTTGTGATTACATGTAGGTAAGCTTGCCCAAGCAGCCACTTTTGGCGTTAAGTTTACTATTGTGAGATCGGTAATTTTGGTGAAATTTAAATTTGATTATTATTTGTTTTTAAATTTAAAAAATGTTTCGAAAATTTAATGAAATTGAGATATCCCAGAATAATGTATTTTATGCCAAAAGTGTCTACTTGGGCAAGGTTACCTAATCACAAAATTTTAGATTGTAATAATAGGCGCATCAAACACACCGTTTTACCCCACTAGACAAGGCGTAACAACATGAGAATTTGTGATGATATTTAGAGACTTTAAGCATAAGAAAGCAGCTTATTTTTGATATCATAAAAAAATCTAATCATTTATTTATTAGAATGCGAAAGAAAAATTAGAATATATTTTTAAAATACACGATAAATAGCATTCTGAATTTCCCACCTCCCGCGCTCCCGGCTTGTTTCGAAACAACGTTACCAACGCATCTGAAGCCTCCAATTTTCAAGTTGACATTTGCACCGGAAAGAGTTGTCGTATCTAGTCGAATGCGGGCACCAAAAATAAAGCCTGCTTTGCAAGGAACTGATTTCTACGTGCGCGTTATCGATAGGCGAGTCGGGGGGTGCAGAAAACATTGTTGAAAATTCCGTCGAAGATCTTTGAAAAACAATGCCAATTTCGCAAAACGCGGCACCATAAACCGAAAGTACGAATGATAATCCATCCCCACATGAATTTGGAATGAAATCAGACGTCATTTTCCAGTAGATAATACGATATATAATCGCACGTTTTTCTTCCGACGGCCGGAAGCAATTTTTCACGACCGCCACGGTAATGCGGAGTCACACACACGATGCAGTTGACCGAGCGAGAGAGATCTACGATCACTCGCTAAAAGTGTCGGACTTTCTCCCGAAAATCAACATGAAATTGCCAGGATTTTGGAGGAAGATGGTGATTACAAGTTCCTGAACATTAACATATGTTATAAAGTGGACTTTATTTGTAAATACATTAGTTCTTATTGTCTCAATTTATCGTTAATTTAATCCGAAGATTTGAAAGAAATGCCAATTCGGTGCGTGCATGCTGCATGAACTATACCGTTTGCAATACGATTGTAATGCGCATGTGCAGTAGGCTACTTGTGGTGTGAGGATTGCATGCATAGCGTCTGCAATACGATCGTGCAGCGCATGTGCAGTAGGCCACTTTTTTTGGATAAACAATGGGGAAGAAAACACAGTGCACAAATCAATGGGGAAACTGCAAATCAATTTTTTACTTTTCCATACATTTTGCCCCCAAAACAACTTAACAGATTATTAAATTTGAAGATAAGAGTTATGATAAAGTTTAAAAATATGATTTTTTTTTTTAAGTTTGAAGGATTTAAAAAAATATCACTGGCCTCACACAGAAATTTACACCAAAAAAAATAAATAAAAAATAAATAATCGGTGAAAATTCATACTTTTTGACTGGATCATGCACAGCATTTGCTTTGAAGTGGGACTGGGACAATGGAGATTTGAAATTATTGTCAAGATTTATAAATTATTGTCATTATTTATAACGTTATGAATATATAATTAGCTTATTAAAGTAATGAAAAACAAGGCTTTTGATCCTAAATTACCTGTGAAATTATTATAATTGTTTTTCTTTTACTTTGAGTATATTGGTATTCAAATGTTTACTCAATAAACAAATTTGAGTGGAATAGGATTGACAGAACTTAACTTATGACATTTTTGCATATTTAATTAGCCAGACTTAGTCTCCAGAACAAAAAAAAGGAGAATTTTGTGTTTAAGCCCAAATTTATGCCAGTTTTACACAACAACCATTAATGTTCTCAGCTTGGAACACATTTATACTTTAAATATGAGTAACAAAGACTCAGAATATACTAAATGATTCACAAGATCCTCTACAATCATTATGAAAAGGATACTTAAAATATGCAAATTTTGAGAATTTACTGTGATTTCGGCTTAAAAAAGGCCCATTTTGGCACTTTAAAGCTTTTTTACTGAGCTATATCTTCATAATGTTATGTATCCTCTGGAAAAAACCCCACTGATATGACAAATATAGGCAACATACATACAAGAAAAGGTGAATTGAGATGCTTGATAGGTGTAAATAAAATAAATGAGATAGTATAAAAACATTTTTTGTTTATTGTTGCTTTTTTGACATTTGTTGTCTAGGGAAACAGCACATTCTGAAATCTTTATCGGACCATAACTTGGTAATGCCTTGACCAATTTTTAAAATTAAAAGTGTTCTGTAATCTGCTCACCAAGCCCTTTAAGAAAAATTCCAACATAACTTCCTATAAGCAATTAAAAAAATTTCATTGTCCCCCCCTAGTAATAATTAGCAGATCAAAAGTTTAAAAAAATCTCCACTTTTTTGTATATGTGGGGCTAGGACCAAGGATAAAGAAGGAGTTCAGTGTATTGGCCATAGATGATAGAATGGGCTAGGCCCGGCTTGGTCTTGCCCTTGACTAAGTTGATGCTTGATTGCTTGAAAGGTTTAAGGCTTGAGAACTTGACCATTTATGACAAGTCAACCTTTGAAAAATTGGACCCTTGAAACAACTCGACCCTAGACAAATGGATAAGGGGGAAAGAATGTCGAACCCAACTGCAACTTGTGCACAATGTCTAAGCATGTGTTTTTTAAATTTAGCAGACGACAAAATGACAAAATGGAGATGCGCAAATCCCTAAATTGTGCTCAACACGTATGTTATGTTGCTCAAAATTTGCCAAAATATTGTTTCCAATCTTCACATAACTACACTTTCCTCTCCTTAAGTGTGTCCACTTCTCTTCTGTCATCTTTTTTAAAGTAAAATCTGTGATATTTGTCATATTTGGATAGAAAAGTGGTGGTTATATTATACATTCTTTCTGGAAAGGGAAAGGAAAAGTGTGCAGAATACTCATACTAAGTATACCACTGTCACTAATAATATTTAGTTAGTGTCTTGTTTTGTATTATTTGGTTAGATCTTTTACACCCTGTTTTATTTGAGAAACACATGTAAAAGGGTACTCCTGTAAAAAGTATATTATAGTATGTACAGCATGTTGTTCAATGAATATCAAATTTGGTCTCCCAATTTCCAAATCCTGGCACATACTCCGCTCCAAAATGGATTTTATACTTATTTTTTTTATTTTTAAATGTTTTTTTAGTTATAAGAGAGTATTATATTTACTATTTTTCAATTATTATTTTTTTTCTCTCAGATTCGCTGTGTACTCAATTGGGGCACCGTGGAAACCACAAACATCCATACCTCATGCATGCTATTAATCAGGACTACAAAGCAAAACAGACAGAACTCTTTAATATAGAAAGACAACTTAAAGAGGACAGGAAAAACCTACAAAGTATAGCTGTTCATCTACGTCAACAGTATCCAGAGGCGGTGGACGACATCATGGACAGCTTAAACGACCACGAAGAGAATATACCAACAATCTATGCAATCACCCCAACCCACACAAGACCTGTACAGAAAGCAGAATTGACTAGAATATCACAGACGTTCCTCCATGTGAAAAATTTCCACTGGATTGTTGTGGAAGATGCCAGCAGAAAGTCCAGCCTCGTCACACACTTTCTGAAAAAGAGTGGAATGAAATTCACCCATTTGTATTTTAAAACACCAGAGCCGTATAAGTTGGGTGAGAAAGACCCCAACTGGTTGAAACCAAGAGGGGTGGAACAAAGGAATACAGCCATCAGTTGGTTGTTAAAAAATGTTGATGCCGATAAAAATCCAGGTGTTGTTTATTTTGCTGATGATGACAATACCTACGATATACGAATATTTAAAGAGGTACGCATGAAAATTAAGAATTATAGAAGTGCTCTGACAAGCCATTCCCTTTCATACCCCATACCCCTTCCCCCAACCAGTTTCCCCTCAAGCCATTGCAACAACTGGTTCTCAGCAATTCCTTTGAGTTCAGTCATCTTTTGCAGGTATCTGGTGACATACCTGTAAGAGAACAGTAAATAAAGTATTCAATGACTGACATAGTATCAGCCAGAGGGGTGTCTGGGTGTCATTTGGACACCCAGTTTCAATTTTGGACGCCCTGTTTCATCTGTCATTATCATTTAAATGTATTGTAAGTGAACGGTTTGTACACCCTGTTTTGAAATTTCCAGCAAATTTGGACACCCTGTTTCTAAATCCTGGCTAACACCTTGACGACTGATATTTGAGTGATATATAATGACTGCTATATATACTCAAGAACAAAATAAAGAAAACTTTGGAAGAAAACGTCATGACAAAAAAAGACTAAAGAAAAAGCATTATTTGATACATTCCAACCATTTTTATTGTTGACAATTATTTCTTAAAATTTGCTCAATATTTAATTTATACCTTAAATTAACTTGCCTTTCCTCTGATTTTTTTAAAATTATTTATTTCAGATGAGAGATACAAAGAAAGTTTCCATGTGGCCCGTTGGTATTGTGGGTGGTCAGATGTATGAAAGCCCCCGTGTGGACAGGAAAACCGGTAAAATTATCGGTTGGAACGTCAGCTGGCAACCTGAACGACCATACCCGATGGACATGGCAGGATTTGCCATTAATCTTAAACTGTTACAGGAGAAACCGTATGCAAAGTTTGCCTTGACAGCCAAGAGGGGTTACTTGGAGTCTTCTCTGTTGGTGAATTTGGTCAAAATGGAGGACCTCGAGCCAAAAGCTGACATGTGTTCTAAAGTAAGATAAAGTCCTTTTCACACGAGGGAAATAAGCAGGGGGTCCATGGTCCTAAGAACACAACGTTGTCAAATACACTTCGTGTGAAATGTACCTCTGCTCTGCACAAACACAGGTCCGTAGTCTTTTCCTGACCACGGTCGAGACCAGCAACAAAAAAACACACCGTTGTGAAAGTTCACCACGATAGGCCGTGTGAATGAACAAACCGCACAGAGACCAAGGACCATTGTTTCGCGAGAGCTACCACGCATGCGCGCAAGAAGAAAATTTCCCAGGATGCCTTTAAATCAAGATGGCGACGCCCGAACAGTTAATGATGATGCTTTTGTTGCTAAGTTTTGGACATTTGCTCAAAAATTACCGATTCTATGTCGTTTTTCGCCATGTTTTGCACTGAGCTGTGAGAGTGGTAGAGAGCGAGAGAGGACGGACGCTAACAATAAACATACAATACAATAGTGCGGGAAAATGAATGGTAATCAATACATGCAATAGCGATTCCACGCTAGCTGTGCAGATACCAGTTAACTGCACTATAAACAATGTTGACCTTTGACACCCCAAAAGACGAAGGCTATGTGACACGGGACGTTGGTTTCTTCGCCGTGTGAAAGGTCGTATCCGAGTTTGACCAATGTCCGTGGTCAATACAACTGGCGCCCGAGACCAAGGACCCTAGTTTGCGTTTGTCGTGTGAAAAGGGCTAAAGTGTGTATAACTTCGTTTAACTCTCCTACTACTACAAGGGCTCAAAATCAGTCAAAATGTTGATATACTTGCCAAGGTGTATCTATTGCACTTAAAAGTCGAACACTGTCAAACCTTACGTGTAATTTTTGACTGGTAAAAGCATTGTCTGGTATTGTTCAGGGTGGTCAAAATGACAGTAAAACCCAGTCAAAAATTTGGGTCAACAGTCAAAACAGGCAGTTGACTGGTTTTGACCTCTAGAGCAACTTCCCACTAACGTGCAGCTATAGTAGGAGGATTAATTTAAATAACTGATATCTAAATATTACTATTGTTTCAGATCTGGGACAATTTCATAGAGTTGCTCAGCAGAGAATTTTGCTGAGCAATATATCACAGACTACCAGCCAAAATGCATACATTTTGTCTGAAAGTTTGGCTGGTAATCAAAGAAATACGCTAAGCAAATGTTTCTGGTAAGCACATTTTTCTGCAAATAAATTGATTTTTTTTTTGATTGGTGTATTTCAATTTGTAGAGTAAATAAAGAAATGTTTACTGAAAACAAACTGGTACCAGCAGATTGCCATAATGGTGCTGTACTTAAAACCCTGCAGTTCATGGTCGCAATATAATCACACAAACACATGATGGGACTAAATCATTTAGTACGTTTGAATAGCGTGTAAAATGTTCATATAGGGGCATACAATCCCTTCTCAAATGGTGTAAACAGACTTATTGAGTCCCTCTAGACCCAAGAAAACAATTTCAAGCAAAAAAATTTTTTATATGGGTGCCCAATATACAACCTCGCGCGCATGAAGGCACTAAATCATTTAGTACATATGCCCAATATACAACCTCGCGCGCATGAAGGCACTAAATCATTTAATACGTATGAATAGCGTGTAAAACATTCACATTGGAGCACACAATCCCTTCTCAAATGGTGTAAACAGACTTATTGAGTCCCTCTAGACCCAAGAAAACAATTTCAAGCCAAATATAAAGTTTTATATGGGTGCCAGCCCACAATCCCTTCAAAAAAAATTGTTACCCAAAACCAATTTTTTGCACATTTTTTGCACTGCTGACATTCTACAGAGAAACCCAGAGATTCTATTTGTCTGGCCATTCTAATATCCACAACCAGACCTCAAAATAAACATCTCAGGTTGCCAAAATGTCTGGGCAATGTCTGGGATTAGTGCGGTAATGTCAATTGATAACAGCTGTACTGTTTCAATGGGTTGTCTGCTGGCAAGGGTCCCCCCCCCTTACTTTGAAAGCTGCATACCGGGTCAATGGTTCACCCCAGGTTGAAATTTTTTGTACCATGTTATCAGGCACTGTATCAATAGAGAACTTATGTAAAGTGGCTGAATTTGAATTTTCCATGACATAGTAAACAACAATTGTTTACAAACGGACTGAATGAAATAGCACCACAATGAACCGCAGGGTTTTAATAAACTGTTTCTTCTTTGACATGAGCCAATGCTAAGCCTGGATGGTAATCTAAGCTAACTGACTTGGTACCTAGTCAATTTTCCCTTTTGGTTCATTCTATTTCATTAGAGAAACAATTTATGTTATACAATAATTACATTTATATTTTACAGATTTACGTTTGGCACACGAGGACAGAGAAACCCAAGCTAAAGTATGAGGTCCAGGAGACTGATATACGCATTGAAGTATAAATGATCAACTCAAGAAAAAACCTTTATGGAAACTCAATGGTATTCACTTTGTTTTTTATTGTGCAAACAGACCTGGGGCCAATTTCATGAGCTGCTCAGCGGAGAAAATTGCTTACCAGAAATACACTCACGGAATTTAAAAACGCATCAACTTATATTTTTCAATAAATATGTATAACTTATATGCAGTGATAAATTGAAGCCATAATTGTACATAGCACTTTTATTGTGTCAGTATGATGTGAAAATTTGCGCTCATAAATTGTTAACCTATGTTCTTATTTCTCACTGCAATAATCTGCTGTTGAAAAATATGTGAAATATTGGGATGATGCATTTTTAAGTTCCGTGAGTATATTTGCTCCGCAGATTTTCGTGGTTACCAGCCAAACTTGCACGTAAAATGAATGTACTTTGGCTGGTAGTCTGTTTTATAATGCTTAGCGAAAATATTTTCTAAGCAAAATTCTCTGCTTGGCAGCTCTGTGAAATTGGGCTCCTGGAATTTCACAGGGGCTTAGTCATAGGTCTTGGCCTTGGTTCCCATAGACATTCTGATATTCTAATGGCAGTGTCCTTAACTCAGGAAAGATTGCCTTGCCCCTAAAAGAATTGTATTCCAGGCTTGTTTTTAACATTTCTTATATATTAAAAACTAAGTTTAAAGGGAAGGTACAGCATTGGTAGTTTACATTAATTTCAACCTGTTACGTGTAAACTTAACCCTAACCCTGCCAGATGCAGCAAAGTGCATCAGGTGGAAAAGTCTGGTGCACTTTGATGCATTCAGCTGTCAACACCAGTGCATAAGCAGCCAAGTCTGAGGCTATTGAGAGCTGGTCCCATTGAACAATGCCAGAGTTGTATCCTGCTGCGTTTGGTGACCACAGACTCTGAGGCAGTTGTTCGGCCTTGAGATTTGTGACCTGATGGATTTTGCTGCACTGGGCAGTCAAGTCACTTTGACAAACGATGCAATCTGATGCGTCTGGCAGGGTTTCTAGCCAAAATACCCTGGAGGGTTAGGGTTAAAGGTTACATACGGCAGAGAAAAAATATGCAAATTGGTATAAAAACCAACTAACAAATACCCAACAAACCAGCAATAACAAAACAAGATGACAAGATATATAAATATTAATATTTAATTACAAGTTACACATCACATCAATTTACATAAATACAACAAATAATTAAAGTATGGTAATGTATGGTAATGTATGGTTCGGCCAAAACATACCAAGTAAAGATGGCACCCAGTCAATCTCGGGAGACGGACCCACACGGCACGTTGTCGTCTAAATGATGGCCACGCCGAGACGGCGAACCACAAGACCAGTGCTGCAACACCCTCACATCGGGTAGAGACATGGTGTAGAGAAATCAAGTAGAAACGTCGGGTGTGGCCGACTACGGGGTCCCACTCCCGAACTAACTGACTGAGCACCCAGACAATAAAAGGTTGACCCTTTATATACAAAAAAAAAAACGGCACACTCACGCGTGGTTGCATAACAAGACACACCTGGGTGCATGTGCACCCGGCCGCTTATATAATAAAGAAAAGAAAGATTCCTACAGCCGTAACAAACCATTTAGTGTTTTCAAGAAATGTATCGAGACACTAACGTCAAAGTTTCAGCACAGGTGCTGACATTTTTGAAAAACAAAAACAAAACTGTTATGTTACATGTTATTTATGTTGCCAGATGGCAACTTTTTGTCATTTTGACACTAGCAATTCCTGTTTTCTCTCAAATGAAATCCATTTTAGATGAAATCATTTCTCATGATGGTTGATATTGGAACCCGTTTGACTAACTTGAACACCAAGTATTGTTTAGATAATAATTTGTTAATTTAATAATCTGGTAATTACCAATGTTGTACCTTCCCTGTAATAGATTTATTTTATATTATTTTTTGTAACATGTGTTGATTCCATTTTCTAAAAATGGACTTGCCAATGCTTAAGCTAGACACATTCCATGTACAATCTGTGGACAATTTCATAGAGCTTCTAAGCAGAAAATTTTATGCTAAGCAAATATTTTTACTATGGAGTGCCATGGTCAAGCGGTTTAGTGCATCGGATTTGTGTTCTGATGGCCGAGTCGTCAGAATGTGGGTTCGAATCCCAACCGCGACCATGGTGCTTGTGTCTTTGAGCAAGACGCTTTACCATAATTGCTTCTCTCCACCCAGGGGTAAATGGGTACCTGTGAGGGCAGAGTTGGTTGTTGTGTTTGATTAGCCCTATATGCGCTGTAATGGCAGCAATTGAGCTGTATACTCCCCAGGGAGTTGAGATGGTTTCAGGAATGATTTATGTGCCTGATGAGCATGGGTAATAATATAATGTTCCTTGAGCACCAGTTTGGTGGATATGTGTGCTATATAAGTCCACATTATTATTATTATTATTATTATTATTACTAAAACGGATCACCAGCCAAAATGCATACTGTTAAGCGTATAATTATGCTAAGCAAGTCTTTCGGCTTAGCTGCTCTATAAAATTAGACCCAGTTGCTGTTTGATTGACAGGCTGGACAGGTGAATTGTATTGTTCTACAGTGTGAACCACAAGGTACAACATGTCTCAGGGTTGAATGATCAAACTGAAGCAAAATTAAATCATCTTTTTTTATGCAAAAAGCTTTTTCAAATGCTTACAGGTGATCAGTCGATTAATTTTTCATTCCCATGAAGTATATGATCTGGGGCCATTTTCATCGAACTGCTTACCAGAAAGAATTGCTTACCAGAAAGAATTGCTTACCAGAAAGAATTGCTCACCAGAAAGAATTGCTTACCAGAAAGAATTGCTTACCAGAAAGAATTGCTTACCAGAAAGAATTGCTAACCAGAAAGAATTGCTAACCAGAAAGAATTGCTAACCAGCAGAAAGATTTGCTAACCAGAAAGAATTGCTAACCAGCAGAAAGAATTGCTAACCAGAAAGAATTGCTTACCAGAAAGAATTGCTTACCAGAAAGAATTGCTTACCAGAACAATTTGCTTAGCGGATATATTTGGTTACCAGCCAACGTTTCATACAAAATGTATGCATTTTGGCTGGTAATCTGTTTTATATTGCTTAGCAAAAAATATTTGTTTAGCAAATTTCTCTGCTTAGCAGCTCTATGAAATTGGCGCCAGTACAGGTCTATATGTGGAATGTTGAACTGTCTGATGTTGGCTTCTGATTGTCACCTCAATCACTTGGTTAATAAATGAAATATTTAAGAAAAATAGCCAAATACACCGGAATCAGGCCTCGACAATTTTGTTCTTCTTAATTGCCCGATCGGGCAAGCTTTGGTCGCAGATTGCTTGCCCGAACTTGCCCGGCAAAAAGAGACCCAATTGAGACATGCATTTTGAGGAATTTATATCAGCAAATTAAGTGTCAACATTGCCAAACCTGGACTTATGTATTTTTATTTTTTAATTGACAACATAGGCTTACTACGCGTATGTCAAATTTGAACTTTCGTACATGTAAACTCCGTCATGCACGCACTCACACGGAACCGGCGCGCTGATGACATGGACATCTTTATGCTTGCACTGTGCGTTACACGTGTACGTGTACGTGTATGCCGAATACCGGGAGTGCGGCTATTAAGCCAGGCACTTCGTGTATGACGTCACCAAGTGCAGGCTCACGAAGTGCCTGGCTTATAGCCGTACTCACTCAAGTCCTATACCGGCGATGTTTATTTTTATTTATTTATTTGGACTTACACTTTTACAACAGTGGCACACGGCCAAAAGGCGGTGCGTCCGACACACATACACATAAATAATACAAAACACATTTAAAAGCAAATTAACAAGATACAAAAATGTGTGATGATACACTCTCAGCTTTGACGTCGTGGGTTCACACATGGAGGAAGGAACAACCTCCATGGTTCACATAAAACTGTGTTGCTATGCTGAGTGCAGCAGCCGACGGCAACGTTACCAAGTACTTAGTACTTCACTCGGTCCACCGCCTTACCAATACGGTGGGGCCAAGCGAACCATGCATGAGTACAAGATTGTTTCCTTGGCTCCCCTCGATTGTGCAGACAAATGCATGTAATAAGGAAACCAGTGTCAGTTAAGATGGCGCAAGCACGACATGCACGACAATTTGAGTGGATTTTTATAAGCTTAGATTTTATTAAATGCTTTGAACACTTTGTAGGTAATCACCAGTAGAATTAAACGGTAAAATGTTTATTTAATAAGTAATATAACTCATTAGTGTTTCAATAAGGTAAGAGCACTTGCCCGATCGGGCAGACCATTCAGACGTCCAGGTTGCCCGACAAAATTTCACCGTGTCCCGGGCAATCGGACAGGCGATTTGTCGAGGCCTGCCGGAATAATCTCAATTAAAGCAAGATCATTTATTTCAGATAAACACAATGTTTCACAGAATTGATGAGAAACAACTGCACAATGAAACAGATGATAAAGGATGCATGTAGTGATTACACATTTCATGACATGACTACTGAAAGAGAGAGGGGGTTGCAAATGAAAATCCCGGTTCATGGAACATTTCAAACCTATTTGATGTTAAAAATCCGGTGTTCCCAAAATTGTTTTGAGTACTAGTACTAGTAATGCTTGCCGCGAACAGTTGAATGATCTTCAAGTCACAAATTAATTGGGAATAAAGTAAATAGTGTTTTATTGCTCTGCATTCGATGTATTAAAATAAACTATTGTTGAGATTTATAAACGACAATTTTTTTTCTCAAAGATATGTTTACCTTGTGCACAATATTAAATTGTAACTTAATAATAGGTGCATATATCCATCCCTTTACACTTATCTTGGCTACATACCAAAGATTTGAGGCCTTCAAAATGTTGCTATCATTATTTAATAGTGTTTGCAAGATGGGTATATTTCTTGTTATACATGTACACCAGGTTACAGATAGTATCTTCTTTTCAAATACATGTACAATGTTTTCAAGACTTTACATTATTAAACATGACAATTCCATGTCTTAGGGGCCATTCATAATAGTCAATGTTAAAAAATTTCGATCTTTTTTCGAAATTGTTTTGACCCACCCACCCACCCCAAATTTCGATTTTTAAATATTGATTTACTTCACAATATACTCTATACACTAAAGAACAAAGTAATGCCTCAAATGATGCAGATTTTTCAGATCAAAGGACTCCAACATCAGTAGTTTTCAATAGCTGTTCCTGGCTTTAAACAAACAACTTTGTAGTTTAATCAGAAATGAAATTGCCAAGCACATAAAACTTTGTACAACAGTTTTTAGTTTGATATGACCCCATCATTTGGACAATAAAACAAAGTAAAAAAGGAATCATGTTACTAGTTTCCAGTTTTAGCTGTTTTTATTGCTTCTGTATACCGTAGTTGTACAAAACAAAATGGTATACACTAGACACAACTTGACACACTGTGAACATTTTTGGGGTCCATAAAAAAAACAAAAAACAGACAGAAATCTTTAAAGGCTATCTAGCATAATTCAATACAGTGAAATTTAAAAACGAAGTGGATGATTGCTGAAGACCTACTGAAAATTTGAGTTGTAAGGATCTTCAAAAGCCATTGAGTTTGACATTTTGTATCGATAAGTCGAATGATAAAATGTATAAAGTACTGAGACACCCAGTTTGTATTATTTCTGTTTGAGATATTGTCAAAATTTCAATTTAAGTATTTGTCGGTTGAAGACCCCCAAATTTCCTTTTGCTGGAATTAAAACAAGCCATTTTAGTTAATTGTTCAGTGACGGCGTCACGGACACCACAGGTCTTCCCTGCGTTTGCAAATGTGCCCATCTGCTTTCTTGTGCTTTGTCAGCTGATAAGCGGTGGAAAGCGATAAGTCGCACCCTTCAAAAAGTGCAGGTGTGTCCATCACTTTGTCTCTTTCTTGAGGATGTCTTGTGACAAATCAGGGAGTGCCTATCACGGGCAGTCGCAGAAAAGAACATTAGGTTTGGACAAAGGTCACAATTCAGATGTTCAGCAGAAGACAGGGACGGGCAGTATTTGGTACTTGTACTGAAACTGTTAGGCAAACATGGCATGAACTTCATGTCAAAGTAAGTTTTGTAACTGTTTGGAATTAGGTCACTAGGAGATGGAGTCACCATGCCACCATATTTGTGTAGGACTTTCCACGTATTGCTCCGAGGTGGGTATTTTATTTCCTTCTTATTTTATATCATGTTTTAAAAAAAAATCTAATTTAAAAAAAAAAAACTGAATTTCGATTTTCAGTTATTTCTTTTGACCCACCCACCCACAATTTCGAAAAAAGATCGAAATTTTTTAACATTGACTATTATGAATGGCCCCTTATCTCTAACTACATTTAATAACTGGCTACACACCCTGCTCAATGCAACAACATCCATCAGTGTGAAGCCTGTTGAATGCAGCAAGATCCATCAGCAAGAATAAAATATATTTTGTTTTGCTCACTTCAACAAGATCAAACTGATTTTAACATGTGTTGCATTCTGTTGTGTTCAGCATGGTTACGGTTAAGCCCTTGAAGGTTTCATGATATGTAATGGAATTTAATATTTATTTGTGGTGAATATTTAAGAATTTAAAGGCAAATTCTAAAGGTTGGCTGGGCACTTAAAACAGGGTATTTTGGCAAGTTGTCATACTTTAATTGTTAAATAAATGTAGCATTGGCACTATGGGGAATTAACCCTAACCTTCCCAAATCCTCTTTGCCAAAGTGAAGGATTTTGAAGGATTGAGGTTATTAGGCATACTTGCCTTTCCATGGTACATGTACATCCATGTTTGTTGTAGTGATTGCAAGGTCAGTGCTTGGGTCAGTGGACACTGTTTATTGCTCCATGCATGCAGGGAGGGTCCCTGGCCATGTACATGTATCACAGATTAGAAACACATATGTGCATACATGTCATGTGCTTGCTTTACTACTGAAGGATTTTGGAGGATTCAGGTTATGTGTAAGCACATGAGCCTAGGGAGTTAGGGTTAATGAAATAAAATAGTCAAGGCTGAGAAAATTAAGACTTGAAAACACAATTCAGTGATAAATCTTGATAATCATTTTGTATACTAACCCAACCCACACCCCTTCCCCTAATGTGTATATGGGATGGAAAATGTACCATTGAATGCAAATTATGTAAATAGCATGTACATAAAAAGCTATTTTTATGGGAAATGTATTTTATTTACAATAAACAATGTAAAACAAGGTACCAGCATTTGGGAAGGTTTAGCAATAAAATTTGACTTTGCCCAAGTTACTTGTGTGAAATGTAAATAGTAACTCATATTTTATAATTGATTGAAGTTTTTTCACAGACACTCGGAAAGCACAGAGTATGTCGTGCTGTACACATGTTGGTGTAGGGCAAAATTCAATCAATTGTTTATCACCCGAGACAAGAATTTCATCAAACTATAAATCATATTTTATACTTTATAATAAGAATACTGAATAAGATATTTTATTGGACAATAAAAATGGTTGGATTTGTTTCTGAAATCTATACAATTATTGTTATGAGTTGAAATGTCACCAAGTCCTGACATCCATTAAGTATTCAAAGCTTCTATTACTTATGATATAAACCCAAAAAACATGAGTAGTCGGCCTTTCGCCAGTGTTAAAAAAATAAATACTTTGAGTTCATAATGTGATGGCAAAAAGATAAAACCTTTGTGCAACATTATTTATCTCTACACACCTGTTGCTAGGCTTGCAATGTATGAAATCACTGGAATAAAAAGACGAACAAATCAGATGTACATAGATTTGTTTATTGAACTCTTTATTTTCCCGTAAACAAGGCACTATTTGAACACTGCATTGAATGTGTTTGTGGTGAGATATAAGCAACTTAATTTGAATAACAAAATATGAAAATGCTTTATATATATATATTCCCTAAACTTTTAAATCATTGTTTTAATAACTTTAAAGATGTATCGCCTGTGTTTTCTACTGAAAATTGTTGCTTTCGTCGGAACACTGATTTAATTTATATCCTTTTAGAAAGGACAACAAATACTTTGAAGCAAGATATTTCACAAGATAGTTGTTGAAAGCCAAAGCTTGGTTAAACAGAAATTTTAAAACGATTATTTTTCTTTCCTCGAGTAAAACAGCAGTGTTCTGATGAAAAATAACTATTTGAAAATTACAGTTAAAATAGCGAAAAACCACAGGTGATACATCTTAAGTGGAGGTACAGTATTAGTACTGTTGAAAAAAACTGCTTCTATGAGTGTTCTTACTCTCTTTGAATCAAGATATACATTAAACAACCAACCTGTGAAAGTTCCAGCTTATTATTAATTGCATTCATTCTAATGTGGAATTTAGGAAAGATTACATTTTCCTTCATTCAAACTAGAATTTTAAAACATTTTTATCAAGTAACAAGTGACATTTGATTAAATCGATATCTTGATTAAAAACATTCCACAGCATGTCATGTTTTATGAATTTTATGCAGTTTTATTTTAGGAGCGGAATTTTTGTCCCACTTGACCAGAATTAATGCATTTTGAATGTTGAAACATGTTCATCTGGAAATGTAACAAGTTACTGTCCAAGGAGAATGTGATACCTTCTATTATAACCTACAATATGTACATCCCATACACACAGTTCAAAACAACCTGCATACATCTAAACCACTTCATACAATTACCAATTACTTTATAACTTGCTTGCATTTCTTTCTTGGATGAGATGTAATATATTTGTTATCACCTATTCATAAAGGCCCACGACAGTTTAAACAATGTGATTGGACATAACTTAATCACATGGGGGTGTATTAACAGATGGTAAAGACATGGCTTATCAAAATCAGAGCAGTGCGTAGCTGTTCTATTTAGCCGGCGCTATGCGCAACACACATTTGAACCAATCAGAGTGAAGAAGACCTTATTAATACAAGATTTATGCATCTTTTATTGAGGTCATATTTCTGAGTAGTGTTATCTTCAGTGTTCTTTCTGGTCCATTCTATTAACTGAATAATAGTTGCATAACGAATCCCTTTTTTCAGGAATTACATGTTGCATTATATTGCAGATCTACTGTGAACAGACACAAATATTCATGCCTCATGATCCACTTTCGTGCTGTTGCTGTTGTTGTGTTTCGGTCGTTGACCCTTGTTTTTGTGTTCCGTTCAATGACATCTGAATGGCTATCTCTAACATAGCCTCTTCTGTCATCTGTTCGTCATTTGCATAATTTTCCACTTGCATTTCATGAGATTGTCTGATTGCATCTGATTCTTGATAGTTTGTTTGTTCCAGACTGGGTGGCAACGACACCTTGGGAGTATCCGAAGACTGGCCAGCCATGGCTTGTGGATGTGTGGTGGATGATGTGTCATTTGGCATTCCAAGAGGTGAGGTGTGTTGGACTGCTGAAGCTACCGGCTCTGGTGGCTGTTGGGTTCCTGGTGTTTGTTGTCTGTGGAGGGAGACGGTTTTGTTATCAACTGTATCAAATAAGTGACAGGAGAATGTTCGACAAGGTCTGAGAAGCAGACTTGTTCCTATGTGGCTAGTTTACATTACTTGTTGCCATGCTTTGGGAATGTTTCAAAACTCGAATTGCATGGAATGCTCCATTTAGGAACGCCTACTGTTCCCATCAGGAGATCAGGCTCTTCTGTACGAACAGTCGGCTTTCCAAAAGAAACGTTCTATTAATTGAGTATCAATATATTTTCATTATTTTCCCGAAAATGATACAACATAATTAAGCTTACATTTTGACAGACAGGTTGTTTAATATATACATAACAGCAAAAGAAACGTCACCCCTAAAAATATTTATTATTTATTATATATATTATTTTCATTTTATAATTAATATAATTTGTTTAATGAAGAATATTATGAGTATGGAGTGTAACACGAACACAATGTGGCAAATTTGGTTGACCTCAAAATTCGTCATGCATGACGTCTTAGGACACATAAGCTAAACATGTTCTCAGACTTATCAAAATTTAGGGGGTGACGTTTCTTTTGCTGTTATGTATATATCTTGGTTCAAATAAATTAAGGATACGATATTACCAGGAGTGTATTATGGCTTTATTAAAGATAGTCATGGTGTTAAATGTTGGTCAGGAAATATATTGATTCAGTCATTGGAGATAGCTTTACCTGTCAAAGAAGGCTTGTCTTCTTTTTCTGAGGTCTTCAACATCCACCTTCTGAGCTACACTGCCATCGTTCACTTTCGGACAAAGCAAAAACAAAAACACGCACTTGTTAGTTGCATATGTAATCAGTCAGCTTTGTTTTTTGCCAGGCGTATCATAAGTTGAAAACGGCACACTTCTTCTCAGAACCACTTATTGAAACTCTTAAAGAGATTGTTACATGTTGCTACCGTAAACCATATGCCTACTTTACTCCCACCATACCAGACATGCAACTTTGTAATTGATTGATTGAATTTATTCGGATAAAAAGATGATAAAAGTACAAGACACATTACAAAAATACAAGAAAAACACACCATATTTATCCAAGGATAACCTAAAAAGCCAATAACATATATAGGCTTATTTCCATTGGGGTCCTTACATCGAAACAAAAGAGGAAATGGCTGAGCACACAAAACTTTGTACAGTGTTTTTCAGTTTTCTATAGCACCATTATTAAAGAAAAAAGAGAAAATCAGCTGATCCGCTGAAAAGTTGCATGCCTGCCCTTAAAAAGCTTCAAATCCTATTTAGCATTCTTCTACCATGTTTTGTCACTAAATTATTTGGTGAAGTGCAGGATTGAGGATGGTTATTCTGGGCTCAAGACTAAGTGGTACATGCAGTCAATCTTCATCCTTTGCATTACCAGACTGGCGATGACGAAACAACAAAATGGCTTTCCCCCCAAACTTGAATTGGATACATCGTGTCGGATAAACAAATACTGCAAGAGCAGCATATTACCATAGATGAAGGGTTTCACGATAAACTGGCGAAGTATGATTTTGTTTATCCCAAAAGTGGATACTGTAAGACCACATAACCCTGGAAAGCTTGACTCACAAAATGGCGGATAGCAACAGTTGTCAGGTACAGTGTAACCTTATTGGTCAATCTATGTTGTTTGGTGGACAGACCGGATGGGTGTACTGTGTTTATCAAATAGATTACAAACAAAAATGTATAATCCTACACAGAGCTTAAGCAAAGTTGTCAGAAAGCCAAAAGCAAGATATGTTATTGGATATTTTGGCTGGTATCCTAATAAAATATGCTTGACAAATTATTCCTCTTTGAGATTTTTTTCTGTACATCAGCTCTGTGAAATTAGTATGAGGACTTTTAGGGTGTCCTTTCAGTATGTAATACAGAATCAGAATCAATACCTTGCATACTCAGTTTGATAGCATCAACTAATTCTTGGCTGTTGGCACCCTCCTGTATACCGCCCAACCTCTCGCCTCCTGAACCCTCGGATAATGAACTCTGGCTTGCTTGTAGGGCATTATGTAGATCCTTCAAACTGACCACTCTCTTTCCCGAGGGACCCGCCCCTGCGGTCGAGGTTGATCTGGCTTGTTGCTGCTGGTTGAGATCGCCCAGCAAGCGGGGTTTCTGAGTCTGAACAGCGGGGACAAGGTTGAGGAGTTGGTCGGCTTCATTGTCTGGTAACATGCCCCTCACAACAAATAAGGAGTACCCTGAAATTGCAGGAAAGAAAAGAAATGTCTGTAAATGAAAGAATTAACTTCTTGCTGTACCTGCTCATTATTACTTTTCTTCAAAACACAGGGAATGAACAACATCGGCGATAACTAGATTATCAAATCAAATAACTATAATCTACACTTATCAATCATTCTGAGAAATGTTTAGAGAAAAAGGAAATTGTTTTTACAAAATGTTTTTACAAAAAGCATTTACAAAAAAGTGTGGTCCAGGTTAATCACCGATGTGGCTTTTTTTCTAAACACAGACTGATATTTTACAAATTATGTGTTATAATGAAACAAGCAGAGTTTGTGACATCACTGGCAAATTGTGCTATTGTTTTTGAAGTTTCTGAAAAGGGTATGTCTCCTTATAGTTCTAATGAAAAATACTCAGTACATTTATTATTTTGGTCACAGTGATTTTAAGAATTTTGGGACAGTTTGACTAGCTAACATTGGCTCAGAGATGATTTGATAGAAATATTTGCACCCTCTCCATGCACAACCTGTTTTGTGTAACTTTTAATAATGTACAGGACTGAGAAGGGCAAAAGGGCACTTCGATGCTATTACTCTCGGTTTTCTAATACAAAAGTGAACCGGACTCAAAATGAGGCTTGTATCTAAAATAGACTGGCACCTTTAAAACGTTTTTTTTTTTTCATTGGGATTTTATATTGGCAGTTAGGGAACCAGACAAAAATGGATACTGTGTGATAAGAGTCTGTCATCTGGAGCCAATTTCGCAGAGCCGCTAAGAACACAAATGTGATGAGCACAGAAAATAGGTTACCAGCCAAATAGCCACATAATGTAAACTGCTTTTGGCAGGTTCTCAGCAACATTTTTAATATGTGAAGAGCATCCCTTTCGGTGTTTACATTTTTTTTTGCAAATCAACCTTGTTTGCATGGTTGTGTATGCAGGGTTTTTCGTCTTTGCCTAGCATATTCTGACCAGGGCCAGTCAGCCTTTTTACAATCATTGTTCCTTGTAATTTTATATTGCATTGTTCTTACCATGTATTTTGTTTTATTGTTTACACTGATGTGTCACTGTGCCATGAGTGTCTCTTTTGACGGATACCGGCGCATTACAAATGTTCATTATCATTATTATTAACATTTTGCTTAGCAAATACATTTGCTAATCAAAAATGACATACAGGTAGACATTTTCACTGAGTCAGTCAACATGATTACTACCAACAGCCCATTAGGCATCACTGAGCATGGACTGGAAACATGTGGATATGTTAAACCAACCTTCTTTTTGTAGTTGTATAAGAAACATACCAAGGTACGTATCTGAAATGAGCTCTGGACCTGTAAGGAGGGAGTTGAGGTTGAACCACTGTCGGCCAAGCTTCCTGATCACCAACCAGTGATCCTTGAAGTTGCATATAAAAGCCTTCTCACGTCTAGATAATTCAGAGCATTAGGAAGAGAAGAAAGATTAAAGCCGTTTCAGAAAAATCTTTGGAAAGAGGTTGATGATTCTTGCTGCACGAGTGTCACACATGACTTCAAGATGGTGTTCAGAATGTCCAAATTCTTATAGCATTTTGAAAAGATCATCAACAGAAGAGTTCTTAAAGTTTTCAGTATGCACATATAATGTACTAATAATTTAGTCTTGATTCCATTTCTTATTTATTCATAGAGTTCTCTCACATTGTTAGAGGACATTTAATTAACCCTCCTACTGCTACAAGGGTCAAAAATAGTCAAAATGTTGATATACTTGCCAAGGTATATCTAATGCACTTAAAAGTCAAACACTTTCAAACCTTACGTGTAGTAAGTACATTTACAGGTCAACATGAGTCGACCATTTTTGACTGTAAAAGTATTGTCTTGTATTGTTCAGGGTGGTCAAAATGACAGTCAAAACCAGTCAAACATTCCCCTGTGTGCACATTTGGGTCAACAGTCAAAACAGGCAGTTGGCTGATTTTGACATCTATAGCAACTTCCCACTAAAGTGCAGCTAGAGTAGGAGGGTTAAGATTGTTCTGTAGACTGATTTTAGTATATATAAAAGACAATTTCCTATTATCTTGTAAACGAGAGCATTACTGGCTATTCATTTGAACCACAGAGACCTTTTGTGAACAAAGAATCCATTTTATGCATCTATTTTCAAAACTTACTCTGGGTGTATATTGGCCTCGACTGCCTCTGTACTGCCAAAGGGAAGGAGTTCTAGGCCCCAGACTTTCAATGCTCGACCTATGACCTGTACTGAGAAGTAACCACTGTCGTCCATATTGCTTGAAGGTTGCTAAGGTAAACAATACAACACACGTACATGAAATTTCTACTTTAGTGTTTTCACATAAACATTCTCATCAGATAAGTTCATTTGATAGAGGGGTAATTGGCCTAGTGATTCCACACCCCCTGAAAAAAAAACCTTTGCTTTTTTATAAGATGAGTACAAAAATACACACTTGAAATAATGGCGTAATATTGTGTGCGTATTTTTTTGTGCATATTTTTCGTATTTTCCGTTTCAAAATATATGATTGGTCATGGGATCAGCATCCACACAAGTCCACTACACACTTCCCTTCCACAACATCCACACACAAGCAATCATTACAGAAATAAACAAGCAAACAAGCAAAGTTTGTGTGCATGTATGTATATCATCCATTTTGGCTTTGAGAAAGAACCTGCTAGGTTTGAAACGTAAGGCTAATAACTACAATTTTGCAAGCAAACAATCAAACGAATATGATGGTAAATGAAAAAACAAAACCATTTTGAATGAAAGAGATCTACCTGTATGAACCTGAGATACTCCGGAGAGTTGATGTCTCCCTCCGCCATGGTAGCTCTCTCAGCTTCATCAAGATCCCTGCCAATGTCTGCCAAGTCTACAGCACTGAAATAGGGACCTGAGTGCACAATGGTCAACCCTAACATCTGTCATTCATGAAAAGTATCTGAACACAGCCTTCCCAGGAAAACCCAAGTCTATCCCGGCAGAATCACATGAACACAGCTAATAAAACAGTGCTCAATCTGATCAGTTCATATCAACCATGCAAGGTGCAAAATACTGAGACATAAAATCTGCTGTACAAACCTATTTTAATTTATGGAGTGCCATGGTCAAGCGGTTTAGTGCATCGGGTTTGTGTTCTGATGGCTGAGTCGTCAGAATGTGGGCTCGAATCCTAACTGCGACCATGGTGCTTGTGTCCTTGAGCAAGACACTTTACCATAATTGCTTCTCTCCACCCAGGGGTAAATGGGTACCTGTGAGGGCAGAATTGGTTGTTGTGTTTGATTAGCCCTATGCTCTGTAATGGCAGCAATTGAGCTGTATACTCCCCAGGGAGCTGAGATGGTTTCAGGAATGATTTATGCACCTGATGAGCAGGGGTAATAATGTAATGCGCCTTGAGCACCAGTTTGGTGGATACGTGCGCTATATAAGTCCACATTATTATTATTATTATTATTATTATTATGGGTTGTCTTTGGGGTGTGGCTAAGTATTGTCATTTTGGTTTGTCCTGTTTGTTTTTTTAAACCTAAAAGTCGGTATGATACTGACAACAAATTGGCCAAATTTAAAATGATAGAGAAATGATACACTATATATATATCCATCAATATTATCCTCCTTCAAAAAAACTGAATTAATTTAAATCACAGTAAAAAGTAAATAATAATATACATACCTTGTAGGAGTGAGTTTAGACAGTGTTGGGCACATAGTGACCCCTCTTGCTGTGTGGAAAACACAAACAAATTTATACTTCTTATAGCCCCATTCTAGTGCCAATACACTGGACTCCCTCCGTATCCTTGGCCCTAGTGCCACATGTACAAAAATGGAGCGATTTTTCTTTATTTTCAACTTTTGATTAGCTAATTATAGCAACCTAAAACTTAGTGATTAGGTAACCTTGCCCAAGCAGACACTTTAAGCATAAAATCTGTTATTTCTGGGATATCTCATTTTCATGAAATTTTCAAAACATTTTTGAAATTAAAAAAATAATAATAACATTAAAATTTCACCAAAATTACTGATCTCACAATAGCAAACTTCATGCCAAAAGTGTCTGCTTGGGCAACCTTACCTAATCACAACATTTTTGATTGTAACAATTAGCAGATCAAAAGTTGAAAAAAAAACACTCCGTTTTTGTACATGTGGCGCTAGGGCCAAGGATATGGAAGGAGTCCAGTGTATTGGCCCTAGAATGGGGCTATACTCCTTACAAACTCATACTCCTTTCTTTACACTTAAACTGGGAAGGCACACCATTGGCACTGGGATTGGGAAGCATACCTTCATTTCAATCCTCTAATTTTCAAGAAATATATCACAAAACTAACAATAGGTGCTTACATTTTTTATTAAATAAAAATGTGAATTTAGTATATTTTAATAATAATTCATTGTTTTTCTAAATTGAAAGCACTTCATTCAGACACTCATTTCTCAGGATGATTGATACTTGATACCGACTTAAAACCAACTTAATAATTTGTTATCTGGATAATCTGGTAATTACCAATGTTGTACCATAACATAGAGTTAGACTTAGAGCAAGGATTGTACCTTCCCTTCAACCTGATTGATATTTAATATTTATTAATAATTAAGAAAAAAAACTGCCTGTTGCTACTTAATTTGCTCTTAAGATAAGGGATGTCTGTTGAACAAATGTTGTTCAGACCATGGAGGTTTTCCTTCCTCCATGTTCAGACTATATTTTCCATTACTAGGCCTACAAAGTCCGAGATTCAGCGGCGGTGCTACAGGGGGCAAGGGGGGCAATGCCCCCCCCGGTTACTTTCTTTGCCCCCCCCCCAATTTTTCCCCCAATTTTTTCCCCGATGGTAAGTCAATGCTTTTTCAGCAGTACAAAATTACATTAAAGATTAATGTTTGCCCCCCCTTAAATTTAAGCTTGCCCCCCCTTAAATTTAAGCTTGCCCCCCCCACCCCCAGTTTAACAGGTCTGGTACCGCCACTGCTGAGATTGTGATTCAAAAATATATATTAGACTGACTGAAAGCCGAAGGTTGAGTTTGTGACGTTCAGTAGGCGACCGACTCGACCTTCACCAACTCGAACGAATGCCGTCGTTGTCGGACGTCTGTAGACCAGCACTAAAAAGTCATGGTCGAGTTAACCAAAGACTAGAAAGAGTTGACAAGCAAACGGGAAATTGAGATGAAAAAAAACCATTCAAATTCAGCAGCATTTACTGATAATTAAAAGGCAGAAATAATTTAAATGCGAAGTCCATTTGCAAACATATCTCTATTAGTATTTAGTTTATTTATAGAAATAAAACCATTATTTAGACTTTAGTTATCCTACCCGTTCATGAAAAATCGCATCCATGTTGTTCTGAAAACGCCCTCTTGTGAAATGTGAATGGTTTGTTTATTAGAGGAAATTAATGGCGATCCTGAATACTGAAAGGGGTGTCACTTGATAGGTATTGTTTTTAAATAATCAAATGGGAAAAAGTATAAAATATAAAATAATCGACGAAAAAATTTGTAATTTTATTGAAGATATTATAACATTTTGTTTCCAAAAAAAATAATAATAGGAACCTCTGTCTATAGAATCTAATGACTCTCCCCCCTTTAAAGAACTGGTATAAACCAAAGTCTGGCATTTGTAATCTCGATCTCTATTCGTATGCAAATATAATGTATGAAAAGGAAGCCAGACGCGTTAGGCATTTAATACTTACCTTTGACCTTTCCAATGAGCCAATGGGATTACGTGTCCAATAATAATAGACCAATGACAATCTCTGTTATTGGTGGCTTATTCGAACCAACAACATGCATGACTAGACTGGTTCCGTTTTTACGCGTATCGTAGTGTGATCAAATAATTATATGAGTGAGTGTAAAACGAACGAAATTTGGCTGAAAACTGGAACGTTAAACACCTCTACACCTTTTACAATGCCTTCTAAAATCAGTGACTACGAAGTAATCTGCACCATTGGCTCTGGTTCGTACGGGAAATGCAAGAAAATAAGACGAAAGAATGATGGAAAGGTAGGGAATCTATTCACCGATCGCTTGCGTCGGCTTACCCTTTTGCGTCGAGTATGCCGACCGAGTATCGCGGTCGAGACCGGCTGTAACTTTGTGTAAGTCAACGCACTGAATGCCTCACAGACCCCCTTGTGTAATGGGGTTAGAAAGTCTGTGGTCAACTCGACCTTTATTACTTAAGAGCAACATTTTCAACACGAACACTATCACTTTTCAGGGAAAACACAACTCAAAGTCAAACTACTAAGTCACAAATGGTGATAGATCGGCAGACGTTTTGAATGTTGTACCTTCCTTTAACTAAGTACCTACAATCAGTGCAATTTTTGAAACAACCCATTCAGTGATTCAGGCCGCTCCAAGCCATTAACTGTTGCTCAGGCCCAATGGCCGGGTAGAATCATTAGAATGTCGTATCTGACCGCCACTTTTTCTCATTCAATATAACCAATAATGTAATCTTACCTACCAAATAAGGTCAGTCCGGGAAAACTCCAAATACGGCAACGTTGCTATATACAGCAACTTTGAGTTGCTGAATACGGCAACGTTTCATTATACGGCAACGTTAAGGTTGCCATATACGGCAACTCTTTCATTCAAACGCAAAAAGGGAAACGAAATATGCAAAATTGGAATAGTGAAAACCATAAAAATATGTTCTTTGGTTCCTTACCCAAATTCCTATCTGCGCACATCAAAAAGTTATCTGTGCATTTTCTTGCAAATGACCGTTTAAAACCAACACTCTAGCCCATCCGACGATTAACGTGTGACTCCATTTTTGACGTGCAAGAATACATCCTCAATCAAGATTATTATTTTACGCATGGTTCATGAAACAAAACTTTAAACATGGTTGTTGTTCTCTAAAATATAATAATTAAAATTAAACAAATAACATTATTTATGTTAATATGAGTAAACACTTTTTTTTAAATTGTATTTTAAATATATACTACATTGGAAATTATCAATGTCTCTCTTTGCGGGAATTGCTCTGGAAGCGCGGGAAACCCAAATCGACGACAACATTTATACAAACAAAACTCAAGTTTTGGATAAAAATAGAAGTAAAAGAAGACATATTTTGCATTTATACATTGTGATTAAAGCCAGCACCTTTTGACAATGATAAATAGCCTTGAAGCTTATGTTAAAAGTGAGAAAGGACGGCGAAAACACAAGACATGTACCAAGAAATTATTGAGAAATCTAACCATCGCCGTTCTTGTTACCACAAACGAAGCCGCAGCATTGTTCTGGCCGTTTAAAAACTTGTACCGTAGGGACTAATGTCCAATAATGTCATTTCATGTGCGTTTGGGCTTTTTAACGCTTTTTTATGTGATGGGGGGGCTGTCGGGTAAAGCCAATTAAAAAAAGGTATATACTATATATAGTGATAATTAAAGTTTTAAACCTTTGAAATACGAAAGCAAAGGAGCTTGAAATTCAGACGAGATGTAAAGTGACACTAACTTAAGTATTGAACCTACTTGGAAGTGGTGAGAAAGGCTTTGGCCGAAGACCTGGTGAATCACATCACTCCTCATCCTAGTGACCCGATCATGATTAGGCTGAAGAATTTATGGCAGCACCACTTTCAAAATTCAATAAAGGGAAGGTACAAAAACACCAGTAACTTTACAAAGAATCTAATTGAACATTACGAAAGTCATCTGCCAAAATATTATTTCCGAGTTGAATTCTGCAAATTCCATTGTCAGTTCACTTCAAGCAAGACAAGTACAATAGTACACTTCTCCATTTATCCATATCAGCAGACAATGATGGCAGCGCAAATTTTAAAACAATATTTCATTTTTATCAAAGTTGTACCTTCCCTTTATCAAAGATTGTGTTCCAGCCCTGTATACATTTTAAAGTTGGTTTCAGTTTTAACAGTTATAAGTTATAACTTTCATGAACAAAATACACAGTAATTAAACAACATTAACAAATGATATTTTTCTTAATTTGATTTATTTAAATCTTTCTTTGTAATGACAACAAATTTATAATTTACTAAATATTTATTTTTAATAAGTACTTGATTGCAATCACAGCTTGGTAAATAATGAGTCAAATTCAAAAGCAATATTTATTTTTATAAATTATAATTATATTAATATTTATTTAAATTTCTAATTTACTAAATATTTATTTTACTAAGTACGTGATTGCAATCACAATTTAGTAAATGAATCAAATTCAAAAGCAATATTTATTAAAATGGAGAAATTATTTAAATTTTTACAGCAGATCTTTGTGATTATACAAAAATTACTAGTCCTTGTTTTTACAATGCGCCTAAATAAAACTACAATTACAAAACATTCGCTCTGTCAATACCTTACTTATAAAAATTGCTTTGTATAATTAGCATGTGAACAAATTACTGGAATAATTGAAAATTTTTCTGAAATTCAATATTTGACAATCTTGCCTACAGAGTGTTGTATGTGTTGATTTTTATTCTAACTTGATTTGAATCAATGTACAAAAACAAATATAAAATAAATGGTCTCTTATTTTCTTTTATTATAAGATTAAGAGGTCCATATTTTCATTAATACAGTTGTTCAATTTATAAGACCATGCTCTTCTGCCAAGTAGATTGCTTACACTGCTGGTAACCAAGCAATCAAGACACCAGCCCCTCTCCCCAATCCACCAATTACACACATATTTCTACTGCCGCACCCTACTGGTCACAACCCGCCCCATCCCCATCCCCACCCCACCCCACCCCACCCCACCCCACCACACATTCCAAATGACCCTATCCATATTGATTTGAACAATGATTAAGATGTTTAATTAAAGACACAGAACAATAAAAACATCGGTTATTCAGTAGTTTTCTATAAATTTAAGCCCCTTAGCTGTATTTCGCGTTTACACACCGGAAGTTGCATTATTCGGCAACTGGTTGCCGTATACAGCAACGTTGCCGTATTTGGAGTTTTCCTGGACTGAGGTGGAAAAGGTGGAGAACATATGGATGATGATGGACATATAGTACTTCAAATTATTCCAGGATATTTATTTCATAAAAAATCAGGCATTTTTGGTATACGATGACTTCCTCAGTCACATCAGTCTGATGTCAACCCACCCGTTAGTGACCAACACGGTCATTGTACATGCGCAGTGGCAACTATTATATGATCCTTCTATTTTCTGAAACCGGGGAGGATTTTTTAAAAGGGAAATAAAGTCCGAAAACCATCATAAAACTAAAGTGGATTTTAAAGATTGTTTTCGCTTTGTACCCCCAAAAAATCGATAGAATCATGTTTTAACTGGTTAGTAGTAGTCGCAAAAAATTCCAAAAACCCTTAAAAAGTGGCGGTCGGATACGACATTCTTTCCCAATGGCCTCCTATGGTTACCCTTCTGTGCACTGTCACACCACTGAGATTGCAGGGTAAGGTGGTCTCCCATTGATACATTGCAGGCCATACTAATATGTTCAAACATTTACAGTGACCTTGGGTGGCACACTGTTGATTTTGTAAGATTACTTGGAAAGGACAGCAGGCTTGTACATGGGTTGTTCTTAAACCCCCACGACCCCTCGACCCCCACGACGTACGCGCGCTCAGAATCATATCGTATCCCAAACCGGAATCTGTGTTCGAATACGGCCCCAATTAGAATGGCCGCTGCACTCCCGTACTACTGAACATGAACAAACGGAGCTCCGGAGGATCGCATGGCCAGCCATGCAACATGCTTGCGCATGGGCATTGCGAAATACATAGATACATACATTCGTACTGCACTGGTGGTAGTGAATTCCACGAGTACGTGTGCTTCGTTTATATGAGCGTACGTCGTGGGGTCGAGAGTTGTGGGGGGGTCGAGGGGGTTTAAGAACAACCCCTTGTACATGTACGTACTGAAGGTTGCTCAAGAACAGAATTTTTATGGATCAGAGTGGCCTCCATGTGTAGGAAGGTTAAATAAAAATAAATTTCTTTTTCCTGGAATACATAGATCCTGGCCTGGAAGGAGATAGACTATGGCAGTATGTCGGAGACGGAAAAACAGATGCTTGTGTCAGAGGTGAACCTACTCAGAGAGTTACGTCATGAGTACATTGTACGCTACTTTGACCGTATCGTTGACCGTAACACCACCACCATCTACATCATCATGGAGTACTGTGAGGGTGGGGACTTAGGAAGCCTCATCTCACGTTGCAGAAGGGACAGGTAGATGATAGGTGTTTGGTAGTGGGTATTGCCAGTTATACTTTTTGTCCATCGATACAAATCTTGATAATATCCTTTTTATCCTGCAATTTATTTCTGGGCAGGTTTATTCTCATTAAAAATTTATGGATATATCACACAGCATATTAAGCACTAGCATGTGGCAATATACATTGCATTTTGTATTTATTTTTTGCTCACAATTGTTATACCTGGGTAGCTCATGTTGATCAAATTGAACAAATGACCATTGTTGAAAGGCATTTTCCCCAAAGGCAGATGAAAACAGCTTTTTTGGAGCTGAAATGCATGTGAATCATAATTTTTTTTATCTACATGTAAATGATTTTGATTTTTGATTGACATTTATTGGAAAGAATGTCGTATCCAACCGCCACTTTTTAAGGGTTTTGTGGAATTTTTTTTGCAACCACTAACTAGTTAAAAAATGATTCTATCGATTTTTGGGGGTACAGAAAGCAAAAACTATCTTTAAAATCCACTTTTATGATGGTTTTCGGACTTTATTTCCCTTCTAAAAAAAATCCTCCCCTTCAGAAAATAGAAGGATCCTATTATAGTTGCCACTGCGCATGTGCAATGACCGTTTTGGTCACTAACGGGGGAAGTTGACAAGATCAAATTGACATGACTGGGGAAGTCATCGTATACCAAAAATGCCTGATTTTTCATGAAATAAATATCCTGGAATAATTTGAAGTGTATGTCCATCATCATCATCCATATGTTCTCCACCTTACTGGGTAGGTAAGATTACATTATTGGTTATATTGAGAAAAAGTAGCGGTCGGATCAACTTTCTTTACTATTTATTTAGGCCTACATCAAAAAAGTACTGATTCATATACCCCCAAAATACAAAAAAGTAGTTCGTCGTCTTGATCAGTGTGATACATTTTCTCCACAGGAAATATCTAGAAGAAAATTTTGCCTGGAAGATCCTCGGGCAGATCACATTGGCCCTGCACGAGTGTCAGCAGCGGGTCAAAGGTAGTGCTGTTCTTCACCGTGACCTCAAACCTGCCAATGTGTTCCTGGACTCCCTCCACAATGTTAAACTGGGTGATTTCGGTCTTGCTAGAGTACTTCAACACGACACAAGCTTTGCTAAGACGTTTGTGGGAACACCATATTATATGTCTCCAGTAAGTATACTTACAACGAAGCCAAGATGTCAATATTTGTCTGCAGATGCTACAAATACAATCTTACGGCATTGTGCCTATTATTGTTCAGTTTCCCCAGGATTTTAAGTTTGTAGGGGCAAGGCATTTTCTCCTTGGTAAGAGGCACTTCCATTAGAAAATAAAAATGTCTAAGGGATATTTTAAGAGCACCAAGGCAAAGTCCAGAGGCATGGGAGGTAATGGCCCCTGTGAAGATCAAGGCTTAAGGTACATTATCCCTAACCCCCCCTACAGGCATTTCACAGACACCCTGCTGAATGCAACAAAATACAACGACCGGAAAAGTGTGCAGGCTGCTCAATGCAACAAGATTCACCAGCTAGAACAATAAGGTGCAACAACTGTTTATTTTTGTTGTATCTTGTTGCATTGAGCATGGGTAGAGTTCGTAGTGTGCCCAGAAAAACTATGTAAGACAGATTAGGTTAAACGTGCGCTTACATAGTTTTTCTGGGCACGCGATGAGTTAAGGTACTAAAAGCCAATATGACGTGGATTAGTTCATTCATCAAAAAAAGTGCACCAGAATTTTTTTTTCCCCAATGAATAAAATGATATTATTTTGTTATGACATAATAACATAAGAAGTAGGCCTACATATTTTGATATACTTGATTTTGTTTGGCTTGTTTTCCTAATATCACAAGTTCCTTGAAGGTAGTATGGTACTGTAGAATTGCATTTTGAAGATATCTAACAATAAGGTAACTAAACTAGTTATATTTGTTAACACCATTTTCCAATTTGTATTTTCCCAGGAGCAAATGAATCACTGTTCCTACAATGAGAAGTCTGATATGTGGTCACTGGGTTGCCTTATTTATGAGCTGTGCTCATTAAGGTGAGTCTTTTTGACAGTCTTTCAATCTTTCAGATTTTGAGAATCTGATGTAACGCCTGTGTTTTCCGCTATATTTTACTTGAGGAAAGGATAACAAATGTTTTAAAATGACACATTTCTCAAAGTAGTCATGAGAAACATGGTTCAACTGTAAAAATGAATTGACGGTAGGTCCCGTCATAAATTCATTTTGGCACTTCTGTACTGTTAAACAAAGATTCTGATGCCCGTGTTGTGACTTGTGAATATATATCATTTTTAAGTATTTGCTTTCCATTCAAAAAGGACATTATCAATGTTCCAATATTACTTATTATTAAATACTATAAATCCGACTACAAAATCGGCAAAAACGCCTCTTAAGGAGTCCATTAATCTGGATTAACGTGTGCATTGAAAAGCTATGATTCTCAGATTGATGAGGTCATCAGTATTGCTGAGTTTCATATTACGAGATTCAAGATCTGCTCTGATGATGTCAAGTAGACTGGTACAGGGTCATGCCACACGACCTCTTAAGTTGTTGGTTTGGGTCAGTGCAAAATGAAGAGCTAGGTTAGGGCTAGGAGACTCAGTATCCTGTCTTAGTACGTGTCCTAGCATTGTCCTGTAGGCTTTTTCAACTCATTCAGAAAGGGGGGGGGGGGTGCAGTTATATCTTCTGTAGAGGACGGCATTTGATACATTTGAAATTGCTGGTAAAACACAGGCTATCTTGAATTAACTCTTTTTTTCATTTTAGAACAAAAGCCTAGTGTTTGTGTGTAGTTATTTATATTCAAGTCCAGGAGCCTTACAATTAAAATTTACAATTGAAAATTAGAACACCTTAAACTTGATATGCTAAATCACCACTGCCTGTACATCAAACAAACTTGTGGGTTTATTTTATACAGTTGAGTAAAAATAAGGCATTCAAATAATAAATTATACAAAATGTTTTTTTGTTTTTTTTCCAAACTGTACAAGAAAAATGAAAATGGGACACGGGATCACCTTTTCACATTTATGTATCCACGTTTTAGAAATCTGACCAAAACCTTGCACCATCTGCATACATTTATTAACCAGTTCGCGTCAGGAATAAAAGTTTTTCTGGGCCTCTGTGCGGGTTTCTTTTTCCCACACACACATTTATGGAAGCTTCCACAGTGCGTGGCCACGTCTTCCGAGCATGCATACAAATATATCGGAGTTTCCTATGGCGTGTTTAGACGCTCTCCGATGCGAACTGGTTAAGATGTTGAATAATAGAACAATACATTTGTTTTTCTTCTTACAGTCCTCCATTTACAGCCATCAACCAGCAGAATTTGGCAGTCAAGATTAAGGAAGGGAAATTCCGTCCATTGCCATCTCAGTACTCGCCAGAACTCAACGATCTCATCTCAAGAATGCTGAAAATTAATGTGAGTTCAAAACAAGATCTGTCATCGAGTAATACCTTTCCTTTACAGTGAATAGTTTGTTTTTTCAATTTCGATTTTTTTTTTTGTCAATAGATTATAATGACATTCTAAAGAATTCTAAAAGAATTGCAATCATCTAAAACAGATTGGGCAGATTTGATTGGGTGATAATTCATCAAAAAGGTTTGTAACTGTTTTCTTCCTTTCCAACACTGATAGGCGATCTTGAGACCTTCTATTGAAGACATCCTTCAGCATCCAAAGATTCTGGAGCAAAGTGTCACAAAGAAAGATCGTTCCTCGACCCAGTCAGATGAAGCTCCTTCCAGAAAGGACAAAGAGATACTGGAGACAATAGAGAAGCGAGAAGAAGCACTGAAGAGGAGAGAAGAGGCCTTGAAGAGGAGGGAGGATGCAATGAGACGTAGAGAGGAACATCTTGACGAGAAAAACAGACTAATGGATACCAGGGAGAAGAGAATGGCTACCAGGGAAAAGTTGGCCGAGGAGAAATTGACAAGGTTGGCACAATACTTTTACACTTGGACTCTTTACCGAAGACGCTTGCATTGTTTTGCATCCTTGCAGGAGCTGACAACCACATCTCGGTGTTAAAAACAAATTCAAACTCAACCAATCCTGAAGAATATTTTGTTTTTCTTATCTCAGGGCGGACACATTACTAAGCCAGTACCAGATCACAAGACTGAATCTTAATGACAGAGTGAAGGAGTTGCGTACAGAGAAAGGTAAATGTTCTGGTATTCGTCAGTTGTCAGTCCCTGATTATGGGTCTTTGGCTCATGACGAGTTGAAGAAATGGAGAAAGCCTTTTCCTCCTGTGTGTCATAAGCCACCTTTAGCTTCCTAAGCATAAACCCTTTGGGGTTGAGGGTGTTAACAATGCAAGTTGCAATCTAGGAAAAATGTGCCAGTATTTCAAACTTGTTTATTTCTTGGTATGAAGAGTTGAAAGTATAATTGGGAACATTCATGATAAAAAGTAGAAAGTATTTGATAAGATAACGGTTGTCAGGAATACAGGAAAGATATTCCTTTGCATTTGTTTTCCAGAAGTCACAACACTTTTGAAATTTATGTTATAAAAAATGTTACATTTATAGTTTGATATTTATTTAAACTGGATTCTGGCAGCAGAGCATTTCCAGAAAAGTTATTATTTTTGATAGAAATGTATGGAAATTATGAAGTCAAAAACAATCATTGTTTACTAATACATTTATAAATGTTTATAGTTGACCAACTAATAGCTTAAACGTATTTATTATATTTAAAAATAATTATATATTCACAAAATGTGTATGGTCATTGGTCATTCTGTGTTATTTGGATTTGTTTTAATCAAAGCATCAGAACAAATTGATAAACCAGTGAAAAGATAAAGTTATGTAAAATAATGATTGTTTCACCCTTAAAATTTAGAATGGTATTCCTCATATGAAATTTACATGAATAACTAAATTGGAAAAAATTCTTTGATACCAGATATTTATACCTTCAAAGGGGAGGTTACACTTTTGGTAATATTGAAAGAAATTTAAAAAAAAATCGGTTTTACATAAAACTTTAAGAAAAATTGATGGTATCAAATATCATTTGAATGCATTTCCAGTGACACAATGTTATAAACTGAACCTTTCACAGGTTGCTTGTATATAAATATACACTGCTTCAAAGAACAAAGCGTACTTGTTGAAGCAGTTTACCAAAAATGAAAGCATTCTATGATTTGATTGTGACAAACTACATTTAGTTGCCAACAGTATAACGATGTAAATCACACTGTACTAAGCACTATGTAAGTTTGTCTTCCACCCCAATATAAGTACAATTTGTTATGGTTTAGAATGTAAACAAGTATTGATGTCAACCTATGTTTACTGTCGAATAAATGTGTTGCAGAGAAGTTGAAGATATCCTTCTGAAACCACTTTTAATTTTGTTCCTTTAAGTTATTAAGTATAGTGGAATGCAGCGATAATGAACATCATGGGGTCCACACAAAATCTTCATTATTATGGTTGCAAAAGGTTAATGTTTGGTTGAATCATAGAGGAAAGACCTTTATGTTCATTCTAGTGGCATTGCACTGTACTATGAAATTACTTTAGGCCAAGTACACAATGCCCTCATGACATTGGCAACATAAATAAGCTCTGAAAAAGTAAAGGATGGATATACCATGAATCAATGATAGGGAACAATATTATTCATATCCCATTTTTTGTCTCGGAATAAGCAGATTTATATTAATACTCATGATTACGCATCAGGTTCTATCTCAACTGTGAATCAGAGCAAGCCCAGCACATACTGCAATTTCGGGAACTTTACTGTTGCAAGAAATATCAAGTTTAATTTTCTTCCACCACAAGTTATTTCCACTGAGAAACTGTTCACTCTATTCAACGGATATTTTACTGAAGCGGTCATTATGAAAATTTTACATAATTTTATACCACCATCCTCGGCACTGAAAATGATTTCATTCAGTCGAATGTTTATCTTCTGTGTCTTGAATATTCACCAATAACCAACTTGTTTCACCTTATCTGTCTCCAGACTTCCATGAAGACGTCCACCCTGCACGAGAAGAAATAACACCGAAGAAGGTCCACTTTGCACCTCTTGACCCTGGGAAAGAGAATGTACCACCCAAGAAAGCCACAGACCCTAGCCTGGTATCAGAGAAGCATGGGGAAGGAAAAGCAGCCCAGCTAAAGGAGAGGCTGTACAAGGCTAAGCTGAGGAGCATGGCATTACGAAAGGAAGAACAGAATGCAAAGCACAAAAGCAAACTGTTGATGAACATGATGCGTTGATTGGTTGAACAACTCCCCATGGACTCCATAGTTTGACCTTCCACAACTTTTTATTATTATTATGAATCATGAATGGTGAATTGTTTATCAAAGATCCTTCAGACAGGGCATGTATGACTACATGTTGAGTAATGGTTTTTCACCTGTTGCACGAAATGGAATTATATTCTGATTTAACCTTCCACTGTTTGACCAAGTGATGCTTTAGGTAGAAAGGTGTGATGAGTGGCCAATTTTTACAATACGTTTTAGCTAGAAATACATAAACATGTAGCTTGTACATGATGTACATATTGTGTAAATTTTATAAATTATAATCAACTTCTGAAAAGAAAACAACATGTAAATATACTTGTATTGTATTCCTTACAAAATCAAGAAGTGTACTAAATTTGTATCACTGTACCATAACTGTTTTTTAACCACCAATCACTGCTTTTATGGCCATTTTTGAATAGCGAACAGTTTTAAAAGTATTTGACACAAAACTCATTTTATTTTGCACTTCTTTACTGAAAATGTTTGTATTGAAATGTACTTTTTAAACAAAAACGACCCAAACCAACATCCAATGAAATTGTTTGCAGTGAATAATCTAGTTTTGCTTCACGAATGAAATCTTGGGAAACAATTTAAGGTACACACAGCTAAAACAAAAACAAGTTTTTGTGATGAAATGAAAAAGTAACTTTTGTACTGGGCGACAGTGCAAAACTTCTAGCATCAAAATTTGATGCCAACAAAAAAAAGTAATAGTTTATTGCTGAATATTGTTATACATTAATTATCACAGTACAGTGATGTTTCTGTCACTTTTTAACACCCTACAGAAGCTTGTGTGC
The DNA here is from genome assembly GCA_029582265.1 of Zoroaster sp. YZ-2022. Classification (NCBI taxonomy): domain Eukaryota; kingdom Metazoa; phylum Echinodermata; class Asteroidea; order Forcipulatida; family Zoroasteridae; genus Zoroaster; species Zoroaster sp. YZ-2022. Next base: position 46,557,214 of record CM055821.1, read on the forward strand.
ACCTTTTTACAATTCCTGGAGATCAAATTCATAATAATTTAAACCAAACAATCTTGCAACTCTTAAATTTACAATAAAAGGTTTGTAGATAATTCAACAAAAGGACTCTGATTTTACATTGTTTTGTGTGGTGGTTATTTCTTGTTCTTCAAATACAGATCTATATTCTAAAACTTCTGAGAACACTCATATCATTTTAAATTTATGTCAATATGAAACTCTTTAAACATGTACATGTACATGTAATATGATTCAAATTAAATGACCTGTGGTACAAATTGTGTGCTATTCAAGTTTTAAAAACTTGTTTTTTAACCTTATATTGCAAAGAACCCCCCCAACAAAAATGCGATACAAATCTTACGTTTCATAAATCAAATTTAAAGATGAACTGAAGTTCTTGGGACATGCATTGACCAGCAATTCTTGAGCAAACTGTTTATAATAGATTTGTTAACGGAAGCTTCTTTAAAATGCATGCATCCCCAAAAATGGCCCTGCCCCACCCCAAATTAGAACATTACAAAGCAATCATATCATCCAATATGTAGCTTCCCGTAGCGGGTGCTGTCACCAAATACTTGTTGAAGTCCTTGAAGCGTAACACCAATTTGGTTGTTGGCTACTACTGTACATATTCATGCTATGTAATTTATTCACAGCAAGAAAAGGATGATCACTTGACAATGGTGGTCTATGGTAAATACAATCTCATTTTCCTCTTGGAGTTTGAGCCATGTAACTGCATCTGTTCATTTTTAGGGGATATCTTCACATCTATTGGAAACACACAGTTCAAACTTCATTCCATCGTCCAGAATTAATACGCTTTCCATGGGTCCTCTCCTTCCTTGAGCTCTCGTTTGTATAATTCAGTCTTGTTCTTCCATCCACTAAGCCTTTCTGTTGCTCTTCTGTCAAAGTACATACCGACCGCTATAGCAGTCGGTAGAACAGACAACCACCAAAACTTCTGCACTATCTGAATCACCATTGTTGTGTACTGCAAGACCCTGTAACAACCTACAAAGAAAAATACATGTAATATTCCATTATTTGATTGTATGATGACTACAAATCTTTCCTATAACTCTGAATCCTGTAACATCTCAAAAATTTGAAGAACCATGAAGACAATTCTGTTTAAAGATATATCGCCCACAAAATAGAATTTATAAAGTGAAAAAATAAACAAAAAATTAAATTATGAAATTTGGATGTCGGAAACTGTAGATGAAAGGGATGATGCACTTGATTTTTATTGACAGCCGTGCTGGTCAATCGGATGACTGCACACTGGTCATGAGCACACTGAGGATTAAAACATTGGGCCAGCATTTTATTAATTTGAGTTTTTAATTTACTGATTTTTCGTTTAATGTCTCAAATGAAAGCTTTTACATGTAACTTCCTTAACCCCAGAAAAATAGCAATTCAACATTTAAATCTATTTTTTTTACCATCAAATCGGCCCAAACATGGGTGACATATCTTCAAATAAATGTTGTGCCAAAATTCACCCCAAAAAATTTGTTGAAATATTTTGCGACACAATTTTTGGGCAACACTGTTTGCACTCAGCTCTTGTTTTTTTGGTTTTTTAAGTTTTTTTAAAATGCAAATCGCCCCACACAAGGCCAATGGCCACTCCAAGGTGGGGGCTACTAAGTCATTGAGTTGTTACAACGACTCCACACTGAAGAAACCAGCCCCTCGCACCGAAACAAGACAAGTTAATAACCAGCCTCTTCACGGTGCAAATAGGACTGGGAGGGGTAACTAGTCCAGAACAAGGCAGTTGTTAAACTGCCTCTGCCCCTACATGCTGTTTGTGAGTTGAAAAGTACACACTGTACATGTATAATACAGGTTAATTTAACAGAGTCGGTGTACATGTTTCTGAAAAGTGAACCTGCATTTCAATAAGACAAAGACTTTTTTTCTACAGAAAGGGGGCGGAGGGGAATTTTTGCCCCTCCAAAAATACAAAGAAACAGTAGAAAAAAGGAATATGGTGAAGATACATGTATAATTAGGAACACTGAAATACAGGAGTAAGGTATATGGTAACACCATGTAACAATCTCTTAGAAGATTATTTGAATCATCTAATTCTCCTGAAGACAGAGTTCATATAACATAAATCTTTGTTTTAGACACGATTTTGTCAACTAGACCCCCACTAATCACAATGTTTAAGAGAATTAATTTTTATTTTGTTTTAACCAAAATTACAAATTTTAAGACTTATAAATAACCAAAGAGCATCGTGGGCTCAATTATGGGTTTTGAAGAACCCTAACTTGATAAGGAGATGTTACTTTTGACAGCAGATTGGGTGCCATTCACCCCGTGTACCAATTTGCAGCAATATATCTGATTCTGAGAAAATCATATTTCAAGATATAAGCCTCTAAATAATCACAGATGCAACTTAGAGGTGGAAAAAGGGGGCGTGGCTATATTTTTCAGGGGGATCATATCTCGAAGATGACTTGGAAATGGGAGCAAAAAAAATCATCTAAGTCGGTCACTGACAGATTTTCAGAAGTTTAGGTGATTTGGCACGGAATGACCTCTACATGTATGTAAGTCTATTTAATGTAAAGACATTCAAGAATGTTATCTCCCTCAGGAACAGTAATTGAAGCTGCACCTTGTACCACATTGATTATCTTTTCTGAGAAACACAGAACAATACATCACAAGTCAATAATTAATAGAATGTTGTTTATTTTGTAACCATAGGAAAAACAAGTTTGGGATGCCAGTAGTTTAGTCAACTTAGTTTGTCACAGTGGAAAGATTCAAATTCCATTAAAACAAAGAAAATCATTTGGGGCAATACATGATTAGTTCTTACATAAAATAATAATAATAATAATAATAATAATAATAATAATAATAATAATGTAGACTTATATAGTGCACGTATCCACCAAACTGGTGCTCAAGGCACATTATATTATTACCCTTGCTCATCAGGCTCATAAATCATTCCTGAAACCATCTCAGCTCCCTGGGGAATATACATGTACAGCTCAATTGCTGCCATTACAGCACATATAGGGCTAATCAAACACAACAACCAACTCTGCCCTCACAGGTACCCATTTACCCCTGGGTGGAGAGAAGCAATTATGGTAAAGTGTCTTGCTCAAGGACACAAGCACCATGGTCATGGTTGGGATTCGAACCCACATTCTGACGACTCAGCCATCAGAACACAAATCCGATGCACTGAACCGCTCGACCATGGCACTCCAATCACATGCAAACAAAATAATTTTAAAACTAATTTCACAATCAAAACCCTTCTTTGCAAAAAGCAAAAAAAAAAGCCACAATCATAAACCTGTATTTGCTCCTTTTATTAGAGAAATATGTTTTTTTTTTGTTCACAATGTTTTTTAACAAGTTTTTGAAATGATAATAGCCCCTGTTGAATAATCAAATTGATTCTGCGTACATTTCACATAGATCTACACTATCACTTGGAACACTTTGTGGTTAAACCTCCTGCATTCAAATTGATTTATAAGCTCTGATTTTCACAGCAAATTGGTGAGTTTTATGAGTTTTTCAATATCCTCATTTCCCCACATGATGATGAAGACCTAGAAACATGTAATATTTGCCATGTAAGTACATGTATAAAGGCTTCCCCAAAAATTAACATCACCTGTTTATAAACACATACGTAGTCCTACTACGTTTGTGGCAAGTACCTGCATGTATACTGGTCAATATCAGTCAACTGCCTGTTTTGACCGTTGACCCATGGACATTTTTGGCCGGTTTTTATTTTGGTAATTTTGACCACGCTCAACAATACAAGACAATGCTTCTACCAGTCAAAAACGGTTGACTCATTTTGACCTGTAAATATACTTACTACACGCAAGGTTTGACCATGTTCGACTTTTAGATCTCCCCTCAAAAGAGTACGTTTTCTACATGTATTTCCACAGGGTAACCAGAAGAACAATGTGTGAAGACAATAGAGTTGCCGATGTGGTTATCATTGAGGTAAATAAACAATATCATTTACATGTACTTATACAAACTGATCGGATTCTTCAGTCAGGGATAATATTTAACAATTGATTAATTTTTACCTTACACATGTAGCTAGTGATTTCATGACTGCATAAATTGATGCAATATAATGGAAATTAAATGCATAATTCATGCAGGAATTCTCACAATTCGTCCCTAATTTGCCATAGTGACCAATCCCGAATTAAGTTGGCATAGTGACCAATGCGGTATTGGTCACTTTGCCAAATTACAAAAAATAGCCAGATAGAGCATTCGTCATTTGAACGCATGCTCTATCTCCAAAACTACAAGGAATACATGCATGTGGATTAGATACAATGGTAGGTCTCTTCCTGAATGTACTATAAGGAATACATGCATGTGGATTAGATACAATGGTAGGTCTCTTCCTGAATGTACTAATGGGCGGGAAAACTTAAAATTGAAAAAAGTCGGATTAGTCACTATGGCAAATTAGGGACGAATTAATCAAATTGTGGTACCCACTGCAGTAAAGGACTCTATAGCTGGCCTGTCATAGTCATTGTGATTAAGATGTTAAAATGTTGGTACAAGTAAGCAGGAAGTTGTGCATTCTATTCCTGCCTTAGAATTTTGTTCTGCAAACACTGGAAAGCACTGAAATATAGTGCAATCAATAGTCACTTGCCACCACCCTCCCCCATCAAATCATTGTGATTACAGTAAGACTGAGAGGTCTGATAATGACCATTCATAAACTTGTATACATTTACATGATCTTTTTTAGGATTCTTATGATACCGAGTGCAGTGAAAGTTGGAAGATATGTGGATGTTGTTGTTGTATTGGTATTATTATCGCTGGATTGATGAAACTGTGCTGCGGCTGAACCTCAAGTGAAGTCTCACCCTCCCCCCTGTCTCTCAAAAATAAAACTATAGTAATGACTTAATAAATGCCACTGATTTGTTACTATAGATACAGGACATGAAAGGCCAAAATCAGGGAGGGGGTGGGGGGGGATTTCTAAACTCACAAAATGATAATGTATAATATCTGGACAAATTAACTTTTCTAGATTATGCTCGTTTCAAAAAGTAAAACTTGTGCGGAAATTTTGATGATTCATTTATACTTAACCCTCCTACTGATAGACCATTTGAAACCATTCAAAATTTCCACTTTCAAAAATGCCCATTGGTTTTGTACACACATAGTGATACCATTTGAACAGTGTTGATAGCAAGCTTTACTACCATTCAAATCCATTCAAATGCATAGAGGGTCCATTGATTCACCACTTAGAAGTATCCAAACAAGGTTTTGTATTAGCTGTACTACCATTTGGAAAGATCCAAACAAGGTTTTGTATTAGCTGACCTCAGCGGCGTAGCCGGGGGGGGGCCTGGGGGGGGCACGTGGGGGCACAAATTTCCAGTGCCCCCCCAGGTGCCCCCCCCCCACGAAAAATCCTCATAGTGCCCCAAAAAACAGAAAAGATAAAGAAAAGGGAAAAAACCCATACCCCCTGGGCCCCCCCACTGAAAAGCAATGCCCCCCTGTGCCCCCCCACTGAAAAAGTCCTGGCTACGCTGCTGGCTGACCTACCAATCAAAACCATTTGGGGGAATCAATACTGTACACAGTTATTTCACCATTAAAAACCACAAAAGCGAATGGTTTCAAATGGTGCATCAACTTGTATGAAAAAGGTACCAGAAGTAGGAGGGTTAATGTATTTAAGTGTATTCAGACATTTTGTGAAATCATGAATGAAATGTTGTAATTATTGTTACTGGAATGTTTGGTACAAGGAGATGTTATTGGAAAGTATCTTTTTTTGTATCAGTTTATATGATTTCATGATAAAAGCACATACACAGCTTGAAAAAAACAGTTCAAGGTATAAGTAAACAGTATGATTTATTGAATGTCATGATTTGTGCTAATTCATAAATGTATGAGGTTTAGTTATTCAGGGAGGTACAACACTGGTCATACTTGTTTACTTGTTTACCTGATACTTGTAATACTTGTTTACTTGTTTACCTGATACTTGTAATACTTGTTTACCTGATACTTGTAATACTTGTTTACCCAATGACAAAATTACAGAATTATTATCTGAAAGATAACTTGATGTTCAGTTTGTGAAGGTACCAATCATCCTAACAAATTAGTCTATTTGAAGTGTTCTCATTTCAGAGAAAACACAAACATGCATTTTTTTAAAGTTGCTGGACGGCAAAGTGTTTTCTGTACAAAGAGTGAATATTTTCAAAAATTACTCATGACTAAATTCGACTCTGCATTGAGCTGAAGAGGCTGTCAGTACATGCCTTACACACTAATCAGATTGTTGTGTTCTCTGAACAGAATCCATGTAAATTTAAGCACTGAGAATACACTCTTCTATGCTTACATTTAGTTTAGTAATTGATGCTGTAGCTTGGCATCAAAAGCAAGAAATTCCGTGCTTTATGCATGATATAATATGGACTTATTGCGTGACAATAATAGTTTCAGTTTTAAATACTTAATTTTGTTTATAAAAAGGAAATGATTTAAACATAAAAATGCAAAGCAATTTGACTGTATACACAAATGGGTTCTCAAGTACTGTTCATGGAAACAAAAGGGAAAAAATGAATAGAAACCATTCAGTTAAAGTCTCCACTATCCAAACTGAATCTCACGTTTCTGTGAAAATAAACAAAAACAAATCAGAGTTTAATATAAAAAAAAAAACACTTAATGCTGAAACAGTTTGTGTCAAGTCCATGACAGGAATTCAATGGTGACTTTATATGGAGTATTTATTGTGAGTGATACTTAAGAATCCATAGTGTATCATGCCTAAATAAGACTTAAAGGTTTACACAGTGACAAATCACAAATACAGTACATGTAGGTTTGCTGTAGCACCTTGTTATAATCTCTCTTGAGTTGTGTGGTTTTGAGAAGAACCTGTGAGTAATTGGACATTTTGGTCAGTGTGCTTTGGTCAGTGTGCTCTGACCGTCTACTCTAACCCTAATAGCTAACCACCCTAAATCCTGCAAAATCCTCCAAGGGGCACTTTTTGGAAATAATTCAGCACCGTTTGAAACTGGTAGTTTCACTTCTTCAAATGGGGCAAAATTACTACCTGGCAAGAAGTACAGGCCATAAGTGCTGAATATGAAATAATTTAAGATCAACAAAAATGCATGGTGCATTTTGAAGATAAGGGCGCATGTTTCCAAAAGTGCACTGATGGATTTTCTAGGATTCAGGAAGGTTCCTAGCCAGAATACCTAGAGGGTTAGGGCTAATTTATCATGTCTAAAAGAATTTGTGCATATTTCTTAGTTGTTCTAACTTTAATGTAAGGGAGAAATGCAAGTTTCTTTTTTTTTATTTGGCTAGTGTGATTTCTGCTTAGGTTGATAAATGTCTACTGCATATCAGAATAAATACAAAGTCTGTATAATATTCTACTTGTAAGCAATATTTGTCAAATACAACTCATTTTTCAATGGGGGGGGGGGGAAATTGCCCCTTAAATATACAAAGAAGAAACCAGAGCAAATTAAGAGTAGGGAAATAGCCATAATGGATTTGAAGAGACAGATACCAGTGGTGAATCCAAGAGGGTAATCCTGAACCCTCCATTTTTGCTGCCATTTATTAATTTTTTAATTTTTTTAAATAAAGCTTCTTGGAGAGACAATAAGATATTTTTAACAAAGTGACTAATATTTCTTTAAAACAGTTATTAACCCTAACCCCCTAGGCATTTCCACTGGCATGCTACCTCAACCTAACAAACTTCAACACCATGTAGTAACCCACCATAGCCTGCAGTACTCAACCCAGCAAACTGAAACAGTACACTTAATACAGGAACAGTACTCAACCCATCATACTCCAACAGGCTCTATGCTGTTGGATTTTGATTGAGTGGGTACACATGGCCCAAAGTAAAGTTTTAACATTGGAGTCATACAGTACTCAACCCATCATAATCCAACAGTTGTTTTCAGGCTAAAAACTTAACTACATAAAAACTAAAACACCCTTAGATGGAATAAATGGTAGGTTCTAGTTGTATGATGTTAGATACAATGCCAAGCATACTTAAGTACAATACTTGCCTTTATCAGTTGTTTATTACAGCAGATTGTCCATAATTAGAGCATAGAGCAATAAAGTGTACCAAACAAAGCACTTAACTACATACACACCCCTCCCCACCTAAACAAGATGAACATGTTATTTATTACAAGAGGTCACAGTGTACCCAGTGAACCAAGCAATGCACTCATAACATGCACACACTTTCCCCACTCAGTCAAAGTCCAACAATGTTGCATGCTAGTTGAACCACCTTCCACACTCAATCAAAATCCAACAGCATTACTGTACGCCATTGGTCCTCAACCAATCATAGTCCAACAGCAATAGCTAAGTTCACAGTCCTCAATCAATCAAAATCCAACAAAACCTTCTGTTGGAGTTTGATGGGTTTGGGGTGGTTAGGGTTAATATGCTTAGCTACATGTACATGTATGACAGAACAAATGGTAGATTACAACTTGTCAAGGTTTATTTGTCACTGTTCTTTATGATACAATAAATTCCAACTATCTTCCCCCCACCCCCCAATAAAAAAAATTTATCCAGAATCCATCTATTGATGTCCAGAGTGAAAGAAATAACATACAAATATGAAGACATGCAAGAAATAAAACCATAAAGGACATTCAAGAATGTTATCTCCCTCAGGAACAGTACATGAAGCTGCACCTATAAATCATCTTTTCTGAGAAACACAAATAAGTCGACAATACATCAGCACAAGTCAATAATTAACCCTAACCCCCTAGGTATTCAGGCTAGGAACCTTCCTGAATCCTCCAAAATCCATCAGTGCACTTTTGGAAACATGCCCTTATCTTCAAAATGCACCATGCATTTTCATTGATTTTTCATATTCAGCACTTATGGCCTGTACTTCTTGTCAGGTAGTAATTTTGTCCCATTTGAAGAGGTGAAAGTACCAGTTTCCAACAGTGCTGAATTTTTCCGAAAAAATGCCACTTGGAGGATTTTGATGGATTTGGGGTGGTTAGGGTTAATTAATAGAACATTTTTGATGGCGATACTTTTATGACCATAAGCAAAACAAGTTCGGGATGCCAGTATTTTAGTAAACTTTGTTTGTCACAGTGGAAAGATTCCAATTTCATCAAAAACAAAGAAAATAATTTTGGGTGATAAAAACGTAATAAATTAATTAGTTCTCACTTAAGTCATATGTAAAACATACATGTAGTTGTAAGACTCAAGCAATTCATAAAACCAATATGTGACCATCCACCACAAAGGGGCTGTAAAGTCGAAAATTTCACATTTGGAGGTTCATATATTTTTGGAAAGAGTATATCATAAAGTTTAAAATGATACCAAACACAAGTCATTCCTATATTCCTACGCAAAGTTATGTGTATCAAAGTCATTACACTGGTTACTTACACTTTCATATAAACTTCATATAAACTTACATTTTGTACAGATTTATGAACTCATTGCCCGAAAGAAAACGTAGTTTTCATGATTTTTGAAATTGAATTTAATTCTGAAATTTTCAGAACTAAAGGAGAATATTTCAAACTTTTCTTTTCTAAAAAAATACCAAAATGGCCAACCGACTGATTTTTCATGCATTTCAAGCCGTACTGCTAAATCAACATGTGCGACTTTACAGCCCGTTCGTGGTGGACGGTCACATATAAGCTTCTTTTCAAATAGCAAAGAAAGGCACATTATTATTTGTCCTTTCATTTGAGAAACATGTTTTTGTTTTCAAGTTTTATTTTCCCTTTTTGAGTTGTTCAATAAACAGCCCCCTTGAATAAACATCTAGGCGTCTGGGATACCATTTCGGAAACTCCATGGATGAAATTCATTCCTGCAATCTTTGATTTTCACAGCAAATTGGTGAGTTTTATGAGTTTTGTAAACTTCAATATCCTCATTTCCCCACATGTACATTGTGATTATTATTTGTGGATCTAATGATGATGAAGACCGTATACAAATGTATCATACTTCCTAACCCTATCGATTTTTGGCAGCACGAAAGCTACGCAACATGTTCAAAAGTATTTTGACTTAATCATAAGTCCACTTTTCTTAATTTTTATAAAAATAATTTTGGTAAATAAAGTCAAATTTAGAAAAATTGCAATAAAATGATAATTTCTTGCATAAAAATTATGAAATTTAAAAATTGTTCATTAAAATGAAAATTTATTTCAGAAAAATAAGGAAAAGTGGACATATGATTAAGTCAAAATACTTTTGAACAACCTTTTTCTAAATATTCAACCACCTAGAGAGTTGAATCCTACTGCTTTAATACAGAAAAAAATATTGTGTAAATTCATAAATTTCTTAAATTTTACCTGTGTGAGGTTGCTGAGGCTTGGCAGTGGAATCCCATGACCAAATACAATGCATCTCAGGGAGGTTTGAATTTTGAAATATCATTTTCAGTAAGTGTTTTTAATGAAAATAATTGCAAGATTTAACGTTGAACAATTACTTTAGTTTGATGGCTGTTCGTCACTTGAGCGTTACGACAAAAATACGCCAGTATCAGCACAGGTGCGTCAGCGTACATACGAGCGTGACGAGCACACATAAAACCCGCTGCGTGGAATATTTTACGCATACCGCACATAAGCAGCTGTTTTGTCGCTACATGCACGTACGCTAAATGGACTTTGAAATGACGAACAACCATCGAAACTCAAGGATTTCTTCAACGTTACATCTGGATTTTCTTTCAATAAAATGACGTAGTAGAAATTATGTTTTGAAATTCTAACCTTAGCGCTTGTCATTACAGTTGTTCATGGAAGTTTCGTACCGAGTTTCAGCCTCCCCACACAGGTAAGATTTAAACAATGTCACGAAAGAAATTTTCTGTGCGGCGACTGACCCCATGTGGATAGGACTCCATTTCGGTGCATACAGAGATGGAGTCCTTATTTAGGCTAGACCTGTTTATAAACACTATAAGGGAAACAGGAATGGCTTTGGGTTTAGTGTCACAATGCGCTGCATCAACAACATTGGCATAACTGCTTTGAACTTGGGACACCAGAGGTGAAAGACAAAAAAAACTAGAGCTCAATTGTATTCGTGAACGAATACCCAGCTGTTTCGCTATTTTTTATCACATTAACTTCCACTTTGAGCGGCTCTAACAACGTTGCTGTATCGGCGCCCTCCCCCAATAACTGTAAATGTACACCGCCCATGATGTTGTCACTCCTGCAAATGAACACCATACGATATGGTGACTTATATATACCCGATTCATAAATCACGTGAATAACACCCATAGTAAAGATGCAATTATTGTCTTTGTTATTTCCTCTCATTTATCACTAGCAGTACACTCTTTTTGTTTTCTAAGCTGCCGCAACTGGCCATGTCCAATTTGGCAGGGTGCTGGTTGGAAGATTGCGAAACATTACGACACCCGCCGGTATCACGCTTTGCCGCCATGTAATGACCGTCGGATCGTCGACGGCCCATATTTAAACAATTTGTTGCTATATTTATCAATGATGCGCCTTCACGATGAAGGTTTGCCAAATTAAGAGGTATAAGATCTGCAATTGGAGATATCTAATTTTAAATTGGGGTTATATGCTAAGTTTCGCACTTGATGAAAACATGCACGGTCGAATTCTATAATTAGAAATAAAGTTAAGGATTATATTGTTACTTATTACTTTAGTGGTCGATCGTCAAATAAAACAATGGTAACAGTTACAACGGGAGGTAAACACGCCGTAGCACGATAAACGTAAGAATTTGTAGAAGATTTAACACCACTATTTATCAACTTATATTCATTCAAGGTATCGGTGTGGTCATTTTTACCTGTGGTCCCTAGGGTTAATCGTTGTATGACCGCCCAAACCCTATAAACTAAACTTTATGTATTATAACCACATGCCACTTTTTTTTTACACAATTACTAAGATATAACACATTGGAAAAAATACGGCCGGACAAAGTACATTTTTCACAATTGTATTTAGTATGAGGATGGTAGTTAAAGTTTTTTAGGAGAGAACTACATTAGTTATGATTTGGATAGAGGTGGCATGCATTGGAGAGTCATTGTGTCAGGCCTTATAAAAACGGGACATTCTAACTACGACTGAATCATTACAGCTCATCCGCTCACCCACGGAGGTCACCGGCCGGCAGTGGGAAGCATTTGTTTGTTAGCTTCGCCCATTACGATCCGCTGGCTTCGGTCAATAGTTGTACTGTCCTAGTGTGGTCTGACTGGTCGACTGCATTTCCCCAGCTCAATGTTGTAGAGGATTCGTGGTATGTTCTAGGCTGTCTATTCCTACCTCTATGGTCTGTGCGCATAAAGTTGGGACTACATGCAATCACCAACATTGAGCTGGGGGTACAATACTTCTCTGAAAAGAAATAACTTCACAGTCAAAGTAGAAAGTTGCTTCAAATGTATGTAATTAAATTTCATCTTCCCATATGTGCACTTTAACAAAAAGGCAATTCCATGCAAAACAGGACTTACTTGATGATGTACATTTTGTAAAAATCAAAGTCTAACTGAGTTATGATATTTTTAAATATAAAATTTTAATCTAAACCAACAAGAAAGATATTACAAAGTCACGTAACATAGCTCCTTGATTTATTGAAACTTAGCAATTAAATGGGTATTCGAAAGGGTTTTAAAGGAAAGAACAAACACTATTAAAAGGAGGTGGCTTGAGTGTAATTACATGACACAAAATTGTTGTAAACCAATACAATGACGATCAAACCAGAAGAGGGCGCTATTTCATGCAAAACTGAGCCAGCCGTGTTATTGTTTTCGTCTGCAGCACACGGTGTCTTTAGAGCTCTAACAACATTGTTATATTTGAACTTCTGGTTTCGACCAGAAGCTAAACATCACAATAAGGTCATATTTTGCACGAATTGTCAAGTGGGTAACGCACTGCACAATACGGCCTCAAAGATCATAATTATAGCTATTGTGGTTCAAAAGTTATAAATTGTTTAATAGTTTTTCAGTATTAATCTTTAACTTAGTGTAACTCTGACCTGATGACGCCATGATGACGTAATTTATTTTGATATTTAAGTTGATTCATAAGCCAATATGACATATCATTGTGGAAATGTGACATTGGCAAGTGTACAAGTGAAAATAACGCCTTTTTAAACCTGTCGCTAGAGGGCGCCTTGCATATGATGACGCCATCAAACCTACTATCCAAAAGAGTACGCCCTACTGATGATTACATACACAGAAATCATAGCATTATTTTTTATCATATTGGCTGTAGAGCTCTTAAACTTGAACCTCCGGTTTGGACCGAAGCATGTCAAAATGGGGTCATATCTGTGCACGAATAATGGAGTGGGTAATGACCTATAATATGCCACATAGATGAAATTGATAGCATATGTGGTTCAGGAGTTATTAATTTTTAATGTTTTTCATTATTAATCTTGATTTAGTGTAACTGACACCTGATGACGAATTATGACGCCATTGCAATATGCACACACTATTGCACTATTGCCTTTGGTCCCTTAAGTTTCATTGCAATCGACGGCGGAACACTGCAAAATGGCGTTCAGAATGAAACATGTGTTATTGCAATGCACTTCCGGTACGGAAAGCGCTGAAAAAGAAAAAAAAGAAAAAAAAAAACTTTAACAAAAACTAGAGCTGTTTCGCTGCGCTTCGCTGCGAAACAGCTAATGAACTATACTTTTCCAACCAGGTCACCCAAATAATGACAAGCCTCACACAGCCTCTAGAGTGAAGGCAAATGTTACTTGATATCAAACTGTTTGTTTTCCATACCATTCCACAGAGTAAGAACAAGAGGAACAATGAGTGTAATCCGCCCTATAGATGATGGCCAATCTCAGGTAAATTAACTACATTTATATGTCATATAAATCCTCCTTTTATCTGTGATATTATTATTAAATGACGTCATGTTACCCTTTACTGACCACTTAAACCATTTACATTAATTAAGTTACCACTTAAACCATTTACATGTAAGTTACCACTTAAACCCCTATGGCCTTACCAGAAGGCTATATCAAAAATAGTTCTGGTTTACAGTTTCCACCAAACTACTTTTTAAATATATTGCAAACCAATTTACCAGTGGGCCCAAAACTCTTCACTTAAACCACTATGGCCTTACCAAAAGGCTACATGTATCAAAAGGTTTGTTTACCCAAATCCGGGATTGGATAGCTGATCTAGTCACCTGTTCTGTGCATGCGAAATGATACCGTCAAAGCAAGGGTCCCCGGCTGTGTGCAGTGAAGTGTTTCACACGACCTAAAATTGTGGCAATTTTAACAATTTTGGAGTAGGTCTCAATCTGTTATAAATAACGAGGGTCCGTGGTAATTATTTAATTATAGCTTTCAAACGACTGGGATTTGCTATTTTTTTTTAACATGGATGAGATTAATTGCCATGGTCCTTTGTTAAAACGGTCTCGTGTGAAACGGCCTTAAGGTACCAAATATTAATATACATTACAAGGTGTGGATCAAGGTGTAGATCAACTGTGGATCAATGATGTACAGTACGTGTATGCAATTGCACCCTTTTACCAGAACCCCTAATTAAAAAAACTTGGAAATGGGCCTGCCAGACCATTCACAGAATTGAATTAGTTTTCTTCCTGCAATTCTATAACCAACCAACAAATGAATATTTATGTATCTGTGGAGTGGAATGCCATGGTCGAGCGGTTTAGTGCATCGGATTTGTGTTCTGATGGCCGAGTCGTCAGAATGTGGGTTCGAATCCCAGCCATGACCAGGGTGCTTATGTCCTTTAGCAAGACACTTAACCATAATTGCTTCTCTCCACCCAGGGATAAATGGGTACCTGTGAGGGCAGAGTTGGTTGTTGTGTTTGATTAGCCCATATGCGCTGAAATGGCAGCAATTGAGCTGTATACTCCCAGGGAGCTGAGATGGTTTCAGGAATGATTTATGAGCCTGATGAGCAGGGGTAATAATGTAATGCGCCTTGAGCACCAGTTTGGTGGATACGTGCGCCATATAAGTCCACATTATTATTATTATTATCTGTATACATGTATGTTCCTCTTCTTTCTGTCCTTAGAGTTATGATACAGGTATACACGATGACGAGAGAGGAGAAAGTAATCAGAGTGACCCAAACCCGTGTGATAAACATAACTGAAGCTACTACTGATGCTACACCTACTGATGCTACACCTACTGGTGCTAATGCTACACGTAGTGATGACAATGAAACAGATTGGATGGGATACATTATCAGTGTCATTACTTGTATTTGTCGAGGAATTGGTGCTTTTTTTGCTTGCTGTTGGTGCGGTTTTGTATGCTATTTTTATGGCTATTGCATGCTGTTTATTTGCTATGTCTGATGATGATTAAATCTCTACTCAGAATCATACATGTGTCATACAATGTAAAAAATAAAGCATGTAGAAAGGACTTGTTAATTAATTATGTAATCAGTAGATTTAACTGATATTTAAAACAAATAGAGAATTAGCTGTTGTAAACTGCTTACCAACCTAAAGCAACTGTAGTAAAAATTATGCAAAATAATGGTTATTGGCCTTACGTTTCGAACCTATTCTTTCTCAAAGGCAAAATGGGACAGAATACAAACAACATACCTATATATTACAAACATGAGTGAGCAGAAGTTAGTCAGGTGTGAAATGAACACAAAAGAAAAAGACACAAAAACACTACTTGCGCATATACACAACAGTGTAAGGCTGTGTCAGGTATTCGAATACCTGACCGAAACTGTCATTACCTGATTCTAGGCCTGGGCGAATAGTCAAATTTACTATTCGATTAATCGCGCGGCAACTTTTCGCGAATAATCGACTATTCGCGAATAGTTGGCCAATTTTTTCCCGCGGTTTATAAATACTAAAACATTAAAACCAATTGCTTTGATAGTAATTTCTGGCCTATTTGTAACATTCAGACAATAAACAAACACATACATTAAGCTCTTAATGCCTGTTGTTGTCTTTTCTTTATTTCTTGCAAAATTGTACTCGAAATAATACATTTTCGTAAGTGAAAATCCAATCGCCGTCGAGTTATTACTCTGGCAGCGTGGGAAACTTCCAGCACAATTAGCATTAACAGTGCACATTGAGCACATGCTAAGTCACGCGCAGTTACGTTCATCCCATATCAACAGAGGGAAGTCCACCTAAACCCCATAAAATGAACGCATTGAAGAGATCTGGTTTATATTTAAGTCGCTGTTAAGAGAAATACCAATAAGTTAACGGTCCCCCTGTTATTTCAAATCGATTAGCCTAGTTCTATACACAAAATAAAAAATAACCATGCAAGCAGTACATGTTTATGCTCATGCAGGGGCCACTTTTCAGACGTATTCGTTGTTTACGTCCAAAGCTTCCGCAGTGTGTGCCCCGCACTATGCTTAAAAACCTTTGGTTCAGGCACACACGTGGTGCGTGTACCCTGAACTGATTTTGTACGACGGCCTATGTGTTTTGTGATTGACTTATGCTCACCGCAAATTACGTTATCATTATTGGACAAACTTTTCTTGGGAACCAAATGGGGCGTGGCAAACAATAACGTCATGCAATAAGTGGATCGGTGGGATTTATCATTACTCATCAGTAGACCTTACATTACCTGCAAGTGCAAAGGCAATTACACCCGCAATGCGAAAGGCAGTGACAAATAGAACCATGCTTTTCGTAGTTAATATTTATGAAAATAAATTGACATTTTCAAACAAATCGATGTGTAATAAATAAACAACATGACACATTCAAGTTAGTGTAAATTAATCGCAGTTGTTTAATCATCAATTCGTCATCCCAGCTTTTCTTCAAAAACAAAAATGTTACATGATTTTGTAGTGTTCAAATTTAATTACTATTAGCTCAAGTTTATGCTACAAAAATATGAAGTATGTTCATTCAGCACTCTGCAAGTACCCCCCGCGGGTGCAGAATTTAGAGAAAAAAATAGGTCACTGTTTGAGACTGCAGGATTCAAGTATTGATATTCCCCCTAGAAAAAGTGGTGCAATCCCTAGTGCCCCCGAAAATTGTTCCCTAGTTACGCCACTGCTCCAGGATGCCTATTGTCCAGTTGCTGGCAGTGATGAAGTGATTTATTCTTCATATAAATGTATTACACTGTATTACATTTATTCTTAAGCGCTTTAGACATCAGCAAGGCTATGAACAGAACAATGACAAGACAGTTACTTAGGACAAATGAGCACAACGTTATCATCATTCAGCAGATAACAGTCACTGCAGTCACAGCCAGCCAGCCAGCCTGCTATGGAAGCTATGGCAGGCTGGCTGGCTGTGACTGCAGCGACTGTTACCTGCTGAATGATGATAACGGCTATGCGTGTACTATTCGCGAATACTACTATTCGCAAATAATTTGACATTATTGCAGGTAACAGTCGCTGCAGTCACAACCATCCAGCCTGCCATGTCGGCTTCCTCAAAGCATGGAGGAAGGAAAACAGACCTTCCTCCATGCTCAAAGGCATTACTATTTGCAAACACGTACAAGTACAAAGCTTACCACCATGACTAGACAAAACGGTGTAATTGCCAGCTTAATAGAATTACTTGGGAATAGTAGTCGTGAATAGTAAGCAAACACTTCACGGCCGCAAGTTATGAATGGTCAAAGGCAATTGATCATTATTCGCGCATAGTTGCAGGTATTCACGCCTGCGCGATTAATCGAATAATTCAAAATCCGCGAATACGAGTACGATTAGCAACAACTATTCGCGAATATTCGAATAATCGAATTATTCGCACAGGCCTACCTGATTCCATTTTTCAGTTCCAATTACCTGTAAATGGACTTAATATTTGAGTAGAGCTAACAAAAATCTGTGACTCTTGAATATACTAATGTTTACACTTTTACAGACAATTTTATTTGTCAAGAAGAGATTACACTCCGATAACACATAAGTATTTTATGGACAGTTTCCACAAACTTTTCTGACTCAGTGTGATACATTTTATCGAATCGTTAAGACTGCTAAGGGCCTGCAGTGGGAGTATGTGCCATGAGCGGTTAATAGAGGAGATATTATTACAGGGGACGTCCACATTAATTGTTGCGCTATGTTGAAATTGAAAATGGGTATCCGGCTTTCCAAAAGTTCTTGATTTCGGGTATCCGGTTCCAAAAATATCCTAAAACGCACAGCCCTACAACTGTGTTTCCCCTGGCTGATGACATGCGAAGGTGGTATTCAATATTTGGGTAGTAGCCATAAGAAAAAGGATGAACCCAGAATTGAGAAAGAAAGAAGGAAAAACAATCCAATTTTTGAAACATAAAAAACATTGAAAGGTTTGATGGTACATTTTCTTGAACATTTATTTCACAAACCAATGTTGTACCTACCCTTTAAATTTTCTTGGTATCAAATTGATGATATACAACATCCCTTGAAATATTTATGTTTCAGATCCTGAAATCATTATTTTTAGTAAATTAGTTAAATCATTTCCAAAATGAATTTCTGTCACCTGAAGACAGAAATTCAGCATTGTAATGAATACTAGCAATCTGCATGGATTTTTTCTGGTTAACGACACAATAAAATAAGCCACAACTTTCACAGGTTGGTTTTCAAAAGTATGGATATATGTATATATTTACAGCAATTTTATCAAACATGCCAAAAGTGTACACTGTCATTACTGGCTTTAAATCCCCTGCATGTAGATACACTAGTAGGTAATCTAAAAAACAAATGATGACAGTCTACGTAACGCTTGCTGTACAGTTGATGATATCGATGATATCTCAAGTGATATCGGTTAAGTAAAATTAGTGAATTCATATTGAAATTAAATTTCCGACTGTTTGCGGTGACACCATGTAGAAATTCTCTTTTGAGTGGTAAAGATGATCAGAGCATACTGATCAAAATGGTTGAGTTGTAACTATTTAGGCCTACTACTCAACAGAGAATTTCTACATTGTGTCACTTCAGTCTTTAACTTACTTATTCTTTTCACAATGCAAAGCTACAATAAGTCTTAGCCCAAATAAGGACTCCGTCTCTGTATGCACCTAAATGGAGTCCTATCAAACGGCATCTCAGTCAACGCACAGAAAACGTCTTTTGTGACATTGTTTAAATCTTACCTGTGTGGGAAGGCTGAAACTCAGTATTAAACTTCCCATGAACAACTATAATGACAAGCTCTAAGGTTCGAATTTCAAAATATCATTTTTACTATGTCATTTTATTGAAAGAAAATCCAGATGTAATGTTTAAGAAATCCTTGAGTTTCATAGTCCATTTATTGTACGCGCGTGTAGCGACAAAACAGCTGCGTATGTGCGGTACATGTAAAATATTCCATGCAATAGGTTTTATGTGTGTTCATCACGCTCGTATGTACGCTGACGCACCTGTGCCGATACTGGCGTATTTTTGTCGTAGCGCTCAAGTGACTAACAGCCATCAAACTAAAGTAATTCTTTAACGTTAAATCTTGCGATTAATTTCATTAAAAACACAAGTGAAAATAATATTTTGAAATTTAAACCTCTCCAAGATGCATTGTATTTGGTCATAGGATTCTACTGCTGAGTTTCAGCAACTTCACACAGGTAAAAATTAAGAAACTTATGAATTTACACAAAATATTTTTTTCTGTATTAGCAATTTTTGGGTTAAATCCTGGACGTCACTGTAGTGCATGGAACGCATGCCAGTCAACTCGCCCCCTGGCAAACTCGCCCCTTACAATCTCGCCCCCTGACAAACTCGCCCCCTGCTTGTACAAACTAGCCCCCTAACAAACTCGCCCCTCGGAAAGCTCACCCCCGACAAACTCACCCCCGACAAACTCGCCCCCTGTAATATTTTGACGCATCTCACGCACGCTATTGAGACTGGTTTAATATTATTAATTATAAAGGCAGGATGTACGGGGACATAAATATTTTAATGGATTATTACTATACTATTAGGCACTGTTGAGACTGATTTAGTAAGAGAGAAAATCAAACATAGGACCTAATAATTTCAACTTGGCATTTTATTTAACAAAAATAAATAGTACATAAAATAATTCAACATTTACAACTAAATTAGAATACATAGAAAACTAGCTAAACAAAACAGTTATGATTTATACGATGTATACTACATGTATATTATGTATTATGTATATATACTATGAAAAATTTACAAAGTTATTTGTTTGATTTAATTACATTTTAATTATCTGTATTTTGTATGTAATTAATTATTTATTTTTATTATACTTATTTATTTTACTCAGTATTTTGTTTAGCTAGTTTCCTATTTAATCTATTTAATTGTAACTGTAAATGAATTATTTCTTGTAATATTTATTTTCGTTAAATAAAACGTCAACTGAAATGATGTTAGGTAAAACTTGTAGCTTTGCATGGTGAAGAGGATAAGTAAGACTAATTGCGGTGACACCATGTGATTTAATTCTCAATTGAGATAGTAATTAGTTCTGAAAAGAACTGCCTTTATTATAATGTTTAACAGCGTGACCTGCGTTAAAAATTTACGGGGGGGGGGGGGGCGAGTTTGTAGAGGGTCTATTTTGCCGGGGGGAAACTGTCAGGGGGCGACTTTGTGAGGGGCGAGTTTGCCAGGGGGCGAGTTTGTATCAACAGGGGGTGAGTTTGTAAGGGGGCGAGCTTGTAAGGGGCGAGTTTGCCAGGGGGCGAGTTGACTGGCATCCACTGTAGTATGCTCAATTTACCCTAAATGACACAAACTATTAAAACCTTAACTAAGTTACAGTATATACACCTCACAAAAAGAAAGTCCCCACCTGTATGTTTTAAAAATATTTTTAAATTTTAGAGACTTATGAACATAAACATGATATGACGATTTAGCCTGATCATCGACACACATGTTGCAAGCAAGATTTGTGCGGATAACGTTGCGCATCAGTGCACACAACTCGGTTGATTGTGTGGGGGTACCTGTTCATTTCTCACAACTTTGCATTGTGGCTCAAAATAACGCCCCTGAACTCAAGCAAAATGGGTTATCCCTTTTGTCATCAGCTTTATTTGTCTGTTACATAATGTCTTGGAGCACTTTTAAACTAAATACCTCATTATTGGAATGTTCATTTGCCAAGTGGTCATACAGGTGGGGACTTTCTTTTTGTGAGGTGTTTAGTAAGACCATAGAGCCAGGAAGACCGAGACGTATCACCACATAGTTACGAAATCTGTCTAGCGAAGGACTAAATCTTTCATCAGGTACTGGGAATGGCAGATGAGTATTGGAAATCAAACAATCATGAAAATATAAGTAACGTGGATTTTCAAAATGTGTATAAATAATCATGGAAGACATTCATGGAAAGGAAGGGGTGCCGGGTTGGCCTAACCTTTTTAGTTTTAGGGCTGACGTTAGGCTCCCCCCCAAAAAAAAATAATAAATAAATAAATACATATATAATGTTAGACTTAGATGTATATATATCCTCAATTTACCCTAAATGACGCACCTAAGGTTATATAATCAACTGGAAGGTAACTTACAAATGAAATTAGCAGTTTGGTGTTTCAGTTTGTTTCAGTGAAGGATTCTCTTGTAAAATGCAGAATTTCAATGCATGATCATACGCGTGGACGTCTTGAGCGCCGTTTTTTGAGACGCACAGAATTGTAGTCATCAGAAAATTGATGTTGGTATAATGACTCACCCCCAAACTGTTAAAGTTCATGGGGGCACAGAAAATGTACCCAAGAAGAAAAACAGTTGAATCATGTTTCATCTTATTCCAGATGGTTGTAAAATTGTTTTTAATCTTGAAAATAAAAATATTGTTTTCGATTGTTAAAATAAAATGTTATAATTTGGAGAAGCTCTCAAAACTTTTAATCAATATTCTTGAAAGACCAATAAAATGGAAGGTGGTTAAAATTTTTGCCAAAAGTACTTTAAAACTTTGAAATGTGTAAAAATGCTGTTAACATTTTGTCAAATAAAAGTTTTCTTTTCATAACCATATTGTTTCATTTTCTCAATAATTTTCCACTACCGTCGAAATAAACACCAACGAATTAAGTAGTCTTCGTTCGCTTCTTCTATAGGAATGTGTCCATTTTGAGGATCAGTATTTCTTTAAAAAATCATTGCAAATACAAAGCATTCATATATTTTGGTTTCCACAGACAGCAGCTTGTTGACGGCATAGAACAATAAAATCACAGATGTTCGTGAAAAAAAAATGAGGTCATGTAATTCTCTTACTATTTGTATCTATTAAAATCAGTGGTTAAACAACTTTTTCCACTTTCACAAGCACTAACTTTCCAGTAAATCATACAATTTCACTATAATTAGGCAGATTCACACAAACCGCCGATGGTGGCGCTATTTTTCGTATCCTTTTTTTCTGTCGAAGTTGTGACCCGCCGAACTTTCATGGTAAAATTCTAATATAAAGGGTAGTCTACGGATGTAGTCACTTCTAGTGTCGATAAATGGATACTACACATCGTGGTTATCTTAATTGATCAGTCCATGCCAACTGTAACGTTGGCACAAAAACAGTGCAACTTGCGCAAAATAGACTTTGTTAGTACTACAACTACAAGGATACATTGCAGGCAAATTCGGTCACAACTTTTCAAATGAAACTGGATCTTAAAAATTACCAAATATTTAAATCAACAAAAATTCGTAACTTTGCATAGGGTTAACCTATCATGACCATTGACCCCTCATTTTCTTTCTAATTTTTTGTTCTATCCAGTGATATGACATTTAAAAGCATTGAAGCAACTTCAAATTTTCATGAAACTGCCTACTATAATTTTTATTTCTGTAACAAGCACGACTTAGATAAGTTTATGCAACCAGTAATACGCCATAGTTTTGTAAGTTTTTCGAGAATGCTAAGCCAAAAGTAGGTGCGTCATTTCACGAGTGCGGCGAATTACGTACATGGACGATACACGAAGGTGAAAGTCCAACCTGGACTACAATAAGTCTTAATTAATAAAATACTTGTGAACAATCTCATTTCTAAATGCATTCACTATTTTCATATTAATGACACAATAAAATAAGCCGAAACTTTCACATATTATACAGTATCTTGATGTATATTTTATAGATATTTTACCAAAAACGAATTTACTCCGGCAAAACGTCCAATTCCAATAAAACATTTTCCCCAGGGGTTCTCTTTTTTTACATGTTCACATCTTGGACATGCGAGTGCGGCGACCCGGAGCAGACTGCCAATCACATAATAACTACCTGCCCCCTACTGTATACAGACCACCCTCGGAAGCCAGCCTCTTTGACGTAGGACCAGAGACGAAGGCATGGCTACAAGACACTGAGTTGGACCTCTGAGGTTCCGATGTTACACGAAAGAAGAAGACATGGATTGAGTATGAGGTTGAAATAAAAATGATCACGAAATCGGCCATAGATCCCGCACAAAAAGGCTGTTCTTTCGACGTGAATAAGTGTTTCAATTTTATACAGGTATGGAACACATTTTATATTTACCTTATAGTGATTCTCTAGATGTCCTGAGACAATGTAGGAAACCTGTGGAAAGGAGAATTCTTGCTATTTTCTGGCTGTTTCGCTGTACGTCCTCTCAGGCTCAGCTCAAACCGGCTGCAGTAGTCAATTCTCGCAGTCATCATAAGCAGTAGTATGGTACCTGCAACTGGCAGGTACCAAATATTCAAATTTTACATCACCAGTGTCCAGAAACCAGACCAAAACGTTTCATGAAGTTATTTGTACGTGTAGTTTGTGTCAATGGTACTTGAAAACTAATTTCATGAAGACTTCTGCCTATTTTATGACGGGAAAATGGCTAAATTAACTATTATTTTCTTTAAAAATGAACTAAAATGAAAAAACAACAAAACTTACCCTACTTGTTTTCACTTTTCAGATCACTAAATGCAAACACTGATATGGCTACAACAGAAGAAACCAAGAAATGGACGGACTGTGGTGTTGCAATGCTGTGTTTTGACTCAACTGGGAGTACATTTCAAGGCAGACTGGTCAACCCCAAGGGCAGACAATATGGCCTCATGGGCAAATCCTGCGGCCCCCCACCAGACACCCACTTCCACCAATGTTGCTTCGACGAAGATCCGATATTCTTCAGAATTACAGTCATCGATTTCCAGAAGAAAAGTGAAGTTGTGGTCGATTATGTAATGAAGACCAATGGGGACAACTGCTCACTGACATCAGATGAACTTGAGTTTACCACCAATGAATTATTTGTAGATGGAAAAGCTGAGGATAAGATTCAGGAATTCTTCAGCAAAAATCTTTTAGGGAAGGATTGTTTGATTTGTGTCGGACAATGGAACATGCGGGTGAACTTTCCTTGCCCAGAAAGGAGAAGTGATGATGATGACTCAGATTTCTAAATTAATAAAAAATCACTTATGGAGAAAAATATAGAATAAAACATGCATCTACACATTAATCCAAGGTAATTTCACCATTGACATGGTACCAACCCACCAGTTACTGAAATGAGGACACTGCTAAGAACATTACACTTGTTGCCTTGTTCATACAGTATCGTAAATAAACAAAAATACAAATAATAATGTTTTAGTTTCAAGTACAATTTCATGAAATACCATATATTTGATAGCATTCCTTTATTAATGGAAAAACATCACTTTATCCAGATTTTTTTCTTCTTTTTGGTCAACAAAGGTTTATTTGTTTTGGTCATATGAACAAAAAGTACTAATAAAGTTAATAAATGGCATTGATTTGGAACATGTTTTGGAACAATTTGTGCACATGCAGTTACATTTTGGTTGGTTGGTTGGTTTATTTATTTGAAATTTAAAAAAAATGACGATACCATTATATCTAGGGAAGATTGATACATCACTAGCTTGACACAAAGGTTTTACAATAACATTTGACCCTTTAGTTATTTTTGAATGACCAATCCTATAACTTACCTTTAACCCTAACCCCCTAGGTATTCTGGCTAGGATCCTTCCTAAACCCTAACCCCCATAGGTATTCTGGCTAGGAACCTTCCTGAACCCTAACCCCCTATAGGTATTCTGGCTAGGATCCTTCTTTAACCCTAACCCCCTAGGTATTCTGGCTAGGATCCTTCCTGTATCCTCCAAAATCCATCAGTGCCCTTATTTTTAAAATACACCATGCATTTTCGTTGATCTTTCATATTCAGCACTTATGGCCTGTACTTCTTGCCAGGTGGTAATTTGGCCCATTTGAATAGGTGAAAGTACCATCTTCCAACAGTGCTGAATTTTTCACAAAAAGTGCCCCTTGGTGGATTTTGCAGGATATGCGGTGGTTAGGGTTAAATAAGACACATCAAACATTCATTTGATTATAACATTTTAATGACATTTAAATTTATTTTGAAGTTATTTAAAAACCACTTAAAATATTTGATTTGAACACACACATGCTATGGACACAATGTGTACATTGAATGTCGAGTAAAAGCATCAGTTATTGGTTTTCACACTTATCAAGAGTCAATTAATTCCAAGCATTCCTGTATATGAAGTGCACACTGTTCAATATCGAGTATTTTGGTTAAATAAATCCTTACATTTTTAGATTTAATATTTTTGTTACTGTTTTTTTTAATACCCAAAAAAATAAATGTGAATTTTGAAGTTTTGTTTTGTTTCAATGTACGTTTGTGCTTAACACTATTGGGAGTATATGGGCACAAAAGATTAGTCTTAAATAGATTTATGGGGGTGTTGGTTAAACAAAGGACAAATGTAATAATCTATATATTTTAGGGGGTGGGGTGATAAAAATGCCATTACCATCCACCCCATTAGAAATATTGGGGGGGGGGGGGGGAGGACATTCTCCCAGCCCCAATGCATAGTTAACAAACTTCCTTTGAGATGGCTCAAAAAGTTCAAACTGAATTATTGAACACTCTTTTTCTGCCTCCGTTGTAAACATTCCTTAAAGAAGGGGAAATATCGTCGCAATCAACAGGGCATGGAATCAGGATGCTAGTTTTAGATTAATTCGGTGACTGAAAATAATACCCCACATGATAAGGTCATATTACCATTGCTGATGTGTAAATGAACCAGTGGTTTGCAGTCACTGTGTTCATCTTAAACTAGGTCATCAATTCCATGCGCCTTCAAAAGTCTGCTCTGATCATGACGATCGTGTCCCTTTAAAAGGGACCAGCCTTTTAGAACTGAGATACCAAAGTTACTTAAAGGTGCAACATAAAGGAAAGGTACAAACATTGGTAAAGTTAGTAAAACTGCTTATATGTGTATGCTTACTTTCTTTGAATCAAGGCAAACATTTATACAACCAGCATTACAGTTGGCAATTTTTTGTAAATGTGAGTTTTTTGTTTGTTTGCTCTTCCTCTGAATTGCGACAAGCACTTCAGACAACAGTTTTCAGGGCGATTAGTACTTTTACAAACTTCACACCAAATTAGGTTTTAGATAATAACTCAGGAATGTTTAAATTGGGTATTTATATACCAATGTTGTACCTTCCCTTTAACCCAAACCCCCTAGCTATTTTGGCCAAGAACCTTCCTGAATCCGTCAAAATGCAACACCTTGCACAAACACTACCACCCAACTGTTGGACTTGGCTGGAATTGGGACACCCGGCCCCATGTAAAGTATCCCTGTCTGGGCTATACAGTACCGAGTCCATCAAAATCCAACACCATGCACAAACACTACCACCCAACTGTTGGACTTAGCTGGAATTGGGACACCCAGCCCTATGTTAAGTACCCCTGTGATCTGGGCTATACAGTACAGAGTCCATCAAAATACAACAAACCCTGCTGTTGGAGTTTTGAATGGTTTGGGGGTGGTTAGGGTTAAATGATATACTAGAACTGACCTGCCAAAATATCTTGAGATGGGTGGAGGGTGGTGGGTGGACGGGGGGAAGGGGGTGGAGGGGTAATTATAACAGGGAACTCTAATGAATTCCCAATGATGATTTGTGGAGCATACTGGTTGAAATGTAATCAGACATTCAGAACCAAGTTTTGCTGGAGATAACCAACATGGTTACTGCAAACCCAACCCATACTAATAAATTCCTGACTGTGCCCAAAATTTATTTCAATGACGTTTTAACAGAAAGTTATAAGTATACATTCAATTTGATTTTAGTTGGTGCTAACATACATGCTAAACACAATGAAGCAGTGATCTCACATTTAACACTATCCCAGAAGTATGGACTATGAAAGCTTTTTAATGGGTTTACTTTAAAAGTTATTGCTCTCAGTCAAAACACCTTCATCACAGCATTCATTTACTCAATGGATTTCTGTCCAATACTGTTCTAGGAATTTCTTTCTTGTCTTTGAGTCTGTTAACGTTTGTACAATCTTGTTCAGCATATGCTGCAAGAAGACGTTCTTCTCTTTCCTCTGAGATACTTGCCCTAGCTGGCTGTTTATCACTTCGCCATGTTCTCTCTATATAAAATCCAAAGGTACCAACAACCAAAGCAACAGGGAATGCGACGTAAGGTACATAGGTGCGTAGTCCTGCGTAGATTACTGGCCACATGATGACTTCGGTGATCTTGACAAGTGTGATAAAATCTGCTTTCTAAGTTGTAGGCTACAATTGTCTGAATAATGAAACTCTGTATAAATCAAAATAAGAGAAAAGCAACAAAAAGTTGAGATAGGAACATAATAGATGTACATTATATAAACCATATACCATGCCATAACTAAGGAAAAACTCACTATCAAAACTAAAAATACTAGGTTTAGAAGATAGAAGTCCTTTAAAGAAAACCCACCACCAAAACAAATCTAAAATGTTAATTTTAATATATAATATCGTCCATGTACGTAATTCGCCACACTCGTGAAATGACGCACCTACCTTTGGCTTAGCATTTCTCAGAAAACTTACAAAACTATGGCATATTACTGGTTGCATAAGTCATGCTTGTCACAGAAATAAAAATTATAGTGAAATTGTATGATTTACTGGAAAGTTTATTGTTCTATGCCATCAACAAGCTGTTGTCTGTGGAAACCAAAATATATGAATGCTTTGCATTTGCAATGATTTTTTAAAGAAATACTGATCCTCAAATTGGATACATTCCGTATAGAAGAAGCGAACGAAGACTACTTAATTCGTTGGTGTTTATTTCGACGGTAGTGGAAAATTATTGAGAAAATGAAACATTAATATCATGGTTATGAAAAGGAATCTTTTATTTGACAAAATGTTAACAGCAATTTTACACATTTCAAAGTTTTAAAGTACTTTTTGCAAGAAATTTAACCACCTTCCATTTTATTGGTCTTTCAAGAATACTGATTAAAAGTTTTGAGAGCTTCTCCAAATTATACCATTTTATTTTAAAAATCGAAAACAATATTTTTATTTTCAAGTTTAAAAACAATTTTACAACCATCTGGAATAAGATGAAACATGATTTCAACTGTTTTTCTTCTTGGGTACATTTTCTGTGCCCCCATCAACTTTAACAGTTTGGGGTGAGTCATTATACCAACATCAATTTTCTGATGACCGCAATTCTGTGCGTCTCAAAAAACGGCGCTCAAGACGTCCACGCGTATGATCACGCATTGAAATTCAGCATTTTATAAGAGAATCCTTCACTGAAACAAACTGAAACACCAAACTGCTAATTTCATTTGTAAGTTACCGTCCAGTTGATTATATAACCTTAGGTGCGTCATTTAGGGTAAATTGAGGATATATATACATCTAAGTCTAACAATACTAACAAGTAACATTATACATGTTATGTATTTTATTTTATTTTATTTATTTTTTTGGGGGGGGAGCCTAACGTCAGCCCTAAAACTAAAAAGGTTAGGCCAACCCGGCACCCCTTCCTTTCCATGAATGTCTTCCATGATTATTTATACACATTTTGAAAATCCACGTTACTTATATTTTCATGATTGTTTGATTTCCAATACTCATCTGCCATTCCCAGTACCTGATGAAAGATTTAGTCCTTCGCTAGACAGATTTCGTAACTATGTGGTGATACTTCTCGGTCTTCTGGCTCTATGGTCTTACTATACTGTAACTTAGTTAAGGTTTTAATAGTTTGCGTAACTAACTAGTATTCGTACCCGGTACCGTAACTACTATCCCCTCCTAGTAGTAGCCCTGCACGTATGATACTCACACTGCAATCAGTCAGACAGAAGTGCGCCCTCAATATTAAAAACTTTCCATCTGAAAGAGAGACTGGATCATCAATTAAACATTCACAGAACACAGCCCTCCTACCATATCAAGCCAGCGCCAGTAGAGGAACAAGACCGACAAGAAAAAACGAAACTGGTCGATCAGATCAGATTGACATTGCGTGCGCGAGGTTGATCGATGACATTATCACCATCATCGATGTGACGCGACAGGTAACGTTACATTATGCTGCAATATTCTTAAATAGTTTGATCAGTCTAGACAACCATCTTTTCTTTAAAAAATGGCATTAAGATGAATTCACTTTCTGATTCACCCTACCAAAGCGGCGACAGTGAAAACGGGACGTCGGACGAGCAAATAAACCTCGGATTCAGCTTCGGTCTTATGCAGCAGGTAACGTAGCCGTAGGTTAATTACTTATCCCAGGTTAGCACTATTGTAGGGAGGTCGACGGAATTGTCATAAGGCCAAGTAAAAAAAAAAACATGTTTAGCGTCCGGGTTTCTGAAAAAAGGAAGCGGGAGGGGCTTTTTATTTTTTATTTTTTATTTTCAAGATGGCCGCCATTCTTTTTTAAATTTTGAACAACCATTGGTTTTTCCACTGTTCAAACACACAATAATGAAAGAAACATGTTGGACAAGACACATTGTAGGTATGTGCGTATCCCACGCATTGTCGCAAATCTTTTCGGCCGCGGCCTCAATCTCGGTTTGAATCGCCGTGGCGAAGACACCGTGGAGATAACGCTTTGTAACGTTTCGCTGAGGCTGTTCTTTTTGACGTACCCAGGAGTTTTTTTTCGAAGACGTAGATCACATATTCTACTTCAACCTCGTTCTCAAATTTTCTGAATGCGGCATCTAGAAGTTTCAAAAAAAAATTCTCGAAATTTGGGTTTGTTCTTGCTCATCAAAACCATCGACGATTTACTCAAAGGTTAGTAAAACACCTTATCAAACCACAATATTAATTTTTCTATACTTGTTTTGTACCTCTTG
This sequence comes from Zoroaster sp. YZ-2022, assembly GCA_029582265.1. Lineage (NCBI taxonomy): Eukaryota > Metazoa > Echinodermata > Asteroidea > Forcipulatida > Zoroasteridae > Zoroaster > Zoroaster sp. YZ-2022. The sequence continues at coordinate 46,587,636 of CM055821.1, forward strand.
GCCAATTTTGACGGCGATTGGACGATTAGCAGTTACGTTTTTTTGATTCACAGAAATTGATGTCAACCAAAGATTGTATTGCGCCGCGTTCAGCGCACGTTAGACCTACCAATTTTCAGTCCGATAAATCGTCGGTTTAAACCTAATATACATCGGCGTAACACAATAAATATTACTTATTAGTTCTCATGAACTTATTTCATTTTTTTTCTTCATATTTCCAGTCCAATATCATTTATTATTTTTTATAATGTTTAATTAAATCAGGGATAAGAATTTCTCACGGATTTCAGTATAATTTATACTATAAATATTACAAATTCTCAGATTTGAGTAATTTTTTTTCTATTTTTTTAAATTTATTTTCATTATTTTGTTTTATCTTTCCAGTCCAATATAATTTATAAACTGTTCTAATATTTAATTAAATCAGGGATGAGAATCTTTCGAAGATTTCAGTGTAAAAATAGGAAAATAATCCTCAGATTTGAGTAATTTTTTTTTGTCATTATTTTTTAAATTTATTTTTTTATTTTTTTAACACATTTTTTTGTATTTCTTATTTGTAAATCAGCACTACAAAACAAACTAATCATTGAATTAGCCTGGAAATAGGTTATTATTCTTCCTCTTTTCCCAAGCATTCCAGTGATACCAACCTTTTGAAAATCGGACAAGAATTAAGAAAGTTATGATATGGAATCAGAGAAAATCTTGGAAACGGGTCACAAGTCAAATTTACATTTCTTTTGTTTTTCCTTATAAAATAATTGCCATTTACGGGCCTAAAATTGCCGGATTCAACATGTCATAACTTCCTTATTTTTGGTCACAGGAAGAGGATCCTTATATCATTGTAATCGTCTATTCAGGACCTTGACAATGATACCAGTTGTATTGGAATCTGTTGATTTTGAAAATTTTTGTCACATAGCTACACATTGAACATGTTTACAATGGTTTTATTAAATAGTTTGTTCAGTATTAAAAACTCTGTAGGCCTAGCTCACTTTCACAAGAATAAATTTAAAGTTGGAAAAGAAAAATGCATTGAACTTGAGGTTCCATCCCGTGTTCTGTCGAGCTTTCTTTAAAAATTCCAAACATTTGACAAGTGCTAACAACACATCGGCAGCCGATCATGCAGCTAGCTGTGTACGTACATGTGGTTGTGAGAAATCACGTCATTCATGGAACGTTAGACTTGAAATCAAGTCGATAATTAGCCGAGTTTAGTTGCCGCTAGCTTCATTCAACAGCGTTCCGCGTTGGTATATACAGCGGCGCCTACAGACAAAACATGACTGTCTATAAACGACTTGTCCCCGAGTCTAATGGAATGTGTGCGTGCGCACTCTTGCATGAGCTCTTTACCGTCTGTTCCCTGACTTGGCAATGACGATAAAAATGTACGTAGGGCCTATCCGGTCCGGGAAACCAGACTAACATTAGTAGTGTTGAGTGCAAACTGAACTCCTTGCGCAAACTTAAATTATCAGGACCACGCAAATTCACTTGCGCAAATTAAGTTTGCGCGCGCACGTTATTATTTGCGCAAAGGCACTCGAGCGCAAATTGTATACCTTGCGCAAACTTATCCCCAAGGTGGCGCACTTTTTATGTCAACAAATCCCCAAGTGAATCTCTGATATTCTTTTTTTTTAAGTTAAAAGATTATGATTAACTATTCTAATCTTTATAGATACACCCAGTTTCGTGTTTGTCTGAAATTATTTGCTTATTTTTGAGTGCAAATTGAGCGCGCGCAATCTTGAAGTTTGCGCGCGCATCCACTTTGCACTCAACATCAACAAATCCCCAAGTGAATCTCCGATATTCTTTTTTTTAAGTTAAAAGATTATGATTAACTATTCTAATCTTTATAGATACACCCAGTTTCGTGTTTGTCTGAAATAATTTTACTTATTTTTTGGTACCTTTTAATTACGAAGTCGTGTCAAATAACATTTTAGGCCTACTCCTAATGTTTAAACAGTTCACTAAACTTGAGTTTAATGAAAAGGAATATTTGGAACTCACCAGAATTTCATTAATGAAGTTCTACGTCTAATTGAAATTAATTTCGCTCTTCTTGCCCTGATTCATGGTAAGGGTTTTTCAAGCACTTTTTAATTATGAAGCATACTGACGTATGATGTACTTCATTCATTGACTACTGCAGACAAAATATTGATAACAGTGATATTCTTACGCATTTTCCCCCCAAATTAAACCTGACATTTTTATAGATCATGTAATAAAGAAGTCAAGGTCAATGGTCAAGATCTTAATCATTCTGCAAAATATAAGCAAATTGAGACAACTACATGTAGGAAGGTTCATTTCAAAAAAGTCAAAACAAACCAAGAAAGCATGAGAATGAAAGTTGAGGAAAAACATGAAACGTCACAGACACCATGCAATGCTCTCAATTTTTAATACCACCTCTTCAGTTTCCTGTCCTCTTTATAATCAAATTACAGCAATAACTTAATGAAGTTTAGACAATTTATGAGACCTAGATGCAAAAGTCACAACATATAACGAAAACTGGTGATCTGCAATCACTACACTCCCATTTTTTGGGTCAAAAGACATCAAAGGATATCCAGTATTATACATCAGTTTTCTCTATTAATTAACTTCAAATCATCAATAATCCTGAAGTTATATTTACGTTTATGTTAACGTTTATGTTATGTCAACATTAATTAATATAAATTACAACAGTATGCTCATCTTTACGGAAGCGTTAAAGGGACATCGTAAAAAAACAAAATACACGCCTTAAGTCATAATTATGACTTAATATCTGATAATTATGACTTAAGATAATTATGACTTAATTAAGTCATAATTAAAATAAGCCATAATTCTAAAGGCGAGTATTTTTTTACGATGTCCCTTTAACGCTAACGTACAATAGGCAAGCAAAAATAATAAAAATGGAGAAAAAAAAAAAGTGACAAGTGATGTCAACATGTAGGGATATGGAGAATAATGAGAAATAGTTGAAAACCCCCAATTGGATATTTGGCGTTGCAAAATTCGGAAAAGATCTCAACGTCCACGCACGACTCGGCAAGTTCCGCCATGACAGATGGTGCATGATGATAGATGCATGCGCGTGACATGTATGACGTAAGCGTGCAGTTCATGTCAAGTCGAGAAGGAATTTAAAGTGCAGTGCGCAAATTTAATTTGCGTGCGCAAGTTTGCAGCGCGCAAATTGAGCGCTCGCAAACTTCAAGCTTGCGCGCGCAATCTTTAAGTTTGCGTGGGCATCCACTTTACGCTCAACAACCATACGTTGGTTCCATTGCCGCTAACGGCAGGAATTTGTAAATTCTTGGCGCTCAAATTGTTGATATTTGCAACTATTTTGACACACTAGATACATTCCTTACATGTTGAACTATCCCAGCGCCCCCCAAAATGGTGATTTTACTTACATTTATATTTTGTGAAATATTAGCCTGAAAATATTACACGACGATTGGCAGTTTGCAGGTTTCAACGAGGGTGGCCATCTTGAAGAGAGGTCAACGGAAAAACAAATTCCACACGCAACAATTTTTCGACGGCTGTTTTATGTGTGCACAAACTTGCTGTATTTTATTAGCGCTATACGACCGCGTGATGTCGCCGTAAAGAGACTAACATCGAAAAGTTTTATCAGATTAACAGCCGTCGTAAAATTGTTGCACATGCAAGTTGTTTTTCCATTGACCTCTCTTCATAAATTCAAGATGGCCGCCCTCATTGAAACCTGCAAACTGCTGATCGTCGTGTAATGTTTTCGGGCTGATATTTCAAAAAATATAAATGTAAGTAAAATCACCATTTTTGGGGGGTGCTGGGATAGTTCAACATGTAAGGAACGTACATCTAGTCTGTCGAAATTGTTGCAAATATCGTCAATTTGAGCGCTAATAATTTACAAAATCCCGCCCTTAGCGGCAATGGAACAAACGTATGGCTCAGGATTCAGGTCCGTGCTACACTGGTGGGGCAAGGGTTTAAAGTGAGCCCTCTCTTGGCCTTGATAGCTTAGGTCATGCACAGTATGTTGATATTTGTATAGCCTGAAGATCAGATGTCATGCTTTGAGCTAGAGCCGCGTGAATTACACCAGATCCTGGCCGTGCAGCCGCCATATTTTTCCCAATGCTGAACTTTGACCTTGGTTAGTAGCTAGTGCGCGCAAGCCTCGAAGCATGACGTTAGATCTTCAGCACAACGCGTTACCGTATCCAATAAAATCCTTTGAGTACGTGGTACGCCTGGAGCCTGTCTATATCCTTGATAGGATATAGACAGAGGACCAGTCTAATTCGTGTAGAGGAAGGTTTTCGGAATTGGTAGGTACCAAAATTGGTGTAATTAGGTTGATTTAAAAAAAAATTATCCTTGGTTTTATTTTGTGACCCAAAAAATGAGATTTGTCACAGAAATTTACTTTAAAAATCCCCTAAATCTCTAATATGGAAATCCCAAAATAGCTGCGCCTAGCTGCGCATTGAGTATTTTGAGTAGGGGGGGTGATGGCACTGGCAGACTTCTTCAGTCTTATGGTCTTATTGAGGCAGTTAACAGGGGCCATTCTATGCATTTGTTTAACTGCTGAATGACTACAGGGATGGAGACCTGGAGATATTAGTATAAAGGTACAGGTAGTTATTTTTTAAACATTTTTGACAATTATTTTAACAGAAAACTATAAATAATAATAATAATAACTGGATTTATAGAGCGCCAAATTGCCAAAGGATACAAGGCGCTTTTACATTATTATCCCTGGTCACTGGGCCAATATCAATCCTTAAACTTTCTCAGCTCCCTCGGGAGTATACAGCTACCGTAGCTCATCAGAAGCTTTTTCAACCACAATAGCAACCTCTACCCTCACAGGTACCCATTTATACTCCTGGGTGAAGAGGAGCACTGTACAGTGAAGTGTCTTGCTCAAGGATACAAGTACCATGGTCGTGGCCAGGATTCAAACCCACATTCTGATGACTCAGCCATCAGAACACAAGTCTGATGCACTAGACCGCTCGACCATGGTACCCCAAACACTATACATGAATGTTTTTTATAGATGATTTCAAACATTATATTAAACAGGAAACTGCCAGACAGAAATGCAGTTTAAAAAAATGTTTAAAAAATAGAATAACCATTTTTTAAGATAAAAATTTTATTACCATTTTATTACCATTGCCCAAGCACACCCAAGCATGCCCAAGCAGACACATTTTGCATAAAATCCGTTATTCTGGGATAGCTCACTTTCATGAAATTTTCGAAACATTTTTTAAATTAAAAAAATTATAATATTAAAATTTCACCAAAATTACCCATCTCACAATAGCAAACTTCATGCCAAAAGTGTCTGCTTGGGCAATCCTACCTAATCACACAATTTTAGATTGTAATAATTAGCAGATCAAAAGTTGCAAAATCGCCCTCTTTTTTGTACATGTGGGGCTAGGGCCAAGGATACGGAGGGAGTCCAGTGTATTGGCCCTAGAATGGAGCTAGACTTTCACCATCGTGCACTACGGTGATGGCCAGGATTTAACAAAGAATTGCTAATCCGGAAAAGAAATATTTTGTGTGAAATCATAAATTGCTGAATTTTTTACGGGTAGAATGTCGTATCCAACCGCCATTTTTTCTCATTCAATATAACCAGTAAACCTAACCATGCTAAATGCAACAGGATGCAACGGTTGTAAAATTCCGATGGACGTTGTTGCATTCAGCAGCCAGTACTGATGACTCCATATGTTGTATCTTGTTGCATTCAGCACTGTACAGTGTTTGTATAACAAATAGTCTGTGTTGTGTCTTCAGCATTACCCTGCTCAATGCAACAAGATCCCCTTGTTGTATGTTGTTGCAGACAGCACTGTGCTTGAAAAAAACAGTCCAATTGGCATTTTTGTTGTCTGCTAAAACTACACACATACTTTGTGCACAAGTGGTGGCAGTAAACTACACTCTTTCCTTTCAAATAATTAACCCTCCTATAGGTTTAACAATCAAAGACACTCAAAATTTGTATGTAACTCCCAACCCATTGACTTTGTGCAGTGCACTCAAATAAATGCAAGGACATGTGGCTATGGTAGGAGGTCAAACCGAAACCACTCAACTGTATATGAGTCTGCTGCTAACTTATGCAGTACATACACAGCTCTGTGTGACTCTGCATATAACTTATGTAGGACATACACAAGTGTGTTTGACTTTGCAACTATCTCCAGCACTCTTAGAGAAAAATACACATGTGTGAACAATTGGCAATGCAACAAAAAATACTCAAGTGACTGTCTGTGGGTGCGGTGCTTACTGGGCCAAATTTCAGCCTGGGCATAGGAGGGTTAATGGGATAACAGGTTGGGAACAGCTCACACTGACAGAAAGGTCAATAATCCCCCCCCCCCCCCCAGTGCAAGTTAAAGGGATCTTTAACCCTAACAACCCCGAACCTATCAAACTCCAACAGTTGGTTTTGTTGTATTTTGATGGACTCATTACTGTATAGCCCTGACAGGGATACGTTGCATGGGGTCGGGTGTCCCAATTCCATCCAAGTACAAAAGTTGGGTGTTAGTGTTACTACATGGTGTTGGATTTTGGTAGATTCAGGAATGTTCTTAGCCAAAACCATTGTGGGGGTTATGGTTAAAAAGAAAATCACACTGTTATTTTTAACAACGTTTGCAATTTTATGTCATAACAGGCTATGGACCATGCAGAACATGACATCCCAGAGGAATACAGACGTCCACCCCCTTATAACCCCTACAACTCTTCTGAAAACTCCAATAGCACCACAAGAAATGGAACAGGAAACAACGACTCCGCAAAACCAAAGACTAAGGTGCCACCCCCACGACCCCCGCCTCCAAGACGGGCCAAGAGCGAGGAAGATGATATCGTTAAGAAGCTCAAAGTCACCAAAGTGAGATGGTTCTACAAGGAAGACTCCAGTAAGAAGTGGGTGCCGTTCATTGGGTACGATTCCTGCCAGTTGGAGTGGAAGTATCGGAAGGTTTATGAACAGGGCGAGGTGGAGGACGACACTGAGGGGAACATTGATAGAATTCTGGTCAGAGGAGGGCTCTATGAGGTGGATATCTTAGACAGGAAGTGCCATTCGTTGTACTGGTCAGGTAAGTGAGAACAGCTGGTGAGAGTTGGGATACTGGAATACTTTTACAAGGCAAAAAGTAATTTACCCCAACTTAGCTGGCAGTTTGGATTTTTATACCTGGTAATGTTAAACAAGCTTGTCACGGACAGGATCCTGGCTTTGATAATATTAATTCCAACCCAATTTGTTCATGCAAAATAATGGTTATTGACCCTGCTTTTTGAACCTAGCAGGTCCTTTCTCAAAGAAAAGGTTTGAAACGTAAGGCCAATAAGCAGGATTTTGCATTTGTACTGCAGGTCATTAACAGCTAATTCTCTATTTATTCAAATTTGGTCATGTTTGTTTTACAGAAATATTTACAGTTTAAAGGCTTACTGTTATCTGACATAATAATACAAGCTTGGTTTTTGTATAAACATGTATAAATGTATGTATATTCTTTCATCCGTTTACATATTTATAAGTAAAGTGTACATAAATTGTTTGTTTGTTTTTCTTTGTTGAGTACAGATGAGACAGTTGATGTCATGCGTGGTACATGGTTCTACTATGGTAATTCAGAACCCTTGGATGAGAATATTGCCATCCAGATTGAGACAGAACACTTCGCTGAGTTCGGAGGGCAGAAAATTTCAGCTGACACACCACCAGCAAAGGGTCCTAAGAAAGGTAATTCAATGTATCCCTTCACGTATCCCATTGCACCCTTATACCTTACCCTTTACAGGGTACAATTACCTAGGATATTCAGCGGGCACATCACTAGCGAAGGGTCCTAAGCAAGATAGTTCAATGTATCCCTTCACTTAGCCCATTGAACCCTTACCTTTTACAGGATACAATTACCTAGGATATTTAGCGGGCACACCACTAACAAAGGGTCCTAAGCAAGGTAGTTCAATGTATCCCTTCACTTATCCCATTGTAGCCTTACCCTCTGCAGGGTACAATTTGTCGCAGTTTTCATATTCGTCCACGTCATGGTAAAATCGCGTTACAAGATATAAGTGATTGAAGTTGGTCAAGTTTTAAAACTGCGGTTTTGATGTCATTTTAATATCGAAGATCATTAATTTTTACTTTGTTAGAAAGCTGAAATATCAAATGATACGTAACTGTATTCGTTTTGTAGAGGAAAATATCTATAAATGAGTAACAGACTTATAAACCAAACAGTCACTTTGTGCATTAGTATAGGGACACGTGTCAACTTCGTGGAACACACGTGTGGCGTGATCGAATTGTGTCACTTAAAAACATGCTGTTCGCATAAAATATATGCAGTAATACATGCACAAGGCTGCGATTGGTCACTTTGTGAAAACTTAAAACCACAGTTGACTTCAATTTTACAAAAACTTAATTACTTTAATTAGAAAACTAGATAGTTTTGAGGATTAAAACTTGGTGAAATGAAAGATAACAGTATTTGAAGTCCAAATGTTGACTAAACTCATTTTCCCAAAAAATACAATTTTTTTTGCAATCTGTCACTTCGTGAAACTGCGACGAATTATCTAGGATATTTAGCAGGCACACCATTAGCGAAGGGTCCTAAGAAAGGTTATAATGCATAATTCAGTGTATCATTCACTTATCCCATTGCACCCTTACACTTACAGGGTACAATAACCTAGGTTATATTGGTCATGAAAGGGTGATTCTACCTTATGAAAACGCAAGACATGTCAAGCGTCAGATGTGACCTGGTGTCTCCCAGCTTATAGACATGTCAAGCGTCAGATGTGACCTGGTGTCTCCCAGCTTATAGACATGTCAAGCGTCAGATGTGACCTGGTGTCTCCCAGCTTATAGTATTTTAAGGGGGCATTTGTCAGGCATCATCTAATCCATTCGTGGATCATTCTTAACTTCCTGGGAAGTATGCAGCCCCTGCAGCCTGTTTGGCACTCATCAGCTAATCAAACACAGTAAACATGTCTGCCCAGGCAGGTTGCATTTATACTCCTAGGTGAAGAGAAGCAATTCATGGTTAACAGAGTTAGATCTTAATGGTGGTCCACTGGCCAAATACCAGTTAAAAGGGCATGGAACCTTTCAAATCCTCTCTTACTAGACCAGCTGGCTAGTCAAAATCACAAAGACTGTACTGCTACCTAAATGGATTTATTCATGTTCAACTATACTACTCAAAACAATTTAGGGAACACCGGAATAATCTCAGTTAAAGCAAGATCATTTATTTCAGATAAACACAATGTTTCACAGAATTGATGAGAAACAACTGCACAATGAAACAGATGATAAAAGATGCATGTAGTGATTACACATTTCATGACATGACTACTGAAAGAGAGAGGGGGTTGCAAATGAAAATCCCGGTTCATGGAACATTTCAATAACGGGTGTGACCACCTGATGTTAAAAATCCACTGTTCCCTAAATTGTTTTGAGTAGTATATTTAGGAAAGGAACAACCAAGCAGGTTTCTTTAAAAGTATCACATTGTGATCACAAAACCATTAACCCTAACTCTCTAGACAACAAAAGCAGTTGGAGGATTTTGAAGGATTTTTATTGTTCAGTAACAATGCTTAGGGAGTTAGGGTTAATTCCTGGATTGAGAACAATAGACCTGTCAATTATACTGCTGGCCCTTTAACGTTCAATTTTAATTCTAGTCAAGGGAGTTATCCACTAAATTTAAAAGAGTGTTCTTAGGCTTCATAAGAAATGGTTATCAGTCAAATAAGTAGTTGACCCATGGAGGAAGGAACATGGCCAGATAGTTCTTTCCAAATGTAAAAAGAACTGGGGGTACAACTCGACGTTTCGATCAGTATGCTCTGATCGTCCTCAGGAGAATGCCGGACTCTGGAAAATGCTGCTACTTAAGTAGGCTGCTGGAGGATCATCCCATGAATGGATGCTGGAGGATTAGTTCCTCACAGTTTCCCGCCTGCGCAGTTTCCCGCCTGCGCAGTTTCCCGCCTGCGCAGTTTCCCGCCTGCGCGCCTCAACGAACTAATCCTCCAGCATCCATTCATGGGATGATCCTCCAGCAGCCTACTTAAGTAGCAGCATTTTCCAGAGTCCGGCATTCTCCTGAGGACGATCAGAGCATACTGATCGAAACGTCGAGTTGTACCCCCAGTTCTTTTCAGAACTAATTACTACTCAATTGAGATTCCACATGGTGTCACCGCAATTAGTCTTACTTATTATTATTATTATTAGTTTATTAAAAAACACACCTTTTGCAACCCAAAGGCTGAATTGCACAGTGCGTATACATGAAACAACTACAATAAATTGCAACATCCATTAAATTTGAATAAAGATAAAAATAATAAAGAGTAAATTACTTCATTTGTTAAGTAGTCTAGTGAGGTATTGCACAGGACTGTTCCTGAATCTGTTCGAGGTGAAAGAGTGCTCTTCAAGGACCCGATTTGATCTGAGGTTCATAGAGTGTGAACTTTTAGTTTTAGGGAACCATTCGCTAAATCTACCCGAGTTGTAAGTTTTAATGGCAAATTTGGTACAAAGAGAGGTTCTTCTATCATGGAGGGGTGTCAGACCTAAAGTGGATAACGCTTCATCGTAGTGGATATATTTATTTCCTAGAATGATACGGCAAACTCTTTTTTGAATAGATTCAATACGGTTTGATTGTGCGAGTGTGATGCTGGAATGCCAAACAGGGGCTGCGTATTCAACAATAGGTCCAACATAACCCATATTTGCATATTTATAAGCTTTTACTCCAGTTTGATTACTTACAGATAATATCAAAAACATGTTTTTGACTAATAATGAGTAGTCCCCATGGTTCTCCCTGAACCATGTTCTCACTTAGCGACAGTTGAGAAATGAGTTGTCCACAAAGGTTCTTTTCAGAATCCTTAACCTCAGCGATAATTGAGATAAACACATGGTGTTACCGCAAACCCAAACGATATGACCAATAATGGTTATGATGTAATTTTTCAGAAAACAATAAAAAAAAATGGCTTGCTTAGTTACATGTACAAACTTAAGTAATAAACACAAATGAATAAAAAAAAGACTGAATGCTAATTAAATGGTTTTTGCTCTCTTTTTATTTGTTCAGTGTTAAAGCAACTCAGATTTAAAGATCACCATGTCGACTGGAACAGTATTAAAGATGTTTTCATGTACAGCAACTCGACAAGCTCCAGGATTGCACGTTCCATTGGAACCAGTATTGGGCTTTCTAAAGGTACAAATAAAACACAAAACATTGATGGTTATGGGTGTGTCCTACCCCCCCGCTTCCAGGCACCACCCCTTCATTGCTTTATTGAATTACATTTGTCAGTGTGGTTATGCCTCAAGCTTTGCTGTAACCGGTACAATCATATGGAATAATTTGCATATACAGTTGAGAACCATGACTTCTCTAACCTCATTCAAATCCGAACTACGTAAAACGTTCAGTCAGTAACATATACTTTTAGATGTCACAAAATATGTCCGAATTCTGTTAACGATGTTGTACATGTAGGTAAAACTTGTAGCTTTGCATGGTGAGGATGATAAGTAAGACTAATTGCGGTGACACCATGTGGAATCTCAATTGAGTAGTAATTAGTACAACTCGACGTTTCGATCAGTATGCTCTGATCGTCCTAAGGACGATCAGAGCATACTGATCGAAACGTCGAGTTGTACCCCCAGTTCTTTTCAGAACTAATTACTACTCAATTGAGATTCCACATGGTGTCACCGCAATTAGTCTTACTTGTTGTACATGTAGTTGTAATAGTTATAACAATATAACAATATAACTACAATATTTATAACAATTATGCACTAATCCCATATGCTTTTACTTTTTTGTATTGTATTTGTAATGTATTGTACTTGTACATGTGTATAGTCATTTGTATGCAGGGCCCCAATGGAAACCAGTTTTAAACTGTTTGGGCATACCCTGGGTAAAGAAATGTAATAATAATAATAATAAAGTTGCTTTTATTCTTTTATTCCTAAAAAAGGTTAAATCCAGTACATTTTGGTCTGTAATGTCTGTAAATGAATCCATTGTATAAGAATCAATAGATATGAATAAAACCTAACATTCCAACTAGGGACGGTAGAAATTAATTTTGGAAGTTATTTCATCAATGTTTCTTAAACAACAGCATCACATATATTTCAAGGGACTTTTAGTACCATCATCAACCTAACACCAAGTATGTTTTATGTAAAACTGTGATAATTTATGTATCTTCAGTGTACTAATATTAATTTATTTTGCTATTAACCCTAACCTTCCCAAATCCTTCAAAATCCTCTTTGCTAAAATGAAGGATTTTGAAGGATTTGGGTTATTTGGAAATTGGAGTGGTGAAGGATTGAGGGCAGATGTGATTATTTGCTTGGTGGATTATGGAGGATTGAGGTTATCAGGCTATATTTGACACTGGATGAAAATGGAGGATTGAGGTTACATTGTATATGTTGGTCTGTCCAAAGAATGATTCTGGAGGTTTGAGGTTATTCGTTATACTTGCCTTCCTTCCTCCATGGTACATGTACATCCAGGTTTGTTGTAGTTATTGCAAGGTCAGTGCTTGGGTCAGTGGACACTGTTTATTGCTCCATGCATGCAGGGAGGGTCCCTGGCCATGTACATGTATCACAGATTAGAAACGCATGTGTGCATACATGTCATCTGCATACAGTGGTAGTGGTCATTGTGCTTGCTTTACTACTGAAGGATTTTAGAGGATTTAGGTTATGTAAGCAAGTGGGCCTAGGGAGTTAGGGTTAAACCAATTTTCTCATTATAAATATCTCATTTCAGAGTATATGTTTCCTTTCTAAAAGGAAATTATCAATGTTCTGTTTCAAATATAAATTGACGATAAAATAACAAAAACACGGGTGATACATCTTGAACAATATTAATGAGTAGAATATTGAATATGGTATAAATTTGTTGGTGTGTATTTCTATAATGGTTTTTCCCTGGATACAACGTGTATTTGATATATAATTGATGGATTGTTTTCCTCAGCTTCTACTAGTGGTTATCGTATCGTCCGCGGTTACCACGAGGAATCAACTCTAGATGACAAACCACCTCCTATCAGTCATCTTGTGTTTGTCGTCCACGGTGTTGGTCAGATTATGGACCGGAGTAATATCATCAAAAGCTGCTCGGAGTGAGTTCATTGTCTCAGTTAATTAGACAAATTAAATTATTTGGTTGCTCTGAAGTCATGAACAACAACAAAAAAACGATGCAAACATCAAAATTGCTGAAAGCCGTTGTGAAAAACCATGCATTCAGTAACTAGTCAGGTGCTTGCAGGGAACAAGTTTTTTTTTCCAAAGTATCCCACAGCAAACTGTTTAGGCAAAAACATTTGTGTTGACAAACCACCTCCATTGTGTCCGATCTGGTTCCTCCTATCAGCGTGTTTAAGCGGGAAACCAGGCTTTCTGCTTGTTCTCACCCATACACTCTAGTTTTGCCGAGATGTAGAACAAAGAGCTATTCCAACAGCTTTTTTCCACGTACTGCATCTCTTTGGAACTCCTTGCCTGATGCATGTTTCCCTCCATCCTACAATCTAGACGGCTTTAAGAGGAATATCAATTCCTACCTTCAGTCCCCCTGAGTTATTTTCATCTTTTATGTTTCTCTTCTTGTAGCCCCTTACCAAGAGTGGCTTTTAGCCTTGTTTGGGGCGAACTTGCATTAAAAAAAAACAAAAAAATGCTAATTTTGAAGAGTAATTCTTTATGTTTGTGTAGCAAATTTTACAAAGCAGTTGGCTGTGCGATAGAAACAAAATCATTCTCCCTTTGAGTGTCACAGTAATTTATTTTTATGCATATTTGCTCCAAACAAGGCTAAAAGCCACTCAAGGTACAGGGCTACAATAGAAGAAAAATAAAAAGTAAATACTCAGAGGAGTTGAATGTGGGAATTAAGATTCCTCTTGAAACAGGATAGATCGTAGGATGGAGGGAAACATGCACCAGGCAAGGAATTCCAAAGAGATGCTGCACGTGTGACAACTGACTAAAATTCTTCAATACATTTACAAAACTCCCACTTCTCCCACTTCTTCCAGTTTAAGAAAAGGAAGTGAGAAGACTATCAACAAGCACTTCCCTGACCTGAAGGATCCAGCGTGCACCAAGCGCGTAGAGTTCCTCCCAGTAGAATGGCGTTCCTCACTCTCGCTAGACAGTGGTGTCGTCGCGGCAATAACCCCACAGAAGCTGAAGGGATTACGTCATGTGCTCAATAGTACTGGTATGGATATACTGTACTATACAAGCCCATTGTATAGATCAGAGGTAAGATGAATAATAATAAGGGAATCCTCCTACTACTACAAGGGTCAAAATCAGTCAAAATGTCGATATACTTGCTACGGTATATCTAGTGCACTGAAAAGTCAAACACTGTCAAATCTTATGTGTAGTAAGTACATTTACAGGTCAAATTGAGTCGACTATTTTTGACTGGAAAAAACATTGTCTGGTATTGTTCAGGGTGGTCAAACTGACAGTAAAAACCAGTCAAAAATGCCCCAGTTTGCACATTTGGGTCAACAGTGAAAACAGGCAGTTGACTGATGTTGACCTCTATAGCTACTTGCCACTGTTGACCCAAATATGCACGCAGGGGCATTTTTTACTGGTTTTTACTGTCATTTTGACCACCCTGAACAATACCAGACAATGCTTGTACCAGTCAAAAACAGTTGACTGATTTTTAACCTGTAAATGTACTTACTACACGTAAGGTTTGACAGTGTTTGACTTTTAAGTGCACGAGATATACCTTGGCAAGTATATCAACATTTTGACTGATTTTGACCCTTGTAGTATTAGGGGGGTTAATACAAATTATGATAATAATAAAATTGTATATAGCACCAATACCCCCCCCCCCAAATAAGACACTACAATGATACAAATAAAGAGGAAGGAGACTAATATTGCCTTTTTCAGATTGTTAAAGGTCTCCACACCCAGATGTGTCGCCTGTACTCTATATTCTGTTCCCGTAACCCTGGTTTTGAGCCAAATGGAGGAAAAGTGTCCATCTTTGCTCACTCTCTAGGCTGTGTGATAGTGTACGACATACTGACTGGTTGGAACCCTATCCACCTCTATGATCAGTACCTTAATAACGAGCAAGGGAGCCACCCCGATCTGGACTCTGTGAGTCCTAACCACCAGGAATTGGCTGCGGAACTAAATTACGCTCGGAAAAAGTATGCCATTAGGTTTCCTCTCATCTGTCTTTTTCTGAATTTCAGACACTGACAGATATCTTATTGTAAGAAAAAATATTGTTTTATAATGAATTAATTCAAAGCTTTTCACTTTTAGTATTATAGAGAATTAGCTTTTGCAAACTGCTTACCAACCTAAAGGACCTGTAGTATAAATGCAAAATAATGGTTATTGGCCTTATGTCACTTTTAGTGTTCACGGACATGACTTTGTTTCAAGGCAAATGCTTCTGTTCTTCTTTTGAAAGATCATAACAAATTGATTCATTTTAAAAAGGAGTGTACGCCTTTGGTAGTTAGCTGATTTATAATCTAAAATCTTTCTTGATGCAAAGTTGGTGAAGGTATCAAACATCCTGATAAATTATTTCGTCTGACATGCCGTCACTTTTGAGAAAAATGAAATATATTACACACTTTAATGGATCTATTTTCCACACTAGAATTGATGCACAATAATCTGAATGCATTTTCGCTTTTTTTTCTCATTTTATGACTCGATGAAATGAGGTGAAACTTTCCAGTGTTAATTTCTGTACATATCTCTCTTCATTCTTATAAAGTATGTAAACCAAAATTATTCAGAAGATCATGGGGTACCTATCTGTCCTAGACATCCTGTTTATGTGTATCCCTGATAGAATTGGTAAATTCAAAATATAATGAAACGGAAGACACCCCCCTTCCACCTGATCCACCATTATTTGTTAGTAGCCTCATGATCATGATAATTGCTTGTTACCAACAGAGTGGCTGAGCTTGAGGACAGACTACTAGCCACCAACCAAGTTGCTGTGAGCATCAAGTCTCCCAAACTAGATTTTCACGTAAGTCCTCAACCTTCCATATACGTTCAGTTTTAGCATTGCTGTAAAATACACTGTTCCAGCCCATCAATCAAACGACACGGATTAACCAATAGGATTAAGCCTTTCTATGTGGTGTGCCATGGTCGAGCGGATTAGTGCATCAAATTTGTATTCTGATGGCTGAGTCGTCAGAATGTGGGTTCGAATCCAGACCGCGACCGTGCTGCTTGTGTCCTTGAGCAAGACACTTTACCATAATTGCTTCTCTCCACCCAGGTGTAAATGGGTACCTGTGAGGGCAGAGTTGGTTGTTGTGTTTGATTAGCCCTATATGTGCCAAAAATGGCAGCAATTGAGCTGTATACTCCCCAGGGAGCTGAGATGGTTTCAGGAATGATTTATGAGCCTGATGAGCAGGGGTAATAATGTAATGCGCCTTGAGCACCAATTTGGTGGATATGTGCACTATATAAGTCCACATTATTATTATTTTTATTATTATTTCTATGACAATTGTTACTAGGTAGGTCAAGTGCGTAAACGCAAGTGGCGTGACCAAGCTTTGGTAAGGGTGGGCAGGTACTATTGCCATAACTAGAATGCTCTACAGGAGGGCCTTGCATTGTAATCCCAGCTGCCCTTATCACCAAGTCTTTATGTCATTGTGAGAAAAATTCATCTAGGATTGAAGCATTTATGTCCCTTATTTTGCAGATGTTTTACTTTTACAGGTCACTGCATTTGGTATATTAATTTTAACATTGTAATTTTAAACTTAGCTTAAATTTTTAGCTTTCTTAGCTATATTTAGCATAGGGCCATGGGCAATTATAAAATGAAATGTTTCCTTTTATGAGGTTCTTTATCAGCAGACCTCTTCAGTATTGATTAATAATATATTTTAGATTAACTCAGTGATTTCACACATGATAAGGTCATATTATCGTTGCTGCTGCATAAATGAGCCAGTAATTTGTAGTCACTGTGTTCATCTTAAACTAGGACATCAATTCCATGCCCTGTTGAAAGTCTACTCCGATCGTGATGATACTGCCCTTTTAATTTTTGCTATACATTTGACTAATATCTAAATATTACAATGCAGAAACTGACATCAGCTTTATTTTAACAGCAATTTCCTTTTTAATCAGATTATTCCAATTTAACTTGAGAAAAGGAAAACGGATACTATAAAATGACACAATTCACAAAATAGTAGTGTAAAGCATGGTTCTGCAATAATTAAGTCACAAAATAAATATATAGTTCTTCCCGTCATAAATAAATTTTCGCACCTAATTACAAACAGTGAAATATCTGATTATAAGGTATTTGGTTTGCTTTGCTATGTTGCCTGAAATTGCTGGTTAAATAATGACAAACATGGGAAATACATCTTTATAAGATTTATGTTTGTTTTTGGTGTCTGAGTTGTTTTATCCTTTCATCTTCTGAGTAGTAATTTTAATTTGATTATTTCAAATTTTCTATTTAGCTTGATAGTTTCTTTTGTGTGGGCTCTCCTTTGGCCGTCTTCCTGGTGATGAGAGGTTTCCGTGCTCAAGGAAGTGGATCCATAAGCCACATCATTCCCAAATCAATCTGCAAACAGATCTTCAATATTTACCATCCTGCTGATCCTATTGTAAGTCGTCTTTCATTTTGTCAGTCCTGTGGTTTCTCAGGATTTTTCCTGATTTTACAAATCTCCCTTTTCCTCAACATTTTCTTGAAAGATGAGAAGTAGCCACCAAGGAAAGAAAGAAGTAGCCTCTAATTTCTTGTTTGTTGGGATGTGGAGAGTCTGTAAATCCTCCAAAATTAAACATCCAGGAGGTTCAGGGGACTTTGTCCTCTAGACCAAAGGGAGACCCAGGCGTACTACACACAGGAGGTTCAGTGGGCTTTGTCCTCTAGACCAAAGGGAGACCCAGGCTCACTACCCACAGGAGGTTCAGTGGGCTTTGTCCTCTAGACCAAAGGGAGACCCAGGCCTGCTACCCACAGGAGGTTCAGGGGGCTTTGTCCTCTAGACCAAAGGGAGACCCAGGCTCACTACCCACAGGAGGTTCAGTGGGCTTTGTCCTCTAGACCAAAGGGAGACCCAGGCCTGCTACCCACAGGAGGTTCAGGGGGCTTTGTCCTCTGACCAAAGGGAGACCCAGGCTCACTACCCACAGGAGGTTCAGTGGGCTTTGTCCTCTAGACCAAAGGGAGACCCAGGCCTGCTACCCACAGGAGGTTCAGGGGGCTTTGTCCTCTAGACCAAAGGGAGACCCAGGCTCACTACCCACAGGAGGTTCAGTGGGCTTTGTCCTCTAGACCAAAGGGAGACCCAGGCCTGCTACCCACAGGAGGTTCAGGGGGCTTTGTCCTCTAGACCAAAGGGAGACCCAGGCTCACTACCCACAGGAGGTTCAGTGGGCTTTGTCCTCTAGACCAAAGGGAGACCCGGGCTCACTACCCACAGGAGGTTCAGGGGGCTTTGTCCTCTAGACCAAAGGGAGACCCAGGCTCACTACCCACAGGAGGTTCAGTGGGCTTTGTCCTCTAGACCAAAGGGAGACCCGGGCCTACTACCCATTTTTCAGGATTATTTATTTTTGTCAAATCACACCCCAGATTTTGGATAGAAGATTCTGTTTAAGGCACTATACATTAAAGTGGTAATCTCGGGAAAACATTGGTGTATAGTTGACGATCAAACATCACTTGAAATATTTCTGTCTCGGGTGCTATCATATAATTAGTGAAATAATTCCGAAATAAATTTCTGTCATCCGAAACAGAAGTTCCATGTTGGGATGAATAAGAACAATCTGAATACATGTTTCAGTAGTTTCTTTGTTAACGACATAATGTAATAATCCGAGACAGGTTGGTGTGGATATGTTTACAGACATTTTACAGAAAGTAAATCTGCTCAGAGCACATCCTAGCTCTCTACCAGTGAAATTGCACCCAATGTCTTGATAATAGCCACTTTGGCGTCAAGTGAGTGTTGTTCGTACACTTTATGCGCATGTTATAATGCTACACGCCTGTTTACTTCTCCCAGCCAGTCACCATAACATACTGTCGCTGCCTTATTAATCAAAAGGTATCTAACAAAATGTGCCCTCAACAGCTCATGCACAGTGCGGAAAGGGGCTTAAAGGGGCTTAAAGGGGCAGTATCGTCACGATCAATAGGGCATGGAATCTGAGTGCTATTTTTCGATTAACTGAGTGACTGCCATAATACCTCACATGATAAGGTCATATTACCATTGCTGCTGCATAAATGAGCTAGTAATATTCAGTCACTGTGTTCATCTTAAACGAGGCCACCGATTCCATGCCCTGTTGAAAGTCTGCTCTGATTCCGACAAAACTGCCCCTCTAAAGTTGTTGGTCCTGATCTCGGATAGAAATTAGCTGTAGATAGTGGCCTCACATCTTAGCGGCTTACATCTTAACCATCTCTTCATGTTATTATCTTTGCTCATTAGGCGTACCGTCTTGAGCCTCTCATGCTGAAACACTATGCCACCGTCAACCCCTTACCCATCCATCGAACAGACTCACCCAAACAGACCCCATATGACCAAATGAAAGACACAGCGCTCCCCATGAGTCGTACCGCAGGAGAAGAGATGGTTGTTTCAGAGACAGGGGCTTCATATGCAGTAGTAACTTCATCTGCAGCAGGTGCTAACGCAAAACCTCCAATGAGTCGAACCACGTCTTTCACGGGTATGTTCAGTTTTCTTCAGGACTGTGATTCCCCAGGATTTTTCCTGATTTCAGGATTTTTTACAAATCTCCCTTTGCCTCAAAAGAAGTAGCCACATAGGAAAGAAAGAAGTAAACTGTATTGTGTCCAAACGTCTAGTTTCTTGTTTGTGGGGATGTGGAGAGTCTGTAAATCCTCCAAAATTACACATCCAGGAGGTTCAGGGGGCTTTGTCCTCTAGACCAAAGGGAGACGCAGGCCTGCTACCCACAGGAGGTTCAGGGGGGGCTTTGGCCTCTAGACCAAAGGGAGACGCAGGCCAGCTACCCACAGGAGGTTCAGGGGGCTCTGTCCTCTAGACCAAAGGGAGACCCAGGCCTGCTACCCACAGGAGGTTCAGGGAGCTCTGTCCTCTAGACCAAAGGGAGACCCAGGCCAGCTACCCACAGGAGGTTCAGGGGGCTCTGTCCTCTAGACCAAAGGGAGAGACCCTGGTCCGCTATCCATTTTTCAACATTATGATGTCCAGTGCTTAAGATGTACAGTTCTGTGACTCACATTTTTGCCTGAAGTATGAACCAGCCTCTACTCCTTGGAATGTCGTGGATGAACAGTCTAGTTTATAGGACTCAAGTTCTGGTGTTGTCAGAATGTCGGTTTGAATCCCGGCCTGGCTGGTCGCGGCGCTTGTGTCCTTGAGCAAAACACTTAACCATAATTGTTTCATCCTTCGGATGGGACATTAACCCTAACCATCCTCAATCCTCCAAAATCCTCCTTGCAGTTTTGGAGGATTTTGGAGGATTGAGGATGAATGGTGATTGAAGCATATGAGGATTTTGGAGGATTGATGATGAATGGTGTTTGAAAAACATGAGGAATTTGGAGGATTGAGGATGAATGGTGTTTGAAAAACATGAGGATTTTGGAGGACTGGTGTGGTAGGAGTTGCTGGAATGTGGTACTATTTAATTTTCATTTTTCTCACTCGGCAAGGTAAGTACTGGTACTCCATCTGTTTCACAGTGCTGTACATGCAGCCAGTACTAGTAGTACTACCCTGCCAGACGCATCAGATTGCATCGTTTGTCAAAGTGACTTGGCTGCAGAGTGCAGCAAGATCCATCTGGTCACAAATCTCAAGGCCGAACTGCCTCAGAGTCTGTGGTCACCCAACGCAGCAGGATACAACTCTGGCATTGTTCAATGGGACCAGCTCTCAATAGCCTCAGACTTGGCTGCTTATGCACTGGTGTTGACAGCTGAATGCATCAAAGTGCACCAGACTTTTCCACCTGATGCACTGTGCTGCGTCTGGCAGGGTTAGGGTTACTAATGCACAGTGGTAGTCTGTCTATGTACACTAGGTCACACATGTGTGACCTAGTATACCAGTACACCAGTACACAGTATACCAGTACACAAACAGACCTTACACTGTGTACCATTGTTTCAAGGACAAGTCTCCCATTGTTTATAGTTATTACTGGTCATAAACAAGGTACTCCCCTTACTGCACTGTGTCCTGACCTAAGCTCATATTTCATATTGGGTAGTTGTAAACCCAGCACTGTTTTTATGGTTGCAGGATTTTGGAGGATTGAGGAGGTGAGCACCACTTATTTTGAACATAGTGCAAAATTTTGGAGGATTTTGGAGGATTGAGGATGAATGCATTTTTTGGGGTAGGGCAATCGAAGGATTTTGAAGGATTGAGGATGGTACCCAGCAACTAGGGTCTAGTGCATTAGAGTTAAGCCGTAGGTCCTGTGTACTAGATTATTAACCCTCCTACTACTACAAGGGTCAAAATCAGTCAAAATTTTGAATTACTTGACAAGATATATCTAGTGCACTTAAAAGTCAAATCTTACGTGTAGTAAGTACATTTTACAGGTCAAAATGAGTCAACCGTTTTTGTCTGGTATTGGTGAGGGTGGTCAAAATTACAGTAAAAACCAGTCAAAAATGCCCCTGTGTGCACATTTGGGTCAACAGTCAAAACAGGCAGTTGACTGGTTTTGTAGCTACTTCCCACTAAAGGCAGCAATAGTAGGAGGGTTAAAGTACTGCACGTAAAAGAACCCAGAACACTTATCGTGGAAGAGTAGGGGTTTACCCCGGTGTTTCTGGTTCACATAGCAAGCGCCCTTGTTTACAGGTTTCCTCGGGCTTCCAAGCTACATTGCTTAAGTGTGGTTTTGAGGGATAATAATAATGAGGGATAATAATACAATAATAATACTCTTGTCTTGTCTGTAGAAGGAATAGGAGGATTCCTAGCCAGATTTTCCCGGTCTGAAGAATGTAACCCAGACTTTGATGCTCTTGAGGATCTACAAAGAGCGGTGGATAGATTTGATGAGGATGCTGTGAGCATTCAGGCAGGCATCTCATCAGAGTTGGATAGTGTGGGTAAGTAGCATGGCAATTGTTCATTGTTTGTGTAACAGGTCTGTGTTTTCTCCAGATTCATTCCTGATTTCGGGTCTTAACAAATCTTCCCCTCTCTCCAGTCTAGTTTCTGGAAAACAAAGAAAAAGGTAGCCCAATTTGTGTCAGCAACCAATATTATACTGTTTTTGATGCAGAGCCTGTAAATTGTATTTTTTATTGTTTTTATTTACTGTAAGTGTAAGGGGTTACATATGCGATATGTCATCCACCATTTAAGCAAGATTACATTTGTTGATGTTTTTCTTAAACTTAAATAGATCGTAAGTTGGTGGAAAGCAATCAGTTGGAAGGGCGTTCCATTTTGGGAGTTTATACAGTAATAAATTCATGGGGGTTCAGCCCTCTGGACCTATGCACACAATCGGACCCACAAGCTGTATTTTGAAATGTTTTACTTTTATCCAGTTAAATTTAATTGTTTTCATTTCATAGACTTTGCATGTCTTACTTTTTCATTTATCTCCTGTCTGTATTCTCATAATTATTTTCTCTTTGACCCTCAACTCTCAGGGTTTATGTCTCTCTGTTTCTTCTCTCCTACACCCCCTCCCAAAATGTCCATAAAATATCTGTCCAAACAAGTTATTTTCTCTCATAATGGTACTTCTTCCATATGCTTTTAATTGATTTCAGGCATGACCTCCTTGTTTTTTTTAAATTCTGGCCATCCCCCCCAAAATCGATGATGATACCAGCATCCGGCTGTTACAATAATGACAATGGACAGTGGTTTCTGCTGACTCTGGCATGGATATCCCTAGCACATACATTAACCCTAACCCTCCCAAATCCCCCAAAATCCTCTTTGCCAAAGTGAGGGGTTTTGAAGGATTGAGGTTACATGCTACATGTTCTTTGCAAAAGTGGAGGATTTTGGAGGATTGAGGTTATTAGGCATACTTGCCTTTCCATGGTACATGTACATCCATGTTTGTTGTAGTGATTGCAAGGTCAGTGCTTGGGTCAGTGGACACTGTTTATTGCTCCATGCATGCAGGGAGGGTCCCTGGCCATGTACGTATCACAGATTAGAAACACATGTGTGCATACATGTCATGTGCTTGCTTTACTACTGAAGGATTTTGGAGGATTCAGGTTATGTGTAAGCAAATGGTCCTAGGGAGTTAGGAAGTATTCAGGTTATGTGTAAGCAAATGGGCCTAGGGAGTTAGGAAGTATTCAGGTTATGTGTAAGCAAATGGGCCTAGGGAGTTAGGAAGGATTCAGGTTATGTGTAAGCAAATGGGCCTAGGGAGTTAGGAAGGATTCAGGTTATGTGTAAGCAAATGGGCCTAGGGAGTTAGGAAGTATTCAGGTTATGTGTAAGCAAATGGGCCTAGGGAGTTAGGAAGTATTCAGGTTATGTGTAAGCAAATGGGCCTAGGGAGTTAGGAAGGATTCAGGTTATGTGTAAGCAAATGGGCCTAGGGAGTTAGGAAGGATTCAGGTTATGTGTAAGCAAATGGGCCTAGGGAGTTAGGAAGTATTCAGGTTATGTGTAAGCAAATGGGCCTAGGGAGTTAGGAAGGATTCAGGTTATGTGTAAGCAAATGGGCCTAGGGAGTTAGGAAGGATTCAGGTTATGTGTAAGCAAATGGGCCTAGGGAGTTAGGAAGGATTCAGGTTATGTGTAAGCAAATGGGCCTAGGGAATTAGGAAGGATTCAGGTTATGTGTAAGCAAATGGGCCTAGGGAGTTAGGAAGGATTCAGGTTATGTGTAAGCAAATGGGCCTAGGGAGTTAGGAAGGATTCAGGTTATGTGTAAGCAAATGGGCCTAGGGAGTTAGGAAGTATTCAGGTTATGTGTAAGCAAATGGGCCTAGGGAGTTAGGAAGGATTCAGGTTATGTGTAAGCAAATGGGCCTAGGGAGTTAGGAAGGATTCAGGTTATGTGTAAGCAAATGGGCCTAGGGAGTTAGGAAGGATTCAGGTTATGTGTAAGCAAATGGGCCTAGGGAGTTAGGAAGGATTCAGGTTATGTGTAAGCAAATGGGCCTAGGGAGTTAGGAAGGATTCAGGTTATGTGTAAGCAAATGGGCCTAGGGAGTTAGGAAGGATTCAGGTTATGTGTAAGCAAATGGGCCTAGGGAATTAGGAAGGATTCAGGTTATGTGTAAGCAAATGGGCCTAGGGAGTTAGGAAGGATTCAGGTTATGTGTAAGCAAATGGGCCTAGGGAGTTAGGAAGGATTCAGGTTATGTGTAAGCAAATGGGCCTAGGGAGTTAGGAAGGATTCAGGTTATGTGTAAGCAAATGGGCCTAGGGAGTTAGGAAGGATTCAGGTTATGTGTAAGCAAATGGGCCTAGGGAGTTAGGAAGGATTCAGGTTATGTGTAAGCAAATGGGCCTAGGGAGTTAGGAAGGATTCAGGTTATGTGTAAGCAAATGGGCCTAGGGAGTTAGGAAGGATTCAGGTTATGTGTAAGCAAATGGGCCTAGGGAGTTAGGAAGGATTCAGGTTATGTGTAAGCAAATGGGCCTAGGGAGTTAGGAAGGATTCAGGTTATGTGTAAGCAAATGGGCCTAGGGAGTTAGGAAGGATTCAGGTTATGTGTAAGCAAATGGGCCTAGGGAGTTAGGGTTAAAGGAAGAACATAGTCTGGCTCCACAATTATACATATATAAAACATAAACATGCAGGAAACATATGCCATGCGTGTGTGTTAACATGTACGTATACCATGTAGTGTGAAAAAACATCACTTCCTACATAAGCATACCTGCCAACTATTACAAATTTTTTCAGGAATTACGAAAGTACAAATTAATTTACACATGTATGTAGTAGGTTTTTGTTTAATTTATTTGCAGTTGGTCATCTTGACCATCATTATTGTTTCAATACAAATTGGTCGGTTTCATTACGAATTGGAATTTTGAAATGTCGGTAGCTATCCATGAGTCGTATAGGCTTCGCGCTCGCAATGCACGCCTGTGATTTGAATGTGTCATTGGTCTGAACCGAAACAACTCTATTTCCCCCCCCAAAAAAAATATTAATAGTAATTATAAAAGTAAATAATAAAAGTAAATAAATAAATAAGTCAACTCATATTTTGATTGGTAACCTTTTTGTACAGAATTGGAGCAGAGAGTCGATTTTGAGCTTCGTCAGGGTAATCTCAGCAGTACATACATCTCAGCGTTGACGTCACACAGCTCTTACTGGTCCTCAGCGGATCTCTCCTTGTTCATGATGACTCAACTCTTCCCAGAGTACCTTGCCACTGGATCAGCACGGACATAGTCTATGGCTCTTGGTAAGAAAAATCAATCAATGTCTCTGTGTTTCACACAAACTTTTTTGTCTCTTGCCGTACCAGTGTTTCATAATTAAAAATAAATTTTGCCGCCTTGAAAAATTTTGCCTGACATGACCTGAGGTTGTGTTCTAAAATAGAGCACTATTTGGTCAAGTGATATAGTACCATCCGCCCTTTGCCATTTATGATGTACCATTAAGTTTTGGTATAGACTTTTATCACACAGTGGCTATCATGGTTTTTTATACACAAGTCTATGAAGGTCAGAATGAGGCTAATGAACAAAATAGTCTGGTTTCTATGATTTGTAATTCTAACCAGAAACTTATTTCTGATGTCAAATTCTTGACCAGAAACAAGACGGCATAGCTACGCAAAAACGCGAACGTATCCAGAAAATTGTTTTCAGTTTGTGACGTGTTCAATCATCAACATTTCTCAAAATATACGGTGTAATTCAAATTTTGGCAAAATAGAACTCACTCGTGAGTGCTAGAAATAAACTTGAAAGATATACTGGTATACGAACAATCATTTCATCATGTTTTAACAAATTAACAAAACTTTTGTTACTTTTTATAATCTGCCATCTTGAAACCAAACGTAACCGATCACAAACTTTGTTTCACGTTTGGTCAGAACAATGACGTAATCGCAGCACAACCGAACTCATGAAAACACTTAACCAATAACCAAAGCCCAAACATGTTTCTGGTTACAGTCACTATGATTTGTGGATCTCCTTCATAGCAATTGTTTAATTTGCCCTAAGGGAACTTGACAAAGATGGCCTCTGTATGAAAAGTACTCTAATGTATTTGGTTTTTAGCAGTGCCCCCTCTATGGCGAGAATAGGCTCATCATAGACAACACATGGGGGTACTTTACCATGGTATCAATGCACACAAAGTATGTCGGCATTGCACTTAGACTACACATATTGCCAAATCCATGTAGTATTGTGTCATGGTTACTGTATGTTTAGTTAATTCTATTTGACATTATATATTGTATAATACATGTAATAAGCACATGTTTGCTTGTCTAGGATGAGTTAGTTGCTTATGTCTAGCAGTGTTGCAAAGCAATTGTATATCACCATGCTGAGAGTTGGGAACCTGAACCAGCCACACCAACAGTTAATAATGTAACCACCCATAAAACTGTTAAACCTTAAACAGCCTAATAAAGTAATTTGATTTAATTTTGCCCTACACCGACGTGTGTATAGCACTGTATACTCAGTGCTTTCCGAGTGTCTGTGAAAAAACTACACAGTGCTATACACACGTCGGTGTAGGGCAAAATTAAATCAATTGTTTATCACCCGACGCAAGAATTTCACCAACCTATAAAGTAAATTGAGATATTCATTGACATCTTGTAATTTAAGAGACATTATCTTATGGGTTTGAATGTTTTTATTCTTTGTTGTCTATAAGGCCCAAATAAAATGTCTCCTGTTTTTGTTCTTAGGTCGGCTTTAAAATCAGTGTGGTGACACACTTTATTTGGTTGAAATCTTTTTATTTTGCCAACGGAGAAATACATGATACATGAATATGCGGTTATGGAAACCAAATTCCCATACACAAAGTATGGTGGCTAAGAGAGGCAGCACAAACGTTCATACCCCTATGTGAAAAAGTCGTTTAAAACACAGCGCTGTAGGATTCCAATTGATCCAGCAATTTTGGCTGCAATTGGACATCGTTTCATAGCACAAAAAAAAGAAAATTAAAAATGCCAACGTTGCAGGTCTGAGGCAACGCGCTCGGAGACCAGAAATCGGAGACTTTTTTTTTTGCCTAACAAAAGATGTTGAGGAATACAGAGTGTATAGACTAATCCGCCAACCATTATTACTGGGCACCACCATAACTGCGGGGTACCAGTATTCTGCATCAAGCATTTATCTACGTAGTCTAGGGCTACTGGACCAATACTGTGCACTCAATTTAACAAAGCCAGTGTACTGCATAATTACATGTTAGGCATGCGTGCAATGTAGTTCCACCACAGTAATGGCAGAAAACAGTGGTCAACAGATGGATTTTTGTACAAAGTCCATCATACAACTCAGTTTGTGTTGGTGTTAATGTATTGTGCATTTCCTGTAAGTTTTTACCAAAAAATCTGAAAATCTGAAGAAAAAATATCTATATTGAGTTGTACTTGTAAAGTACAATCTTTTCCTACTTGAAAAAAATCCTTGATTTGGGAAATAACTGAAGTAATCATCCCAAAGTAGATTTATATATATTGAAATCTTTTTATTGCTACTATCCAACATTGTAATAGATGCAATATATTTTTTTCTGATGAAATTTTGTTACATTAGTGTAGATATAAGTAATTTTTATAAAGTAGTTAATAATTAGTAGTTATCCAATAGGGCTTTCATCGACCATATTTGTACTAAAATAAACAGTGGTTTATATAAAATATTGAATATACAAGAAGAGCAATTATTACAGTTTGCTCTTGTTCAGTATTTTATGTCAAGCGGAGTGTCGTGACCGAGCGGTCTAGCTTACCGGACTCAAGTTCTGGTGTTAGCAGCAGAATGTGGGTTCGAATCCCGGCCGTGACACTTGTGTCCTTGAGCAAGACACTTAACCAGTTCGCGTCGGAGGCCGTGTATACACGCAATTTTTTTTTGGACAGCGGATCGGAGAGCGTCTAAACACGCCACAGGATTCTCGGGAATATTTGTATAGATTCCCGGTCGACGTGGCAACGAGCCATAAGCATACGGTGGAAGACGCGGTCTCCCCGGTCACGCTCTGTTGAGCACCATTGGTCGTGTTTGTGCGGTAAAAATAAACCCGCCACGGGGTTCGGAAAAACTTTTTTATTCCCGGTGCGAACTGGTTAACCATAATTGCTTCTCTCCACCCAGGGGTTAAATGGGTACCTGTGAGGGCAGAGTTGGTTGATTAGCCCTATATGCGCTGTAATGGCAGCAATTGAGCTGTATACTCCCCAGGGAGCTGAGGTGGTTTCAGGAATGATTTATGAGCCTTATGAGCAGGGGTAATAATATGCGCCTTGAGCACCACTCAGTTGGTGGATACGTGCGCTATGTAAGTCCACACATTATTATTATTATTATTAAGCGTTGGATTTCAGTCCCTTCCTATTAAAATCTTATTGTGTTTTCTCTTGTTTGTTTGATGGTTTCGCCAGTTATTTAGAATTGTTTTTTTTTCTTTGTTTCCATCAAAGATTATTAAGCTACAGTGCCTATCCACATACTGTTGAGGGCGCATGTTTTAAAGGGACAATATTGTCATGATTAACAGGGCATTGAATCGGGATGCTAATTTTAGATTAACTCAGTGACTGAAAATAATACCCCAATATGATAAAGTCATATTAATGTTGCTGCTGCATAAATGAGCTAGTAATTTTCAGTCACTGTGTTCATCTTAAACTAGGACGTTGATTCAGTGCCCTGTTGAAAGTCTGCTCTGATCGTGACGATACTGTCCCTTTAAAGGCAGTATTGTCAAAAACATAAATGATGACACTTTTACATAAACTTACTCGATGTTAAGTTGATGATGGTATCAAATGGCCCGTGAAATGCTGCAGTTAAGAATAGTCAAACATTATTTCCCAATTATGTAATTTAGAATTTTGATAAGAAAAAAATTCCAAGTTGGAATGTATGCAAAGTTTGTGTTCGCCAATCAGCATTTCATTTCTGAATGCATTTTTGCTATTTTCTCATTAACAACACACTGAAATGCATTCTTAAGAGCTTCAAATTCACATGAAGAATTGAAAAAGACAAAGCAGAATTGAAATTTACCAATGGTATATTTTTCAGGGATGGACCGTAACACCTCCCTGCCTGACAGGGTGGGTACATTTGCTCTCAGGCCTGGTGACCAAAACACTTTCAGACTGAATGTTGTGATACTTAAATAAAACTACTGTCAGGCAAGTAAATTTGTAGACTTACCTGCCTGAACATGTAGTGTAAAGTTAAGATCCAGGGCTGTGTATTTTCTCTTAAGATCACCTCTTGATCGACAAGACAGTGTTAGTCCGTATCATAAAGTGCATTTTGCAGTTGATGTAATATCCTTGAAATCATTGGCTGTTAGCATGCATTCACTGGTGCATACACACATTGAGTGTATTCACAAGGTTCAACTATCAGCAGAACGTGCCCCCTAGGGAGGCTCAGATGTGCACAGAGCGATTAGGCTTTTTTCATTTCAATTGTTGGTGTTACAACACATAACAATTTTATAGGTCTCGTTGAACAAATAATAATTTGAGCCACCATGGGAAAATTTTGGCGGTAAGATTTCAAGCAGAAATTTTTTGTTTGACAGAATTTTCCCACGAGGAGGATCAAATGTGTGTGTGAATTGTACAATGCAATTTCACCCCTGACAAGCCTGATTGTTTGTCTTTCTGGGACATGCCTTGGTGTTACATCTGAATGGATCACGTTCATGTGTAACATCTGTAAAATTTGGTATAGGTGATTAGTTCTCAAAAGGTTCTGTAACCCAACCAAACTAAATCCGTCAGCTGGCTTTGTGCAGTTATCCAGACATAATCTGACCTAACTCTTTATAGACCCGCTTTTTTTCCATCAACCTAGTTCCGTCCCTTATTGAAAGAAATTCCTTTTTGTGTTTCCAGCCTGATGTAATACACAGTGCAAATTTGGGGTTTTTGTCGGAACATATCTTGGGTGAATATTTACTGTTCACTTTTCTAACCTTGTATGCTATATCTCGTATGTAAGACATGCTTGTGTACACGCACTTTGTGTTGGTGCCATATACCAACACAATTTGATGTTTGCCAACGGAAACAACATCACAGTTTAATTGTTAGAATTAATGCTTCAGCCATATTTAATGTGAATGAAACAAATTATAATCAAAGCTTATGGCATTTTGCCAAATTATTCGGTACCATAGCTTTAAGTCAAACGTATAATCTTTCTATCAATATGGATTTTTAAAGGGCCAGTACTGTCACAATCAACAGGGCATGGAATTAGAGCGCTAGTTTTAGATTAACTCAGTGACTGAAAATAGTACCCCACATGATAAGGTCATACTACCGTTGCTGATGCATAAATGAGCCAGTAATTTTCAGTCACTGTATTCATCTTCAACTAGGATGTCGATTCCATATGCCATATTGAAAGTCTACTCTAATCGTGCCGATATTGCCCCTTTAAATATAGATGTTTCTCATGGTAACTTTCACTTACTTTTAAATATTAAGCAAATTATTCAATGTCCTCTTTAAATAAAACTCACTGGACAGTACTGCTCTAACTTGTAACATGCTGTGCAGTGTAGGTCAAGGTACAGTGTTGTTCTTTTGTCTGGGTTTATTATTAACACACAAGCAGACAGAGATTTCTGTGTGTATACAAAGAGAACAATGCATCAAAAATGGTTTTGAGTCCATCAGTTTAGGCCACAAAAAAAGACTCCAGTTTCTGGTCATAGGTCAGCTCGATGTGGTAATCTTTAAAAAAAAAAAAAAAAGATATATGTTAACATGTATTCGCGGTTATTGAAACCAGATCAAATTTCCTATACACAAAGTATGGTGGCTAAGAGAGGCCACACAAATCAGACAAACTTTCATACCCCTACTAAAACAGTGTTGCAGAATTCCAATCGATCCAGCAATTTTGGCTACAATTGGACATCGTTTCATAGCAAAAAATAAATAAACAAAAATGCTAATGCGCAGATCTGAGGTGACCAGAAACTAGAGTTTTTTGGGTCTTTTTACTGATAGGGTAACAAACCTAATGCAAGTTTCATGTGAATAATGTCTGGTACACTGACTCAAGTCAGTGGCAAGTGCATACATGTGTATTTGAATTTGAATTCCCCAGACTTATACACTGTTGCTATACCATGTGATTCAGGGCAAGCTCTTTTATAGTAATGTTAGAGAAGTGCAATAACAATACACAGTATGAAACAAAAGTACCAGACTTTTCCGAGCTGAGGTTATTATGCAAAAGCTTGACCCAAATCATTTGATATATCATGTGATAAGTCTGGAAAAATCCAATTTAGGTATGCACTGGTCACCGAGTTGTTGAATATGTTCATAGCTGCCAACTATTACAAATTTTTAGTAATTATTACAAATTTTTTCAGGAATTATGAAAGTACGAATTGCTCTTTAAAAATTACGAATTTCAAGTTTTCCGCCCAACGAAAAAAAAAGCCCTTGATAAAGCACCATTTTATGAGCATTCGGGTAAAATCACGTATAACGATGGTAAAAATCAGAATTGGTACCCCTTTCGAATATTTTCATACGTGTAGTGTGCTATAATAAATAAGTTCTGAATTACCGAAAAGTATTATGGATGTAAATTAGCATAGTATCGATACCTTACTTGTCGGGGTACCAGTTTGTGGGATGTAGTAATGGGTAATAAACAGGAACCAGCAAAGATCCTACAGTTTCATCATGGCACCCGCCACTGTGTAAACGTGCAATCGGAAGTGAGAAAAGTTTCATTACTAATTGGAATTTTGAAATGTTGGCAGCTATGTATGTTAAATAATGAGTGATACATCTTAAGTGTATCTGTAATGTGCTAATGTTTGTCTATCAGTTAATTTGCTGCCGATAGTACAGTATCATTATTTTAATTATACAAATGTGTTTAATTTATTTCTTATTTGTTGCTTATTTTAAAGGTGCAGTATTGTCACGATCGGAGCAGACTTTTGACTGGGCATGGAATTGGTGTCCTAGTCTCAGAAGAACTCAGTGACTGAAAATTGTAAAAATGCTGGCCAAGATAACGGGGCACAATAAGATCATATTACCATGGCTGATGCATAAATATCATTATAATGCATTATTTACAACGCAGCCACAGTAATATGATCTTATTCCACCCTGTTACACTGGTCTACAGCCAAAATGCTTCCGAAACTTGTCAAACTTGACTAATTATAGGTCACTGAGAATGGAAATGATGCTTAAAATTGTTGATTAGCTCTAGTTTTCAAGATCTATATGTACATGTGTACACGTATGGGAATAGCGTATGATAATTCATGATTAAAAATCTGCTATGTACACCATATACATAGTACGTAAAATGTAAAAACTTAAATTTCTTGGAAACAGTAGCCAATCAGCAATTTTAATTGTCATATTTGAATTCAGCACATCAAAATCCATAATAAATAGCACATTTTATCTCCGAAGCAGACAACTTTAAAAAAATTGTTGACCAGTGTTATTTAGGCCAGTGCCCACTGATGGGACAGTATTTCAGTCACTCAGTTCATCCTAAACTAGGATACAGATTCCATGCCCTGTCAAAAGTCTGCTCCGATAGTGATGATATTGTCCCTTTTAAAGCATGAAAATACCTGCATATATATTTTTGTTGCTGTTTCATAAATGTAAATAAAAGCTTATGAGGAAAAACAGGTTATAATGTCATATTGGGGATTGCGTTGAAGGATTAGCAGTGACCATACCTTGTCGATCACTCAAGTCTTTCAGTCTTGAGAACAAGAGCAATGTGTCATTTGCTATGATGATGCTGTTCCTCATGTTCAAAATGCTGATTGCAATTTTGCTAATACTTTTATTTATTTATTAGTCATTTAAGTGATTAATAATTTGTTGGGAATATGCAATGTATTAATACTAGCCTTTATATTAGTGCAGTTGTTTAGATGTGCCTTGCCATCACAATGGTGCATGGGAGTCACCCATTATTTCAACATTTTAAAAAGTGCAAATTTTACAAATTTTCACCCCACCCATCAGAAGATTATTTTAACCCTAACCACTCCAAATCCTGTAAAATCCTCCAAGGGCCACTTTTTGGGAAAAATTCAGCACTGTTGGAAACTGGTACTTTCACCTCTTGAAATGGGGCAAAATTACTACCTGGCAAGAAGTGCAGGCCATAAGTGCTGACTATGAAAGATCAACGAATATGCATGGTGCATTCTGAAGATAAGGGCATGTTTCCAAAAGTGCACTGATGGATTTTGGAGGATTCAGGAAGGTTCCTAGCCAGAATACCTAGGGGGTTAGGGTTAATGGTGAGGTATTGAATGTGTAATTCAAAATAAACAAATGATGAAATTGTAATGTGAAACTCACTTGTTGTTAAGCCGAGGATGGTTTCAATCTTGCCTAGAAATTATTTGTCTTAGGTGCTGTCACTTATACTTCATTTTGAATTGCATTTAAGTTTCACAAGTTGCTTGTTGAGTGTATATTTTAATTCAAAGAGTCGGAATGCTCGTAAAATCAGTTTTGATGTCAATATTACACCTTCCCTTTAACCATCTGAATAAATGATATGCAAAGGTCAGAGGTTATATCCATTCCCTAGTGTCATCTTGTACACTTGAACAAATAATGGCAAGATAAATATCACCCAAAGAAGCAAGCATTTGAAACGTCTTGCCTATTTGGTTTGGAGTTCAGTTGATGGTCAAAATTCTTTGAGATCGAGAGGTAGGAAAATTTTAAAGAGCTCTGAATATAATTATTTCTAATGCTTAAGAGAAATGTACTTGATTGGCTGGAATTCAAAAGATATTGCCTCTTGCTGTTTCAAATAATTTGTCCTCGCCTAGTATACATGTTATTTTGTTCGTTTGTTCAGCCACTCGTATTAAGGTGAATAATTATTTCTTTCTTAAAGGTAAGGTACAACAGTGGTCATTATCAGATTATTAAATTAAACAATAATTAACTGAAAGTATACTTGGTGTAAAATATCAATCATCCTTAGAAATTAATTTGTCTGAAGTGCTTTTATCTTAGAAAAAAGGCAACTTGCAAAACATTTTTTTTAAACATGTAAGAGTTTTTCATAATTTTCTGAAAAATGTTAACAGGTTCATTTAATGTCATATTGCATGAATACTGGAGGGTTGAAATGTACGCATGTTAACAAATACCAGTGTTGTACCTTACCTTTCACTTATTTGTGTAGTATATGTATTTATATTTACAATATTTGTGCAGTACGAAAAGGATTATATATGGAAAGGTTAAAGCTCCTTTACACTATTGGTAATCTCAAAAAGCATAAATGATCAGTTTTACATGAAACTTGATGTCAAGTTGATGATGGATGGTGTGAAATATCTATTGAAATCTCGATGTCTGATGTGCTATCATTTGAGTAAAATCAGTAAAACAATCTTCAAACTGAACAAAATTCAACATTGGAATGAATAATTATGAAGAATCTGAATACATTTTCATTATTTTCTCGATAACTAAACAACGTAATAAGCTGAAACTTTCACAGGTTGGTTGTGTAATATATATATATAGGCCTATCTTGATTCAAAGAAAGTAAGTTTTGTCAACATTACCATCAGTGTATAATGGCTTTAAAGATAATAAGTGTGAAACTCTCATCATTAAAACTTTTAATAGAAGATACACTTCATTGCAAACAAAATTATTTGAAATTGATTCATTTATTAAATAAATTATATATAAACAATAACTTTATTATGTGTTCTTTAAAAGTGTTCATATTTTATTTAAATTGCGATAAATGCATATTGCCAAATATACCTTAATGGCGGCAGTACTCTAACCCTAACTCCCTAGGCCCATTTGCTTACACATAACCTGAATCCTCCAAAATGCTTCAGTAGTAAAGTAAGCACATAACATGTATGCACACATGTGTTTTTAATCTGTGATACATGTACATGGCCAGGGACCCTCCCTACATGCATGGAGCAATAAACAGTATCCTCTGACCCAAGCACTGACCTTGCAATCACTACAACAAACATGGATGTACATGTACCATGGAAAGGCAAGTATATGCCTAATAACCTCAATCCTTCAAAATCCTTCACTTTTGCAGAGGATTTTGGAGGATTTGGGAAGGTTAGAGTGTCAATTACTCTACAAAGAAACGTAGCTGATTATTATCTAAAAGCATTATTGGTTTAAACATCCCAAGACGTTATTTCTTTAAATGTAAGTAAACAAAATCAAATCTAAAAATGGACCATAAGCTGATGATCCATTTCTGCCTTAAAATTAATTCAAACAACTGGGAATTAATTTTCACAATATACTTGTTACTGATCCAAAAAAGTCTCCGGTTTCTGGTCATAGGTCGGCTTCAAAATTGTTTATTAATCGTCGTCGTCGTCGTCGTCGTCGTCGTCATCAACATCAACCAGTGAAATACGTGATACATGTTTACGAGGTTACTGGAACCAGACCAAATTTCCCATACACAAAGTATGGTGGCTAACAGAGGCCTCACAATTCGGGCAAACATTTATACCTATATGTAAAAAAAAATCATTTAAAACACAAGACGGCAGAATTCCAATTGATCCAGCAATTTTGGCTGCAATTGGACATCGTTTCATAGCAAAATAAAAAGAAAACTAACAATTTCGACGCGTGGGTCTGAGGCGATGCGTGGGTCTGAGGCGATGCGTGGGTCTGAGGCGACGCGTGGGTCTGAGGCGATGCGTGGGTCTGAGGCGACGCGTGGGTCTGAGGCGACGCGTGGGTCTGAGGCGACGCGTGGGTCTGAGGCGACGCGTGGGTCTGAGGCGACGCGTGGGTCTGAGGCGACGCGTGGGTCTGAGGCGACGCGTGGGTCTGAGGCGACGCGTGGGTCTGAGGCGACGCGTGGGTCTGAGGCGACGCGTGGGTCTGAGGCGACGCGTGGGTCTGAGGCGATGCGTGGGTCTGAGGCGACGCGTGGGTCTGAGGCGACGCGTGGGTCTGAGGCGACGCGTGGGTCTGAGGCGACGCGTGGGTCTGAGGCGATGCGTGGGTCTGAGGCGACGCGCGCAGAGACCAGAAACTGAACACTTTCTTGGCCTCATGAAATAAGCTGAGAATTTCACAGGTTGTTTTCTCTACATATATATCTTGATTCTTATAACGTATGGATGCATTTACAGATGTTTTACAATAAGTGTATCCTGGCAGGATGAAAGTTTATATTCTATACTGGTTCAAAGATCATTATTGATTATTAATAATAAAAACCCTGCATGATTATTGTAAGGCCCTCATATTATCTCAACTTAATTATAAACATGTATTACAAGCTAAATAAATATTTTAAATGTACCAGTTATTTAATAAACCAATCGATCAATCAGTCGATTATCAATCAATCAGCCAGTCTTACAACACAACACACACAATTCTCATTTGTCTACTTAGTTGAAATCCATTATTCATAGTGTCCGACTGTATCAATGCCTGACTTTATAATCTATATAAAGTTATTCACATTCTATGAGATAAATATCAAATAATGATTAATTGCATAATGATAGAGGTATTAATTAACAGCTGAATAAATGATGGGTCACACTCAGATCTCAAACTACAACACTAATATACAGCATATAAAATGTTGAATAATAATAATGTGTGGACTTATATAACACACATATCCACCAACTGAGTGGTGCTCAAGGCGCATATTATTACCCCTGCTCATAAGGCTCATAAATCATTCCTGAAACCATCTCAGCTCCTTGGGGAGTATACAGCTCAATTGCTGCCATTACAGCGCATATAGGGCTAATCAACCAACTCTGCCCTCACAGGTACCCATTTAACCCCTGGGTGGAGAGAAGCAATTATGGTTAAGTGTCTTGCTCAAGGACACAAGTGTCACTGCCGGAATTCGAACCCACATTCTGCTGCTAACACCAGAACTTGAGTCCGGTAAGCATACAAGCTGAAACCCCATTGAAATGCAATTTATGCAGATACATATTTAGGTAAATATCAGTGCTTTTGAACAGTTTGAACAAAGTGGGGAATCTGTTTTTGATAAGTGAAGATTGAATATACATTTGAAATTTGAAGAAAACAAATCATGTTTATCATTGACACATGAGGGAACTCGGTGTCCGCACAAAATCAAAAACCTAAACCTTGCTCAAGGAAACTGTGGTGACCTCAACAAGTTTACTGAACTAAACAGTCAATAAACAAGACATCCCAAACAAGAAACTTTCTGAAACTTTCTGAACAAATCAACCATGATGTTGCATCTGACCCCACTGTGACATCACTGATTTGTTCAAGAAAAGATATGCAAATTCTCATTAGCAAATAGACCAAAAAGTGCCTAAAAAGTATCAAAACACCCCAAAATTTAAATTTAATGGTTGAAAAGTGGTGTCAACATAGATAGAGTTGTTTTGAAGTTAAACAATTTCTATTTCATATACCCCTTTAACCTTTTCAGACTCTTAAATCCACCATTGGTTTTGTTCATTGTATAATTACCTGATTAGTATCAGAAAGTTAACTTTATGTGACATTGTTAAAGGTACTACCGTACCAATTATCATTATTAAAATGCTTTAAGTCTTCTGATTTCAGTGAAAATACGAAAAAGTGACAATAAGTTGCCGACTAAAAATAGTGAATGCTTTTTCACACTTCACAGTCTCTAGAAAAACCTCAAATATGACGTCATCGACAGAATTATCAGTAAACAGGGGGTACGCTCGTTGCCCAAATTAACTATGATTCTGTTCAAAGAATAAATCGCGCTACACACGTTTTACCATGCACATGTAACAGCACACCAGAAGTATCTACATAGGTAATAGCAGAAGTCTATGTAGATAAATATATTTCTGGTAATATATTTCTGAGCATAATTTCGTCTATGTGTAGGCCTACTGTAGTTTTGATTACCACTGCGTGTTCACGCACGATGATGCCGCACGGTATGGCACGGGACGCTCGCGCCTGTAATTCTGTCGATGACGTTATTTTTTATGGAGGTGAAAAACAGCGACAACAAATATTTTTCAGAGTAACAAAACTGAAAGGAGGTTGTTTCAACACCTAATCTATCAATGATTATCTAACACAAGAATATTTATATTTCAGCAAATCTTAAAGTTATAGGTCTATACTATCCAGATATTGATACGTTATCTTAGTTATGTCATCAGTCATTTTACACCAGATCTGTTCATTTGTCTCTTAAAGTCACACAATATAACAGCTTTATTGTTCACCAAGATGTACAACATCATCCTGATTACTTCTCTGATGACGTTGATGATTTCAGCATTTCCTGCATTTCCATGTGTTCCCTCCTCCCAGCCAAATCGGCCGCCGTGAGTCCTTTTGAACTCCTAATGGAGCTGTCTGCGCCGCACTCTCCAATCAGAAATTTGGCTATCTCCTGCTGAGCTTCTTGGGCTGCGTGATGCAGTGCTGTCCACCCATCTTCATCAGGCATGTTAACATTGACCCCAGCCCGTGACAACAGCCGGACGGCAATAATGTTACCTTCTACTGTGCATTGGATGAGATCCCGGAGCGCCTCTGTGGGTTTTCGGACATGAAAACACACGCAAGTATTAAAATTAATGCAATTTTTTGGAATTGCACTCTCCTTTTTCATATGACTTGTAATTGGGTGAGTTACAAAACCTCACAGATAGACAACGAGCCTGCTTTTAACTTTTTTTTTAAAATAGATTATTTAGACCGTATTGATTCGACAATGGAGACTGCCAAGGTTCACTGACACCGCTAGAGTTCACCACCTTAAAAACCTTTGAGCAAATGTTGACATTTATAATGGCAACAGGCCTATACGAAGGGCGGGGTTGACATTGTTTCCATATTGACTTAATTTCACATTGTCATCAGGGGCAAGTTTCATAGAGCTGTAAGCAGAAGAGAAAATTCGCTAAGCACATTTTGTATGTGAACAATTCACTGCTAACCAATATGCTTAGCATCTCTTTGGAATTGACCTAGGCCCTAGTGGTATGACTTTTCTAGGCTTAAAACCTACAAAGGTAAGACTAATTGCAATGCCCCTTAGTTCTCAAGTCAACAACAGATGTATGAATACAGCCACATCCGGACCACAAATCTGCAATTATATAAGGTCAAGAATTTTCCTCTCGCAGTCAGGTTTATGACCATATCATTTCATAAATCCTCTTAAATTTATTTGGAGAATAGCCGAGGGTAAAGCCTGTGTAAGCATCATTGATTGATCAAATCGAAATGGTTTGTCCTTCCCTCCTCATTTGGTAGCACTTGCAAGAGTTGCAAAAACTCAACTGTGCAAACGCGATTTTGGTAGTACATCGTGATTTTCATGAATGTTAATCATTTTGCCTGATCGCAATGCACTGCATGTCCGGCCCCCACGATGACCTATTCAAATAACCGTTCGTCGTTGCCAACAGAAATTCGCATATAGGCTAGGCTACATTATGCATATATGCGTTAGCTAATATATATTTTTAAATCCTCAATAATCAATATCGTAACATCGTTATCAAATTAAAGTCCCGGTTTCCCCCACAAATTTGTGTTATTTCATTTATTCCCGTCCAATTTTTTTAATTAACCTTTAATTAATTATTTTTTGGTTTAAGACGAAATTTGGGAATTGAAGCAACATTTTGAAGTTTTCATTGGAACATTGACCATTTCCCTTCTGAAAGAAAAACATACTTTAAAATGAGAAGCTTGGTTAAACAGTATAAACGTGCCAAAATTAATTGATGACAGGACCCGCCATAAATTAATTTCGGTAAATATTTACTCTAAAATCACGCTTCTCTCTCGATTATTTTGAGAAATGTGTAATTTTAAAGCATTTATTTTCGCTTCGTCAAGTCAATTATCAATGTTCCGATTTAACTTGCCGTTAAAATAGCGATACATCTTTACTAAACTTTGTTTGCATGGCTGTTGGCCTCGCCATGATGTCTGTATAGGTTCGTTGAAACTCCAGCAAACATTTTTGAAAGGCGGCCTAAGTTCATGAAACGCCTCGTTAATTAGCCTATTTGATGCCCTGGTTATTTGTTATACGGGAGGTCGTCAGTAGTTTGCTACCCATTCAGTTTTGCTCAGATTTGTATGCATCATGCCTTGTGTAATAAATCAAAATAATGTTATTTCATGTCGCAATTGGGACAATAAATCACTGAATGCATGTTTGAGTTAGTCGCGAGTTTACGCATAAGTGTGTGGGCTCGAAGTCCTGGCCACGCGCCCGTGTTATTTTCACTTTAGACGGCAAAACTGTTCACTTATAACCCCCTAAAAACAACCTCGTGCTTATTGCGAGTTAAGG
This sequence comes from Zoroaster sp. YZ-2022, assembly GCA_029582265.1. NCBI lineage: Eukaryota > Metazoa > Echinodermata > Asteroidea > Forcipulatida > Zoroasteridae > Zoroaster > Zoroaster sp. YZ-2022. Next base: position 46,628,442 of record CM055821.1, read on the forward strand.
CATAATATCATCGAAACGTAACCAACCGGTTATTTTCAGAAATTTACTACTCGAAAGAGAATTTCTACATGGTGTCACCGCAAACAGTTCTATTTATCCTTTTCACCATGCAAAGCTAGTCTTACTCATGCTTATTGATAGTCAACAATTATTAACTCAATGCTATGAAGAAAACTTAATTTTGTTTAAGTAATTTTCGCTACAGTGTCACTTTATTATCTGAATCAAAGTCTCATATCATGAGTGCATCTGTCAAACAATGTACAAAATTAGCACATGGACCTGAATAAGCAAAGGTAAGAATTATGACACATGAGTATGATGATGGAATCAAGTGACAGAAATCCAAGGGTAGTGGGTCACATAGCCAGCATAACACGGCCGAGTTAACATCCAATATCGTTCATGTTGTATCATTACATTCGAACTGAAACAAAATTGAATTTATTAACATGTAGGCTAATGGCGCCAAAAATCGCCTATGGGTTTTTCCTTGTTGTTGATGACACCAAACCTGGCTTTGATAATCAATCTCAGCCTCCGTTGGAATTTCTTGGATGTTATTCAAAAAGGAATTATAAATGTATGGTGAAGTCAGTGATTTATCAAAAGCGTATTTAGGCAACCTCGCTAAAAGTATCTGGGAATGATGACCTACTTGATCAAGTACCAATATACCCCAACCTGACTACTCATCGTATTACCTACATAATAATAATAATAATAATAACTTATAATAATAATAACTTATAAGGCGCCATCTATCTAGAAACCTAATCCGAGGCGTATTTTGTATGTAAAGACACAAACTGTGACGACTAAGATTCTCTCTTTAAAGTGACTTCTGGCATTTGAACAATAATAAACGCCCTAATGTGTTTGAATATCTTCTGTTTATTGGAATGCGGTTGATTATTTTTTTCCAGGGATGAGAGATTTGGATTTTATGACAAATCCATTTAATCGAGCGATTAGAAACGATGATGTTTGTCTTATTGGCCAAAGATAAGTCGGTTATTTTATCTCAGTGCTAACAACGATTATAAAAGTTATCATTATCGAGGTTTGTTTTATGACTTAGAAATAAAATTCAACGAGTTGAGGCTGCGTGATTCACTTAGTAAATAGTTTTGATCGAAGCACTTTTATTTCATGGACTTTCTCTCCAAAAATAAACTGTTTGGGTGATGATAGCCAAATATAAATGCACGTTCGCTGTCACTTTGTTTTTAGACATTTTTATATCATTGAGAAACTAAGTAAGCCCTATCGATACAGTATCAATCCATGTTGTGTCTGCTGGCATTAAAAAAAAACACAATCCTGTAGAATTACAAGCATTGTAGACAAATCCACTTGTTGTAATACACTGCAAACCCCAGGTGTTAAAACTGACTACATTGTCACCACTGGTATTATTTTAACACACCCATTTTTTTCTGGGTAAAAATACACTGTAAAAATGGTGTTTACTGACTCAATTTTTATTGCAATAAGGTAACCATGGCAAGTTACATTATAAGTCATAAGGAGGCCTAGAAGTAGCAAAAATATAGTAAGAAAAATATAAATTATGTTTACTGAAGGGTCAGGCCCATCAAGAGCCCGTATGTCAACTTCGAAGAGAATTAAAGTTAAAAGCTTACTTTTATTTCAAGATATTGGTACAAGAAAGAACTTACGAGGGTCATTGATGGAGTTGGGTGCTGGGAGCGATGCTCCATCCGGTACTCCGTGTTTCTCCAGCCACTGCGGTACGAAGCGTATTCTCCTCCGCTTCCTCGGGTTGCTTCTATAGGCTTTGTGTTTACCCATTTTGACGGAGAAACTTCCAAATGATTTTCTCTAACTCTTCAGTTATTTACTCCTCAAAATGTGACAGTAAAATTATGTGTATGTACATGTGATTTGGCCTGCTTCTATTCTGACACCATATGGATGTATATACAAAACGTCAACTTACATTCGGCATTACAAGCTATCATCAGTGGTAACTTTTATTGGCACACGGCTTTGCAATAGAGATGACCTTTCATGCGATTCCTCTGCCAACGGCAGCTCGGTAACTGAATCGTCGTGTGTTGCTGAGCAACATGTAGGTTTGTTTAGTCAGAATGATAACTTATAGCTAGGAGTGGTGCGCAGATGTCCGGGGTGGTGTTAATGTTCATATATAACTTGAATGTCATGTAGCAACAATCTGGAATTGTAATTCTATATGAAGTTAAAGTTCACGGTACTCATCTGTGCCGTGGTCTAGCTTTAACCGGTTCAGAAATACGCATTAATATTGGTGCTCAGAAATTTCTTGGCATTTTTAAATGTCTGCTCGTTCCATAGACATTTATCACATCTTTTTGGTTTTCTTCTACACAATTCCACCTGCCCACACCGAGGCAGGAAGGGAAAATAGTCTGTATGGTCCCTTGTATGCATTGAGAATTGCTCTATCATTGTATACTTGCGCACCCCGGGAATCAGACAAAGATAGCGCATGGCAACAACGTGATAAAGGTCTTTATTTCTCTCCAAATTATAATTTCGTTACTACTGTTTGTTAGCAAATGGCAATCAAATACTATAGGCCTACATTATAGACGGTTATTTGTACAGACATGGAGGAAGGAAACAAACAAAACACTAAAAGGTTTTCAAACTGTTCACAGAGGAGCCAAGAGGAGTTAAAATTCGAACCAGTCCAACATCAAATATCATATATAGGTAACAACAAGAGGACAGTGGCAGATCTTTGACTGCAATTTTTATAAACCCCAAAAATGTATTTTAAAAAATCGGAACACGCGTTGGGCTCGTAATCGGGGGCTGGGAGGAGACGCATATAGTGACTCCTCTGGATTCCACAATGTTTATTTCAGCGGTAAATTGATCTTGTATTTTCAGTGGGGACAAGAGCCTTCACAATCCGACTTTTATAAACAAATTTGACCCAACAGTAATTTACAGGTAATCCCAATCTTGAATTAGGCTTGCTGTAATGACTCCTGACATAATGTTTGATAGATTTACAATGTTGGTATGCTTGTCAGTATTACAAATCACCAAACAATTAATTATATCCTCAAAGAATTAAGCAGTCTTCGTTTGCTTCTTCTATAAGGAACATGTGCATTTTGAGGATCCGTAGTTCTTTAAATAATTTATGCAAATGCAAAGCATTTAAGTTTGTTATTGGTTTCCACAGGCAACAGTTCGCTGACAATACAACAATAAAATCACAGATGTTTTGGAAAATGTAGGCCTACATCCTGAATATTTAAAATATTCAGGGTTTGTATCCAATAATATCAGTGGTTTAACAACCTTTTACACTTTCAAAAGCACTTTAAATTTCACTATGAATTGTGCATGAATGTGAGCAAAATCAAGTTGGGCGGGGGGGGGGGGGGGAGTGGAAGCCATTCCTGCTCTATTCCAATTCCCATACTTATCAGCTACCCCAATTAGTTATACACGCGCTGTATAGCAAAAACGGGATCATTGAAGACCCGATCTACAGTAGGAGATGAAGAGCAGCTGAGCAGGGACCTACCTTATTCACGAAGCATCCGCTATTACCGGGTCCGTAACATCCTTTGCGGATGGCCTAACGGATACATTAGAATTGCGCTACGCCGTATTCACGAAAGGTTCCGTTAGGTATCGGTAAACTTGCGGAGCTCCGCTAATAATGGGGGTGTCGTTCAACGAGCTTTGAAGGGCAGTTGCGACCCGGGTAACAATTCGAGAAGTTGACGGCTGACTAATTCCACTTAAATCTCCACTTGTTAATTGGAAAGAACCTTCGGCGAAAAATCGGAGGGCTGTTATGCATGTGACCTCTTTGTTGGATGTTCAACTTGATCACGGATCAAATCTATCACCTCCAACAGTACATGCCTTGGCATTCGATACCTCTTTATCAGTTCCACATCGTCATAAATGTCCAGTGGCTGTAACCTATCCCGAAATACTCGCTGGCGGCGAAGAGCACGCCTGTTTTCCTCCTCCAGCAGAACCACAAACACTGCCGCCATTTCATTTTAGCGCTATGCGGACACCCGTAAGCATTTACGGGAACGCTGGAGTTCCCGCAAAACAATTGCTCTTTTACGGACGTGTTCTGCGGATGCGCTATTATGCGGTTACTTCGTGAATATGGCGCAAACGATAACGGAGGCTTAACGGATCCGTTAAAGCGTGCGGATGCTTCGTGAATAAGGTCCCTGATTCGACTGAGGATAAATTTATCGATTTCCATCCAATAATTGTAGCTCAGTTCTCTCCGCCTCTCACCCTCCCTCCTCCTCTCACCCTCCCTCCTCCTCCCCTCCCTCCTCCTCTCACCCTCCCTCCCTCTCTCACCCTCCCTCCTCCTCTCACCCTCCTCCATCCATCAAGCTGAAGGCCGGTCTACCAGTATTGTTCATTTCCCTACAGAATGGCTTACGGACTCTCAAATGGAGGGAGTGTCGTGGCCGAGCGGTCTAGCTTACCGGACTCAAGTTCTGGTGTTAGCAGCAGAATGTGGGTTCGAATCCCGGCCGTGACACTTGTGTCCTTGAGCAAGACACTTAACCATAATTGCTTCTCTCCACCCAGGGGTTAAATGGGTACCTATGAGGGCAGAGTTGGTTGATTAGCCCTATATGCGCTGTAATGGCAGCAATTGAGCTGTATACTCCCCAGGGAGCTGAGATGGTTTCAGGAATGATTTATGAGCCTTGTGAGCCTTATGAGCAGGGGTAATGATATAATGCGTCTTGAGCACCACTTAGTTGGTGGATACGTGCGCTATATAAGTCCACACATTATTATTATTATTATTATTGACAAATTCCCATTATATAAGATCGATGTCCCACCGGTCATCGACACGCAACACTGCAGGGGTCAACGAATTGTGCACCCATCCCCTCACGTGTGACATGTGACGTGTGACAGGGACAACCAAAGAACCGAGCCTTTTTTACAGGTCAACCCAGGACACAATCCTTAAGATAACTGTACATGTCATCAGTCATTCTCAACTTCACAATGGGCGTGTGCAGGTAGCGTGTCTGGCTAAGTCATCTCGTCGGTACCGTGAAATTATTCATTGAAGGTTACCCACAACTGAATTGTTCGTACCCGGACGGTTCCGGTACGTCCCTGGCCATCGCCCGCTTGCTGCCCACTCTACCGGCGCCCCTGACGGAGCAGCATCTCGGTCCGCGCTCTCGTGGTGGTGGTGGTGGTGGTGAAGGTGGCGAAGGTGGCGAAGGTGGCGAAGGTGGCGAAGGTGGCATTTACTTCTCGTAGATGCAAACCTCTCTCTTGGATGCAGACTTAACTTAGGTGTTTCAGAAACACAGACTATATTCTTTTCATGGCAATTGCATGGACACAGATTTAGTAAAGCCAGAAAACAAGATGGCTCTCAACAATCGTCGTGTAGTCCTGTGTCGACGTCCAGGCAAGTATTTACTAGGTGTAATCCGGCGGTGTAGTGTTCTGTAAAGTGTAGGCCCATAGGCCGTAGTGACTTACCTGTACTGTAGTTCATGATGAATGTTACTCCAAAATCTGGGGAAACGTCTGGGATCTAGCAGGCCACGGAAAGAATGTCGTATCCGGCCGCCACTTTTTAAGGGCTTTTTTTGGATTTTTTTTGCAACCACTAACCAGTTAAAAAATCATTCTATCGATTTTTGGTGGTACAGAAAGCGGAAACTATCTTTAAAATCCACTTTTATGATGGTTTTCGGACTTTATTTCCCATCTAAAAATATCCTCCCCTCCAGAAAATAGAAGGATCCTATTATAGTTGCCACTACGCATGTACAATGACTGTGTTGATCACAAATTGTGGAGTTTACAAGATTAGACTGACATGACTGAGGAAGTCATCGTATACCAAAAATGCCTGATTTTTCATGAAATAAATATCCTGGAATAATTTGAAGTATATGTCCATCATCATCCATATGTTCTCCACCTTACCAGGTAGGTAAGATTACATTATTGGTTATATTTAATGAAAAATAGTGGCGGCCAGATACGATATTCTACCCCAGGCGACAACAAGATTGTGTGTGGATTCATATTTAAGTATTTTACTTGAACCTTGTAAACTACTAAAACAAATATTGCTACAAACAAACTTATTTCAAAACTAGTATAGCCCTATATCATATATGGCAACACATTTGGTTGAAAATTCTTCATTTGTACTGCAAGGCATAACAAATGTATTCTAGTCTAGGTATTTAATTTGTGCACATGCTCTGCTTCTTAATTACAAGTAAAAAGTATTTGTGGACAAGATGTACTGAACTTGAAATGTCATGTAATTCATTTTTCCAGTTAGACTCCTGATTATTAGTGTTACTATACTGCTAATAGAGCCAAGATTTTCAAGTGATTGTTAATTAACCTGCATTACAATTTCACAAATATCGATATTATGTTAAGGTCTAGAATCACAATTATTTAGTTTACTCTTAATGTTAGATGGTTAGGGAGGATGCTTTGATTGGAAATGCAGTACGTCTTCCCCGTGCCTACTCCAAGATGGTTATGTCCTGTGTCAAACAGTGTCTCGGAGTACGACATCAGGCTGATCCACTAACTGGGAGTGGGTTAAATTATGCATTGGTTATTCGATATCTCACAAATCACCTCATTATCAGCTCATCATCAGCTTCAAGTGAGCACTTCTGATAGAACCACGCCCCTTCCAAAATTAACCCCTTGCACCACACCTCTAGTTAAAACTTTAATAATGGAGTCTTTCAAGGAATACCATTCAATATACAGTGTAATATAAAACCTGAAGTCAACACTAAGTATGCCATTCTGCTTTTTAACTTAGTCCACGGCATTCAGCATTGTATGCCAATTGCGCGCACACACAACTTTTCATCTTAGTGAGAGTTTCATGGGATAAGTTGCTTGAATGCAGATTTGGCAACTTTGCCATGACTTAAGTCATTTGACTGGGATACGGCAGATGTGTCTAGATTGAACAAATTTATGTGTGAAAGTATTTGCACAACTTAGCCAAGCCCCCACACCCCCCATTTGAGTTAAGGTATTCAAAATAGTTAATAATAATAATAATTAATAACTTGCATTTATAATGCGCCTTTTCCTAAGGATACAAAGCGCAGTGTATTATTTTCCCTGCTCATAAGGCTCATAAATCATTCCTGAAACCATCTCAGCTCCCTGGGGAGTATACAGCTCAATTGCTGCTATTTCAGCGCATTAGGGCTAATCAACCAACTCTGCCCTCACAGGTACCCATTTAACCCCTGGGTGGAGAGAAGCAATTATGGTTAAGTGTCTTGCTCAAGGACACAAGTGTCACGGCCGGGATTCGAACCCACATTCTGCTGCTAACACCAGAACTTGAGTCCGGTAAGCTAGACCGCTCGGCCACGACACTCCACAGTTGTGGTTTACTTATCTGGGGGGTCCTCTTAACAGTAAAATACCTGTCTTTAAAGTTCCACTTTGTATCATTTTATGCTCACAATTTAGTAAGAAAAGGGCCAGAGGGTGAGCATTACTGTCAAGCCTTATCACCCTAAATTGTGACTTCATGAATATTTACTGAGCCTGGGGGAAGGGACATTATCCCAAACAACACTAGCCACATTAGGGTGCTCCTCAAATTTATAATACTGCATTAAATGATACAGCCAAAGGGGACAATCTGTCATGCAGACTTATTTCTTATGTTTGGCAACAGGATATTCATTTTGCAGCATGATTTGTGAATGAGAAAAGGGATTGTTTTGAAAAAAATATCTGCCCTTTTGAAACAGTTTGTTTTGTGTGGCTGTCTACCTTCATGTTTATTGCTCATCTCTAAGATTAAATCAATCCATTTTACACTTTAGTTTTAATAAAATTTGAAGCATTGCAAAGAATGTTTGTGTGATAGCATCATGTAAATTCTCTCTTTTGAGTACTAAGATGTGTTTGTTCTGAGAAGAATCTGTTTTTTTTGCATCTCGATCAATAAATTTGATCAATATACACTGATTACCTTCATTCTCAGAGTATACTGATTGAAATGTTGAACTGCCAAAAAAAAAACCTGGTTCTTCCCAGACCCAACATATTTCATTACTCAAAAGAGAGAATTTACAAACATTCTTTGGAACATTTAATTTCAATAAACTCGGTGTAGATTTTGTATAAATGTTGTTCACAAATCTTTTCTATTTATTTCATGAAATCTATTTCAATTCGACATGTAACAGTACCTTAATGCCTTTAGACTTTATAGAATGCTTCTGTTGCTTCCATTTTTTTATGGTTGAAATGTTTATTGCACACACTGCCCATTTTGTCTACATTTCCAATGCCAAGTCTAACGTCATCACTCACTGTTCAATGATTTCAAAGTCCCTTTTTCAGAGATATATTCAATGCTATAAGCCTTTTTCATAATGTTTTTATGCCAGTTGCTGTGCTTCTCTTCAAAGGATAATCAGTGACCGTAACCCTGATTGAATTTGTTATTTATATTGACCAAGTTCATACATCATAAAATGTAGATTACATTTGAATGGAGATTAAATTTGAATTACCTCATACGTGCCTAAATGCTATAAAAACATTTGGTAATATTGTTGTAAAATTGGAGCACTGGTTTATTTTAAAGGTGGAATAGAAATGCACATAACAAATAAACTCGTCGGGAAAAAATCACGTTTTCACCACTCAAAAGTGCAGAATTTTGTCGAGGTGAAAAATAGTAAACAAATCATTGAGATGAATTGGATAGTTCATCATTTTTTCAGGATTGTGCAGTCTGTTTTCAGAATCAAAAAATGATCATGGGCAAACTTTGAGGTTCTTCCGTACCTAGAAAAGATGGATGGATCACCTCACAGCTGAACTTTTGTAGCAAGTAAATAGTGGTTAAAATCAGTGAACTGTCTGTTTTTGACACACTGTGCACACAGGTGCATTTTTGACTGGTTTTGACCACCGTCAACAATACAAGATAATGCTTTTACCAGTCAAAAAATGTAAACTCATTTTGACCTGTGAATGTACAAGCTACACATTCGGTTTGACAGTGTTTGACTTTTAAGTGCGCTAGATATACCTTGGCATGTCAATTTGTTTAAACTTATTTTGACCCTTGCAGTCATAGAAGGGTTGTATTTGTTCCTAAACAATCAATCCAAAATACAATAATTACAAATGTGAAATTTACAAATATGATGTGGATTTGCCTATATAGTAGAAAGCTGAGGCTTACAAAAGACCAGACAACGCCTGCATTCAATGACAGATTGAACATTTTCTTTCAATAATGGTTGTGCAATCAAATTGGAAGAAATGATGAAGGCACAATAGTCATCATGAACTTTTTTATTGGGTAAATTATTTGTAGGTTGCAAAAGCTCAGATTAGTGTAAAGAATACAGAATTTGGGAAAATCACCACATACAAAATATACAGGTTTTGGAGGGTGAATGAGGAATTTTTGAATCAAGTTTAGCACCAACATTGGTAAAAAATTGGAAGTTCTCAGCTATCAATTTTGTAATATGAATTTTTGTATTGTCGGAAGAAAAAGAATCGGGAGTAGGTGCATTTACTTTGGAAAATTTCATTAAAAATATTATTTATAAGTTTCCAAGTTAAAACTGCTTCTTTTTTTCAAACATTTTGTGGTAATATTTTTCCTTGGCATTACATATAATTTGACCTTATGTTTAAGAATACAAGAATTTGAAGCTGGTGATCAGTGTCTGTAATAGCATTTAGTCGTTTCCTCTTACATGTAGACATACGTTTTAATATTTCATCTAATATGTTATTGATGAAGAAGAAATGTTAGACCACTTACAGGCTGTCAATGGAGACTAGGTCAATATGGTTAGTGACTTGGTGGTTTGTAAGTTCTTGTCAGGTTGATTCCTAACCGCACTGATGGATACATGGGGGATGGTAGGTATTACAGTAGTGTATAAAGGCTTTAATAATGTTTATTAATAAATCAACTTGCCATGACATAAAATAGTATCTACTATCCTTATAATGCTTTGTATACATTTCTTTCCAAGATGGAGCTAGACAGAAAAAAAAAACTGTTTAAAAAACCCGAAAGTTTTATTAATTTTTTCTGTTTCTTTTGTTGTTAGTTCTGGAAGTGAATGAGTCTTTTTAGAAGAAACAAAAATGTTTCCCTCTGGAGAAAAGTGCAAGTCTGAAAGGAATTGGAACTAGAAACCAAATATTATGGATTTTTTTCAGGGGTGATTGGAGAGCCTTCCGTAGATAACTTCCGCATAGAAGATTGTGAATATCCTAAAGACATTGAAGACAGACACATCTTAGTGAAAACACTTTACCTGTCAGTGGATCCCTACATGGCAAGTCGTTTTCTTTATAGAGAGGGGTCAATAACATTGTGGTCGTCAATGCAGGATTTTTGTGGTTGGAAATCCCAGACAAAAAACTAAATCTTTTGTGTAACTAGTTGATCCATTAAATTGAAGTTCCTGGTACTCAACCTGATCTTTTTTGTTTTACTACAGAAGTTTTTCTTCTGGTTATTTTTGTTGTTATATATTTCTGGTAATGGAATTCCTCAAAAGTGCATGTATAGCACTGTAGCTTGTTAGCTGGAAGACCGTGATTATTGTTCATTCTTAGATGTTGGAGAAAAACCCCACACAAACATTCCAGAGAAAACCCACAGAATCAGGGAGGGACCGAAAACCCAATCCACCACATGTTGACTCGGTCCGAATGGGATTAGAACCCAGTTCTACATAGGTGAAAGACAAGGAAAGGTCCGCTCCGCAGACCTAATCCTAAACATTTTTGTCATTCCATCCAGGTTTCAGATCAGATGAGGGTTGGTTGCCGTAGCAATTGATATAAATCAATAGTGAAGAGTCTCTACAGGACCAAGCTAAGTTGCACTTTGATCAATCCTATTAGGCGTTTCCTACCATTTAGTCTGACATTTCAATTGATTTTTTCCCCCCCAGAGAATACGTATGAATGAAGACACGGGTACAACGTACCTACAAGCATGGAAACTAGGCCACACCATATCGGGAGGAGGTGTTGGCATAGTTACCGAGAGCAGGTGCGATATGTTTGTTGCCGGAGACATTGTGTCCAAAGATTTCAATTGGCCGTGGCAACTTTACGCATCTATCCCAGCTGCTCAAACTGAAAAGGTGAGACTATTATCAAGAGTCTCTGTGAATGTGAATGTCATTTCTTCCATTTCTTCACATTAACCCTAACTCCCTTGGCCCATTTGCTTACACATAACCTGAATCCTCCAAAATCCTTCAGTAGTAAAGCACGTACATGACATGTATGCACATATGTGTTTCTAATCTGTGATACATGTACATGGCCAGGGACCCTCCCTGCATGCATGGAGCAATAAACAGTGTCCACTGACCCAAGTACTGACCTTGCAATCACTACAACAAACATGGATGTACATGTACCATGGAAAGGCAAGTATGCCTAATAACCTCAATCCTTCAAAATCCTTCACTTTGGCAAATAGGATTTTGGAGGTTAGGGTTAATCATGCCTCCCTCTTCTGAGGATTAGATTGATGCATCTTTATGAAAATCTTTATGAAAATCTTTATGAAAATCTTTATGCAAGATATCATCAAATCGGCAATCACAGTCATAAGTTGTATTGGACTCACGTTCACAGCAATAGAATGAAATTGACTTACGCTTCTCACTTGTTGCATACACGTTCATACAAGAAGTATTCAATACAAACTAATTACCCAATTACAAAATTATAATCGTAAAATTAACTTGATGTGAAGTTGGTGAAGACACAAAATATCCTGAGAAATTATACTCGCTGACATGCTGTAATGTTTTAGGAAAAAATGTGAAATGTAATTTTTTTTCTTCAAATTCTGATCACGACTGTGATCCATTTTCCACATTAGGCCTATAATGAATGCAAAACAATGCATTTTTACTATTTTTCTTGTTAATGGCACATTGAAATGAGCTGAAACATCTACAGGTTGATTTCTGTACTGTAACTCTTTCTCATAAAGATTCTGATTCTCAAGTATGGATACATTTACAGTCTTTACCAAGGGTGTACAATATATTTATCCATTTGTGTAACACAAACTTATTCTATGTGGGTATGTTGCATCGTGGTTAAATACACACAGAATGGTAACAGCTCATTGTATTGGCTCATATACAGAGATTTTTCATTAAAGAGTTCATGTATTATGAAAGCATGAGGCTGTACAGTAATGTCAACAACATCATGCGTGTAGAATTTGGAAACATAATAAATCTTTGAACCTGATTCAAAAGACCTCTAAACATAACTTGGAGTGCAAGAACACATTTCTAAATGGTTTTTTTTAAAATTAATTCATTAAATGTTTTTTGTTTGTTGTTTGTTGTTTTGTTTTGTTTATTTTCAGTAAAATAACATCACAATGCACATTTACAAATTGTAAGATAAAATTTCAAAACTTTATAGTTAAAAATGATAATCTGTACAAAATGTTCCCTCTTAAAGCAGTCTCCATTTTTGGTATATTTCCCTTCCAGATTGATACATCTGTCACCAACAATCAGATTTCACTAGCCCTTGGCGCTCTGGGCATGCCCGGTTTAACATCACTGATCGGAATCAGGGAGAGAGCCCAAATAAAGGCGGGAACAAACCAGACATTTGTCGTCAGTGGGGCCGCTGGTGCATGTGGGTCACTTGCAGGTCAAGTAAGTACTTTATTACTCTAAGGAGGAGGAAATATATAAGATGAAGTCCATGTTTGTTCATAAAAATGGCCCAATTTTGGTATGGATTCCTTTGCGAGAAATGTTTGAATGAAGATTTGCCGTTTGTCTATTGGTCTTAGTTCAGGATGTACCCAAGTGGCTTGATTTCTTGTACTTTTTTTTTTTTTTTTTAATTTTTTATTAAAAAAAATTGTATACACAATCTATTGTCCAAAACAAACTAAATGTTGAAAAATATTTTTGAATGTTGTTCAAATAATGATATCTTCAAAGTCATTAAATGATAGTTTTGACCCAAATTATCTTCAAATTGGATTTTGATATTGACTTTGAAGAGTGTGACCATGTGCATGAACTTATAACATACTCAGAATAACAAATGTTTCTCTCTAATGAAACACTTAACCTAGTTGTATACAGCAGATAATTTTGTACACATGTATAATTTATATAAATTTGGCTTTTTGGTGAATATAAGTCATATTGAAAGAAAACAATGAAGACCAAAGATCAGTGTGATGGAAATGATTCAAAACAACAGTATGTTTATTGGCAGATCCAGGGGGGAGGGGCAAAGGAAGGCATGCTTCCCCTTTTTTCCCTATGCATGTAAATTTACTATAAGTAAGACTAATTGCGGTGACCCGTGTAAAATTCTCTTAATTGAGTAGTAATTAGTTCTGAAAAGAACTGGAGGTTACAACTCGACGTTTCGATCAGTATGCTCTGATCGTCCTCAGGAGAATGACATTCACGATCAGAGCATACTGATCAAAATGTCGAGTTGTAACCTCCAGTTCTTTTCAGAACTAATTACTACTCAATTGAGAGAATTTCACATGGTGTCACTGCAATTAGTCTTACTTATCCTCTTCACCATGCAAAGCTACAAGTTTTACCTAAATTTACTATGTTTTTGTTTTTTTTGTTGCCATTTTTTGTCCCCTACGCCCTACCTTTATTGAGAACCTGGCATGGATGTCTAGTGCGGATGTCTGCCTATTTCACAACATGTTTTTATGTAAACACTTGGAGGTGCGATAAAATTCATTTGAAAGATTCACACATAGGGGTGCCTACTCACAGACTTTGGTCGGGCATAGTGCAAGCCATGTAGATGTAGGGTCCAGATCGACACCTGCCTAATTAGTGAGGCGAAGCCCCCGATTACTTTTCATATCTCTGATTTGAAGGAGATTCATTACAGTGATCATTAGTTAAATAGTGATTCATCATGGCTGCAGTGCTATGGGAAATGGCAGCCAAGGGGTCATGTTTGGTAATTGCAAATATACATAACAGCAAAAGAAACGTCACCCCCTAAATTTTGTTAAGTAATTATATTATTAAACATAATAAATATACAATGTTGTGGGATGGTTGGCTGCCAGGTCAACCAAATTTGCCACATTGTGTTCATGTTACAATCCATACTCATAATATTCTTCATTAAACAAATTATATTAATTATAAAATGAAAATAATAAATATTTTTAGGGGTGACGTTTCTTTTGCTGTTATGTATATTTAACAAGGCTTGTATACGTACATGTATATTTTCCAGTTTATCACATACACGATCAGATGTTTTATACATGATGTCGCCCTCGTTTGTGTGCCACTGTTTAGGCATATTTGTATCTGGGGATGTTTTTTTTCCCAAGGCTCCTGGATATTAATGTCAGTGGAGTGTCGTGGCCGAGCGGTCTAGCTTACCGGACTCAAGTTCTGGTGTTAGCAGCAGAATGTGGGTTCGAATCCCGGCCGTGACACTTGTGTCCTTGAGCAATTAAGACACTTAACCATAATTGCTTCTCTCCACCCAGGGGTTAAATGGGTACCTGTGAGGGCAGAGTTGGTTGATTAGCCCTATATGCGCTGTAATGGCAGCAATTGAGCTGTATACTCCCCAGGGAGCTGAGATAGTTTCAGGAATGATTTATGAGCCTTATGAGCAGGGGTAATAATATGCGCCTTGAGCACCACTCAGTTGGTGGATACGTGCGCTATATAAGTCCACACATTATTATTATTATTATTATTAGTGCTGAGCGAGCATGGCGTAGGGAAAGCAGGGATTGGCCATTTCAAATATGTGCAAATTTTGCAGACCTCTTTTGACAAATAGGGTGAGTCGAGTGATTTATCTATTTATTTATTTTTTTATTTTTTTCTGGCATGAGTTGGGAAAGATAACATTACTTCATGTAATAAAACTTTTCTTTTTAAAGTAAAAAAAAAATTGTTTTCTTAACCAGATAGCAAGATTAGATGGATGTGGTCAAGTCATAGGCATTTGTGGTACAGACAGAAAGTGTAGATTTCTAATTGATGACCTCAGATTTGATGGAGCAGTAAACTACAAAACTGATGATATAGCCGCAAGACTAAAGGAGTGCTGTCCAAATGGTATTGATATTTACTTTGATAACGTTGGGGGAGACATCAGCAACCATGTCATTAAACAGGTAGGAACGCTCTCATTTTCATCCATTTTTTTTTCTCTGAAGAAATCATCACCTAAACCACGAAGTGGCATATCGGATATTTTAGCGAAAATAAGTTTTGTGTACAATCTCAAAGATGTACATATATATATATATATACATCATGGGCGGATCCAGAACATTTTTTAGGGGGGGGCTAAGAATCAAAACCAATTATTTTTCAGTACTACAAAGGGTGCCGCCACTTCCTATGCACAACAGTTAGTACAGTACTAAGTAGGTCACCTCCTTATGTTTATCCCGCACACTGTATAATGGGAGAGCATTCTCCCTCCCCCTCCCCCTCTCTCTCTCTTTTTCTCCTTTAAAATTTTTTTTTTTTTTAAACGATTTTATGGGGAGGCTACAGCCCCTTAGCCCCGCATCCGCATCCGCCAATGATACATATATATGTTATCTTTAATTTTAAAATCCCAGATGGGGGGACATACATGTAAGTTCAGAGGAATTACTATTCATGTATGTCTTTAATCAAAGTGATAAAAACTTTCTAATTTAAAGCAAGCATACACTTTTGGTAAAATCTGTAAATGCATCCACACATAAGACTCAAGAGATACGTATAAAACCAACCTGTGAAAGTTTCAGCTTATTTCATTGTGTTGTAAATGAGAAACTATTGAAAATGCATTAAGATTGTTCGTATTCATTCTCACATGGTCTTACTGTGTTTATTATTTTGACATTACCAACACAATTTCAATTTCATGAACTTGGGATGTGTTCCTAAACTGCATTTCAGAATAAAGAGTATGTTGGGTGTACACTTATTTGTATGTATGTAAAATGCAACAGTATTGCCGAAAACCAAAAATCTCCAGTGAAATTTCATGCATACACATGTGAACTGTGGCACACAGTTATGTGTCTCACTACTCATCCATGGAACACTGCTAGTTGCAGCTACATTTCAAGTTATTGTTGGCAAGACTTTGCAACAATTCCTACAGTATGATACATATTCAGAATGCTCACAAGTTCAGAGAAACAAAGAAAATCTGCTTTTATAGATATGATCAATATTTTATTTTGTCTTCTCCCAGATGAATAAAGACAGCAGAATTGTTCTCTGTGGTCAGATCTCAATGTATAGCATTGACATTAGATGTCCCCTGAGCAACGACATACATGAAATCCTTAAAGAGAAGCGAATCTACAGGGAGCTTTTTGCTGCAAACAGTTACACTGACCTCTTCAAAGAGGGGAGAACTCAACTTGCCAAATGGGTCAATGAGGGAAAACTAAAAGTGAGTAAAAAGTAACAAATTAAATCAGGAAAAGGTTTTTTTTGGTGACTTTCTGATATTCTTGGTACTCCCTCTACCCTATTTTTATTGTTTTAAATGAATACAAAACAAATCTGGTGGGTGCAGGAAGGACTGCGTCTCCTACAGAGTGAACCACCGCAGGAAAAACTGTAAAAAAAAAATCTTGCACGTACCAAAGACCTTTCTGTGGATTTGCTTCTCTTTAAAAAAAAAAGTCCTTTTTTCTCTTCTTTTCTGCAGACAAAAGAAACTGTGGTGAAGGGTCTTGAGAACTGCGGAGCTGCCTTTGTTGGAATGATGAATGGGAGTAATATAGGCAAACAAATAGTCCATGTGGCTGACCCTTAAACTCTTCAGCCAGGTCATAAGGTATTTGAGTTTCACATCATCGTTATTCGGAACCACAAGCCAGGCTGTTTTCTTAGACGTATAAATCCCATTTCTAATTTTAAAACGAATCATTTAATTGCATTACTGTGTCTTACCTCATATATTAGCAGTTTTTACCCAATATTTTGAACATGTATGTATAAATTTAGAAAATATATATATAAAAAATATGCAGACTGAGGTAAGGAGAAAGAATCTGTGGTATAAAAAAAGACATGCTGTAAAATCAAATGTGATTGAATTTATTACCCCAATCCCCTCGGTATTCTGGCTAGGAACCTTCCTGAATCCTCCCAAATCCATCAGTGCACTTTTGGAAACATGCCCTTATCTTTAAAATGCACCATGCATTTTCGTTGATCTTTCATATTCAGCACTTATGGCCTGTACTTCTTGCCAGGTAGTAATTTTGCCCCATTTGAAGAGGTGAAAGCACCAGTTTCTAACAGTGCTGAATTTTTCCAAAAAACGTTGTTAGGGATAATGAATGGAACTTGGACAAGTCGGCAGCAGTTCCATCCAGGATAGGGGCTGATGAGGGCTGAAGGGAGGGGCTGTCACCAAACTAAAGAGGGGGCTTTTTTGAATTGTATGATTTAGACTCCGCA
Source organism: Zoroaster sp. YZ-2022 (assembly GCA_029582265.1). Classification (NCBI taxonomy): domain Eukaryota; kingdom Metazoa; phylum Echinodermata; class Asteroidea; order Forcipulatida; family Zoroasteridae; genus Zoroaster; species Zoroaster sp. YZ-2022. The sequence goes on from CM055821.1 coordinate 46,645,988, forward strand.
TGGAGCTGAAACTTTCACAGGTTGGTTGTTTAATGTATGTCTTGAATTGAAGAAATATAGCATACTGATGATATAAATTCCAACAATACAATGACATACCTTTAACATTGAACCTGTAATATAAAAGGTTGTCTGTAAATAGACATAATAGGCCGTATTCATAAAAATAAGTAATTGCTTTTACTAAAGTAACAACCCCCTTTTACTAACCTTTTACTTAAATGTGTATTCATAGAAATAAGCAATGACTTTCAAGTAAAAGCTACAAATTTTAAGCATTAGTAATTGCTTTTTACTTATAAGTAAATGCTAGAGAAATTAGCACCTACTTCAATTTGTATTCATAAAAATGACCTTCGACTAGCATTTACTAGTGATTGTACAAGCACCTAATTTTTGGCTTGCTGTTTAGTCAATACAGACATATCACATTTTCTGCCATGTTTTTACGTCCAAGACCACAACCTAAGGTGTATAACATCAGGCTTAATCGTGATGAAGTCAACCCTACCACTTACAGAACTTTATTTAGGTTTGACAAAGAAAATGTGGAATGTCTTGCAAACACCTTCATACCACCAAATACCGAGACTCGTGGATGGTACTGTAGTACAATAGCAACTACTTGAGAACTTACTAGCCATGGCAAGTAACAACTGTAATCATTTAGCAAATGGTTATGAATAAGATTTTTAGCAATTGCTTAGACTAGACCTTTTACTTACCTAGCTGTTGCTTTTACTTATAGCATTTACTAGTAAGTAATTACTTATTTTTATGAATACGGCCTATTGTCAGGTGTAATGTTTGCCATGTATATTTTGCGCTTTTGACTGCTGTTCAATCATGAATCATGAATCTTTGAATAAAAAAGTACAAAATCAAGGCTTGACGAGTTAGGCCCCCCCCCCCCAAAAAAGTTTCTGGTTTCTGTGCACGTCGCCTCAGACCCACGCGTCGGTATTTTTAATTTTCTTTTTTGTTGTTGTTGCTATGAAACAATGGGCCGGATAAATAAAAGTTAGCAATTGCTTATCTAGTAAAAGCTCAAGCAATAGCAATTGCTTAACAAGTAAAAGCTCAAGGTTAAGCAATTGCTTAAAAATGTATAAATAACCTTCTTCGTGACTAGCACCTGTTGCTTGGGTGGGTTAGCAATTGCTTATGGGTATAACAATGATGGGAGGTCAGTTCCGATTAGCGTAGTGGTTGTATATGAGGCATGTGTTAGCAACATGGATGCTGCCGAAGAATTGGGGAGTGGTACAAATAGTGAGCAATCTTTGAACGAACTGTTCGTTAGTATAATCAAAGAGTACCCTGTTCTAATCGAGAAAAGTCAGTTGCCGGGGGTAAAAGACATGAAGGCAAATACACTTAAAAAAGCACAAATGTCAATTGCTACCAACACAGGTAAAGCCATGGATGAGAAGCAAATTTTGAAAAAGATAGCAAACATGAAAAGTCAAGTGAAGAAGAAAACAGATGGAATGCAAACAGGAAATAGGAAGATTTTTTTGGTTCCATGGGAACAAGATCTGTACAACATCTTCAAAGGGGATGAAAACCCGACTATTACGAAGATGCCATGCGCCATTTCTGCTGGTTTCAAACCAAGTACTCCGACTGCTGCTAGCCACTCCAAATTTTCAAAATTGAACCAAAATAATTTCCGGTATCTGGTAGGATTGACTTCATCACGATTTATTCTTTCATTGTACACCTTTTCATGTTCCCTTACATGCATAAACTCGGCCATGATGGCAGGAGTAATGCAACATGCAAGTGTTAGCAAATGCGTAAGCTCCTCATTTAGGATCTTGTAAAAATATTAGCAAGTGCTACAAGTCATTAGTAAAAGGTCTGGTTTATTTATATGCTTCCAAGCAATTGCTAATCTCTCTAGTAATTGCTTAAAAATCATAGCAATTGCTTTTGCTAACTACTGGAAGCAATTACTTGCAAGTAATTGCTCACTTTTATTAATGAAGATTTAAGAAAATGACTAGTAAAAGCAATTGCTACTTTTTATTTATCCGGCCCAATGTCCAATTGCAGCCAAAATTGTTGGATCGATTGGAATTCTGCAGTGCTGTGTTTTAAATGACTTTTTCACACAGGGGGTATGAATGTTTGCCTGATTTGTGTGGCCTCTCTCAGCCACCATACTTGTGTATGGGAAATTTAGTCTGGTTCCGATAACCGTATACATGTATCACGTATTTCACAAAGATAAAAGAAAAATTAAAAAAAATGCATTACCACACTGATTTTGAAGTCACCTATGACCAGAAACCGGAGACCTTTTTTGGGGGCCTTGTATTTGAAATACAATAAACTAACAAGCAGATATTCTTACATTTACTTATATTTTCAGATTCTCAGCATTGATCTATATGTGTATGTGTATTCAATATATATTTGGTGGTTTTTATTCTCAACATCAGGTAACAATTTTTTTTTTAGAATGTGTGTACAAAAATGTTTCTGTTGTGAATTGTTGCTGTAAGTATTCACCAGGTTGGTAATTATGATGTAACAAATTTCTGAAAATGCAATCAAATTGTTATAAGACAAATTTGTGAATAATACCTGTTTCTTTCTAGTCTGTCTGGTTTTTCTCTAGTTATTTACTTGTTTGTACAGTAAAGATTAAATCCAGCAGTAAATATATTTAATCACTTTGTAAACAGATTTAATCAGAACACTCAACATAATGATCGGAATAAATTGCAAACTATTTTATTATATTTAACCACTTTAGAATCATGAATATAAAATAAAAAATAAAAAATAATGATCAACAAAATTGAATGGATTGAACTTTGAGCATATTGACCTCGTTCTTGGAAGGCACTTTTTTAACAAACTGTACAAAAATGCAGCTATAATTCTGCTGTTTTAGATTGACAAAAATAAACATACAATGCTCTTTTAAGCACGTTTTGCAAAACATGTTTCCTCCATTAAGGCTTGTTCATATTTCACAAAAATGTGAAGTGAATTATACTTCCATCAAGCCTCAACAAAACAATTTACTGCAAAATGTGCCAGAGTTGTTGATTACGTCATGGCTGATGCTTTATGATCTGCAAGATGGAATGCCATTGTGCTTGAGACTGTACTGCCGTTTGCTTTGAATGAAGACAGAGATTCCACTTGATTTGACCATCAAAGCACTCGGATTTGATATAAAAATATGTGAAGTATACGTTTTTGATGTCACAATTTGCTTTCCTGTTTGTTGAGGCATGAACTAGCCTTTAAAAGTAACAGAGAGGTTATCTATTTGTTTCTTTTAGGGAAGCTACTATAAAGAGTACATTTAATTGATTGATTTCATATTTATGTGTCTAGCAATACATATTTAAATTGTTAGTAGGAATGCTTAACATTTGCATTCCTGTAATTCAATGCACTGAAATGCTGCAGGGAAAGTAGTAATTGTATGGCGTATTAAATTAAGACAAAACTGCTTTATTAATTATTTAATGCTTTTCATAAAATACACGATGTATCAAATGTAAAGATTTGCCAAATAACCATGACGATGATGGCTCCAATCAGTGGTTGTCTCATTAAAAATGTAATACACAAAGCTATAGGGTGGGATTATTCCTACTTGTATGAAATCTAATCTTATTAAGTAAGACTAATTGTGGTGACAACCATGTGAAAATCTCTATTGAGTAGTAATTAGTTCTAAAAAAAATGGAGTTTTTTTTTTCAGAACTAATTACTACTCAATAGAGATTTTCACATGGTGTCACCGCAATTAGTCTTACTTATCCTCTTCACCATGCAGAGCTACAAGTTTACTAATCTTATTACACAATCCATGTTGGTGTCTACAGAATGTGTACCACTGCCAATGATTAAAAACAAAATTAAAAAACAAAAATTATAAGTGCTTACTTGTATAAAGTAAAGTGGCTCTCAGTTATGGAAAATGCCTTCATTTGATAAAGAAATGGCTAAAGCAATTACATGGCTTGTTTGATCTGCAAATATGATTTTGAAAGTACATGTATGTATATAAAGTGATCAGTTTAAACGGGCAAATCTACAGTCATAGACCAATCATGCACCATCTACTCTCACACATGGACCAATAACATGAGCACAGGTGACAAGACTATTAAATTGATAATTTTGTCCAAATATCATGTTATATCATTAGTTCGTACATTTTGTAGAAATAATTACAATTTTGTGTTCAACATTTTACCATTAAAAGAGTGAATGTATTATGCTTGTTTGTCATATCTACGTTACGAAACTGCCAGTAACAATGTTTTTTTTTCATGTACCTGAAATATTCTTAGATTTTTAGAATTTTTAATTTGTTAATTTTGCTGTTGTAAACAATCATTGTATGAATACAATTATACGTGTAAACACATAGGGAAATTAAGAACTCAAAAATCATCCAGATACCTCAATAATGTTTTTCACTTGACTACAAAATTAATAAAATCTGTGTTAAAATCTGTATACCCTAAAAATAACACACATCATGTAAACTATGACCAACTGCATGTATTGTAAATTAGTTATTGACCTAAAATAGAAAATGTGATGTACAACTATGACAACATAGTTTTATTTTGAATATCTAAAAAGCAAGTCAGTGTATCATAAATACATATTTAATGAAGTGAAAGCATTAGGTTAGTTCAAATCTGCTTGATCAAATAGTTTGGTGGCACATTTTTCTACCTTTTATATAAAATTAATCAAATAAACCACATGTTATTATCAAATTGACTGGATGTCCATATTATTCAATGCACTGTGGTATAATCATGATCTTCTAAATTCAGGATTGGTTCATTAAAATGTTATATATATATTTGTTATGTATGAGATTATAAAACCAATGTCATTGTTGATTAACCCTCCTACCTTTTTCATACAAGTTGATCCACCATTTGAAACCATTTGGTTTTGAATGGTGAAATAATTGTACAGTATTGATTCCCCCAAATGGTTTTGAATGGTAGGTCAGCTAATACAAAACCTTGTTTGGATACTTCTAAGTGGTGAATCAATGGACCCTCTATGCATTTGAATGGTAGTAAAGCTTGCTACCAACACTGTTCAAAATGGTATCACCATGTGTGTACAAAACCAATGGGCATTTTGGTAAGTGTAAATTTTGAATGGTTTCAAATGGTCAAACAGTAGGAGGGTTAAGATAGAATAGTTTGTTTGTTGCCAAGATGATTCTTGGACCATTCAGTTTTAGTTGATTCAATTAACCTGTAAGACTCCAGCCCCATAAAAAAATTCTGCAGACAAATGGAAGAACTTAATATACAGCACTTAGCAACAGAGTGAAGGCTAAATAACACCAAAATATAAGATGTTTTGATTTTGAAAGTTAAAGTGCCAACCGTACCAAACCATCATGAAAGCTCTGCACAAGTTTTTGTGATGAATGGATGTCAGTGCTTCACAAAACTTATGTTTTAGTGAAATTGATTATGTACTGCTGAGGGTGACATATCTTAAAGGATTAATGTGCAAAATAAATACAACATTCAAAGAAAAACAAAACATTGCTATCCGTGTGGTTATTTTGTCAATATTTTAAAATTAACATTTATTTCAATCTTGAAAGCTTCAATTTATTTGTAAGATTTCTTTGTATTAGGAACAAGACCATATCCATAAAATGAGAATGAAAACAACCTAAATTTGGAAAAATTGTCTAACGAACCCAGTATTAATTTTTTATTTCTAACAAATTATTGACAAAAGGTATATAACATTTTGTAAAACAGATAATTAATTTCCATAGATGTGATGTATAATTACAACTTTTAGCCCCCCCCCCCAAAGTCTCTGGTTTCTCGTCTCCACGCACGTCGCCTCAGACATCGGAATAATTTTGTTTTCTTATTTTTTGCTATGAAACGATAACGATGTCCAATTGCAGCAAAAATTGCTGGATCAATTGGAATTCTGCCGTGCTGTGTTTTAAACCACTTTTTCACATAGGGGTTATGAACATATGCATGATTTGTGAGGCCTCTCTTAGCCACCATATTTTGTGTATGGAAAATTTGTACAGTTCCCAATTACTGCGTATACATGTACTTTCACTGGTTGGCACAAAAACAGAAAGATTACTAAAAAAAAATAAAATAGCACATCACAGCACTGATTTTGAAACTAACCTATGACCAGAAACCGGACACTATTTTTTTGGGTAATATCGCATTAATTTCAAACATGTCGTGGCCGAGCGGTCTAGCTTACCGGACTCAAGTTCTGGTGTTAGCAGCAGAATGTGGGTTCGAATCCCGGCCGTGACACTTGTGTCCTTGAGCAAGACACTTAACCATAATTGCTTCTCTCCACCCAGGGGTTAAATGGGTACCTGTGAGGGAAGAGTTGGTTGATTAGCCCTATATGCGCTGTAATGGCAGCAATTGAGCTGTATACTCCCCAGGGAGCTGAGATGGTTTCAGGAATGATTTATGAGCCTTATGAGCAGGGGTAATAATATAATGTGCCTTGAGCACCACTCAGTTGGTGGATACGTGTGCTATATAAGTCCACACATTATTATTATTACCAATGGTGAAGATTGCTTTTATTATCATAACAGATCATTTATAACAGCGTGCATCAAACAATAATTTAATGATTTTTTTTTTAAAGACTGCACTAAATATCCATTTTAAATTGGCGAGTTTAAAATGATTAGTATGTTTTTAAAGTGTTTACCCTGAAGAAAACATGTATGCAAAAGTCTAGAAAAGTAATTAAATTGTTAATACAATGAAAGGTCATGAAAATACAAATATTTAAGGTTTTTCTTAAAAATTCAGTAAATTCAGTAAAAATTCAAAGAAAATGAGAAATTTCTGTGTTTCTTTAGATGTAGGAAGCAACAATTCTGCCGGCTTTAAAGCTTTACTTATACATATAGGGAGTGTACACCTTGGGTAATTACTGAAAAATAATTGAAAAACACACTTTATGTGAAGTCAATGGTACCAAACATCCTGTGAAATTATTCTGTTGGAGAAAATCTAAAATGTATTACAATTTGAAATGGCTGTGACCATTTACCAAACAAGAATGCAAATCACAGAAAAAATGCCTTTTCACAAAATAAGCTGAAACTTTCACAGGTTGGTTTCATTACACATCTCTTAATTCCTATAAAGTATTGATGCATTTACCAATAGTGCACAGTCCCTTTAAAATGAATTTTACAATTCAAAGCAAATTGGCGAGACATGCATGTAACACTAAATATTCTAGCTTTTGTTGCCCATACCCATGTCAAACAGATGTAACAAATCCATCTAGACAGATGGATGCATCTGTAATTTATGCAGGACCATACAAAATATCAGTCCCATATAAAAACCATTGTAGTTTCACAATGTGTTACAGCCGTGCAGTAAATTTGCAATATAAAACGATTGTACAAAAATAGGAGACAAAATAGGAGATTGTACAAAAACTTGAAATCAATTATTTGAAATAACAAAAAGTATAAGATGTTCTTGAGTTCTTTCGGGTATACCATGTAATGATCTGTTTTTAGAAAAAGTGATGGCTCTGAGAAGAGCCAGTTGGTTTGAACATCTATCTCCACCATGCAAAGCCTCACATCCTACATCCTACAAAAAGTATAATGAAACATTTTGAAAAATGTTCAGCAACACCTCCAATTTGATAAAATCCAATTAGTGATTGCCAACATGTACAATACACTGTTAGTTAAAACTAACATGCATATGATTTGGCATGTGTTGGGGGGGGGGGGGAGGATTTCTCTATGTATGTCAGTGCATATCACGTCAAAAATGGTGAAAGGGCACATAACCTGAATTTATGAGTATGAACCAGCCTTTTAATCTACATGTTTATACATTTTGCTGGTAATGGACTATTTTCAACATGCTGCCCATCTTATTTTATTATTATTATACATTTCTGGTAATGAAACCAAGGATCCCTCAAAAGCACACTTAAGCACTGTAGCTCAGAAGCCCGAGGAAACCTGTAAACAAGGACGCTTGCTATGTAAACCAGAATCACCAGGGTAAAAACCTACTCTTCCACGATAATTGTTCTGGGTTCTTTTACGTGTATTACTTTAATAATCTAGTACACGGGAGTGACGCCTTAACGTCCCATCCAAAGGATGAAGCAATTATGGTCAATTGTCTTGCTCAAGGACACAAGTGCTACAACCGGCCAGGCCGGGAATCGAACCCACATTCTGACAACACCAGAACTTGAGTCCGATGCACTAGACCGCTCGTCCACGATACTCTTACAAATTCATGTAATTAAACTGAGGCTGGAAGGTAAATTAGTCTAGTCCATTTATTGATCGAGAATTTTTCATTGTGAGTCAAAGTTGCAGGGTGATGGGTGATGAAGGTCTGTAAACCCTGTTAATACTTTTTGTATTTCCCAAATTTCACTGATCAAAATACCATCTCAATATTGGATCCTTTTAGCCCCATCCCAATCCTATATTCTTAATTTTAAGTTTCTAAACATATTTGGTGTATCCAAATTGACCTTTTTTTTTATCGTTTTGCTCCAAGATAAATATCACTATTCTTATGCAATCATTTACAATTGAGCTATTTAAGTTCAATTGTATTTAAGATTAAAGGGACAGTATTGAAATGATCACAGCAGACTTTCAACAGTGCATGGAATCGGTGTCCTAGTTTAAGAAGAACACAGTGACTGAATCATTTATGCAGCAGTAACGGTAATCATGTGGGGCGTTATTTTCAGTCATCTAAAACTAGCACTCCGATTCCATGCACTGTTGATCGTGATGCTATTGTCCCTTTAATTGTTAGTTGAGAAATTTCAAAAGGTTTGGCAAGCATGAGAACAATGTTACAGGTGACCTTCACAAAAATTCTTTTAAATAAAAAGCTGCAACAATCTTCTTTCCATCCATATCCCAACCTCTTTTAGATAGTACCTTATAATTAGAAAAAAATATCACAATATATAATTATGCTTTCAAATCTTAATAAATCTTCCATACCTTAGTATCACTTTGATTTTTAAATCTCATTGGATTGAAATGAAAACATGCCCTTAAAACTCTTAAGTCTACAAAAACAGAGAAAATAGGAAAATCCTTGAAGTATATATCCTTTTTCCCTGTAAGTTGAAAATACATTGGTTGTATATGTACATGTGCGGTTATTGCAAAAGGTTTTTAATTATACAAAAAACAGCTGGCTACAATGAGCATGAAATTATCGATTATAAAACATTTTGATAAATTAATGTACTGCTATTGTACTGCTCCATCAAAACCAAACAGGACAAATCATGACATCACAGCCATTCCATTAAAAACAAATCACATTTTATAATCACTTTATTTTGAAGACTTTGATTTTACCACAAAGGAGATTCACTGAGTTGAATCCAATTCACCAAATCAAAGGAGATTCATTGAGTCGAATCCAATTCACCAAATCAAAGAAGATTCACTGAGATGAAACCAATTCAAAGGAGATTTGCCAAGTTGAATCCAGTTCACCAAACCATAGGAGATTCACCGAGATCAATCCAATTCACCAAATCAACATCCACTAAATCATAAGAATCAGTTAGGTATCATTCAGTCCTTTTCCTCTGTGGTTTCTACTTCCGTTTCCGCTTTGTCTGGTTTTCGTTTTCTGAGTGAGGTGTTCCCTCCTTCATCTGCCGCCTCTTCAGCAGTTTGAACAGGCTTCTCCTCAGTCTCTTCCTCATCCTCATCCTCTTCCTTATCCTCATCCTCTTCCTTATCCTCATCCTTGGTACTTGCTGTTATAGGTTCTTCTTCACCTACTGGCCGGAGAGGCCTTGTTGGATGTCTGGTGGGGCAGAGGCAATCAGTGATGAAAACAAATACCTGAGAGGGGACAATTAGCCACAATAAAATAAAAATATAAATAAGTTGACCAGTACAATAATATAATAATTACAAAGTCTTGTATAGCACCAAAATCCATCCAAATTTTACGCTCAAGGCGCTTCATAGAAATATAAAACCCTTACAAATTTAAATGCTTACAAACATTTATTGGATAAATTTTTTGAAATGATAGGGGCCCAATATATCAATCTTGTCTAGTATTGTTTTCAAATGTGAGCATCATTTGATGAACCCTTTAACTATGTAGAGTTTAATGAGCTATCAAGCATGAAGTCTATCCTATCTCTCTTATTATCCTTCGTATGTTAACAATATTTCAGCTGTCTGAAAAAAGTCCTGAACAAAAAAAGGAATCAACCAATCAATCATTTGAATTCTATGACTTTTTAAACACAAATATGGCATTTTAGGTAGATTTGTGAATATTTTGAACCCTTGAAATCAACCAATTGGAGTGCCATGGTCGAGCGGCTAAGTGCATCGGATTAGTGTTCTGATGGCTGAGTTGTCAGAATGTGGGTTCGAATCCCGACCGCGACCATGGTGCTTGTGTCCTTGAGCAAGACACTTTACCATAATTCCTTCTCTCCACCCAGGGGTAAATGGATACCTGTGATGGCCAATTTGGTTGTTGTGCTTGATTAGCCCTATATGCGCTGTAATGGCAGCAATTGAGCTGTATACTTCCCAGGGAGCTGAGATGGTTTCAGGAATGATTTATGAGCCTGATGAGCAGGGGTAATAATATAATGCACCTTGAGCACCAGTTTGGTGGATACGTGTGCTATATAAGTCCACATTATTATTATTAATTATTAAAAGATGTTCTTTATTTAGAGAATAATTCTCCTTTCAGGATCCAATAAATAAATACAAGACTTACCATTCCTAGTGTAAGACCCATCAGTACTGTGCAAACAGCAAAGAAGACGTACACACTCCAAGCAGGGAACCCATAATCTGTGGTCATTGTCACATGAAAATGCTGTTGTGTAAAACGAAACAGTACTCTTAAATATGTATTTGGGTCATCGAACAAATCTGGCAACAGCTTTTTCATTTTCTTGATTTTTTTTGGGGTCAAAACTGAAATAAATCTCACATAATTTAGCATTGAGTTTAATAGTTCCTCATTCAATCAATATAAAAAGGTTTTTGATACTGACACAATTTATTTAATATGATTTTAATTTTGTTATCATTGTCATAAACATATATTTATTTTTATTAAGTTATGTTTGTCATTAACAACAGGGGTCTAAATTAACACGAGTCCACTAGCCCAAGGCATAACAAGTCCTGTGGGGTACCATAAAATTAAATTTAAGGTTGACCCCTGAACAATGATCTGGCAATACTCACCCTGACTTTCATTGACAATTTGAAGATGAGTGACACAAGGGACATCCTGTAGTGAGAAATGCAATGAAAATACAGAACCTAAGATATGATTTGAAGCTTTCTATTCATGGTGGTCAATTCCATAGTGTATCTTGAGTCAGTCACGCCAGTAACCCACTCTCGAGTCAGTCACGCCAGTAAACCACTCTCGAGTCAGTCATGCCAGTAAACCACTCTCGAGTCAGTCATGCCAGCAACCCACTCTCGAGTCGGTCGAGCCAGCAACCCACTCTCGAGTCAGTCACGCCAGTAAACCGCTCTCGAGTCAGTCACGCCAGTAAACCACTCTCGAGTCAGTCATGCCAGCAACCCACTCTCGAGTTAGTCGAGCCAGCAACCCACTCTCGAGTCAGTCACGCCTGTACCCCACCAAAACATTAACAATCTTGAAAAAATCTTATATCAACTCCAAATATGGAAATATACAGTAGGGTAATTCCGTGTCAATTCAACACCCTTTTTCTATCACTGTCACCCATTCTGACAAAACTTGGCTAAGTTTTCACCCTTACCCTCTCTGCCAATGTTTTTGTCTCCGTGTCACTGACACAAAAATACTTGATAAAATCATTAGTAACAAAATTGGCTGAGAGGGATTCTCCATGATAAGGATAGCGTTTTGCCAAAAACTCCCTGGGTCAAAACCTATGTTGAATCAACACTGAATTACCCAGAAGCAATCAAACTTACTCCAACTATAACTAGCTGATAAAAGGTAACAGACGGGACAAAAAAACAACCTTACAGTGGAAATGACCTACCAGTGGGTTAACAAATACAAGTGGCTTTGGAGTTTTAAATTGTTAAATAATGTGTTTTTTGCGATGTATTGATCATGATAATTCAACCTTATGATGATCCATGCATGATAAATTAAACCTATATTTCTAAATCAAATTTCTCTTTATTTCTTTTCACTTGATTTCTTTAAAAACAAACAATATATGTAATATAAATGACATATTTGCATTCAGAAAATACTTACAAAATGGAGTCTGGTGCCTTCCATGAGGATACCGGTTCAAGCTCTGTGTATCTTTCATCAGCAATGTAACCTACAAAGTCATCCTTACTGCGAGAACCAGTGTACATTCTAAACTCACCATTACGAACACTGGTATAAAAAGGGTAAGAACTGTGGTTAGAATGTAAGCTCAGGGCTCTTTGTTATGTGTGTATATATTTAAACAAAAAAAAACAAAAAATTATTTTCAAGTTTTTAAAATGCACATTATGCGTTACTTTATTATTTTCCTTCAGTGTCTTTCCAAGAGAGAGTATAACTAGTCGTTTCTGAAACAAAGAGAGTAATCGGTTTATTTTTAAGTGCAGATGTTTTTGAGCAATTGTTTGAATATCAGGTGTAATGGGGAAACTCCTCTAGGGTACAGGGTACTCCTCTAGCAAGATGGACAGTGATATTATCAGTGATCTGGATAATAATAATAATAATAATAATGTGTGGACTTATATAGCGCACGTATCCACCAACTGAGTGGTGCTCAAGGCGCATTATATTATTACCCCTGCTCATAAGGCTCATAAATCATTCCTGAAACCATCTCAGCTCCGTGGGGAATATACAGCTCAATTGCTGCCATTAAAGCGCATATAGGCCTAATCAACCAATTCTGCCCTCACAGGTACCCATTTAACCCCTGGGTGGAGAGAAGCAATTATGGTTAAGTGTCTTGCTCATGGACACAAGTGTCACGGCCGGGATTCGAACCCACATTCTGCTGCTAACACCAGAACTTGAGTCCGGTAAGCTAGACCGCTCGGCCACGACACTCCGTTATTGGATGTCCCCAATAACATGTGAGAGTCTGCAAGGCCCCATAGATATGCAATGGAGTGGCCTTAGACAGTTGAAATGACACTACTTTTAATAATGGCCTTCTGTATTTCAATATTAACCCTAACCACCCAAAATCCTGCAGAATCCTCCAAGGGGCACTTTTTGGGAGAAACTCAGCACTGATGAAAACTGGTACTTTCACCTCTTCAAATGGGGCAAAATTACTACCTGGCAAGAAGTACAGGCCATAAGTGCTGAATATGAAAGATCAATGAAAATGCATGGTGCATTTTGAAGATAAGGGCATGTTTCCATGGAGGATTCAGGAAGGTTTCTAGCCAGGATACCTAGGGGGTTAGGGTTAATAGAGGGCAACGTGACTATAACAAACATCTCGGGGTGACCAATTTCATGTTCAATGAAAGTGTTTCATGGCTTCAGTTACATTTTGCATTATGCAAAATTTCTAGGCAGAAATATGTATTGTTATGCTAATTTTGAATAGCAAATCTTGAATTTTGTGCAGCAAACAGAAAATTTGTGTAGCCTTTTGCTTTGTGATACAAGAATAATCATTGTCTGTATATCAACAAAACGTTTGTTATAGTGTTGTGTTTATTCTAGTGGTGATGTACTGTATGTCTTTCTTTGATACTCACTGGTAGAATGTAGGCAATGAAGTGACCATGAATCTTCCACTGAGTCCTGGTGAAGAACTCACATCAATCTCACCCACTTTGATGTTAAGATTTCTACTCTCCGCTGAGAAGCTTTCCCAGACTGGAGCTATGGCCTTACATGCCGGACACCATGGAGCATAGCTGTGGATTGGTATCATGTCAATACAGGCAGACATTATCAAAATGAATTTTTTTTTTTCTTTCTATGAATCAATTTTTAGTGACTCAGACTCGAGTCACAATCTACAATGACTCAGCAAAATGACCTGTTCAATATAAACCATTCTTAAACGCAGTGAACATTTAGAAATTCCCTTGTAATTATTTTAAAATGTCTTAATAATTTTTATACAAATCACAGAATCACAATGGGGACGGAATCAAGTAAAATGTTGGTCATCTGGATCCAATATTTAGATTTCTTGCTAAAGCTAAAGCACTCAAAGACTCATGACTTGGACTTGATGTTTGGGACTCGTAAGTCAGACTCTGACTCGATATGCATGATTTGAGACTCAAACTCTAAACTGAGGACTCTGACTCGATTACAAGTCTGGGTTTCCACTAGCTATATGAACTTCTTCCTTCGTATATACTGTGTCCGAGTTCTACCAATGAAACCTCATTCCCCCCGTACATGCAATATGTTGAATAAAATGATGCATTTCTCCACCATTTTCCTTTCCATTTTCGCCCGTTAACCCCCTCCTACTCTAGCTCTAGTGGGAAGTTGCTATAGAGGTCAAAATCAGTCAACTGCCTGTTTTGCTTTTTACTGTCATTTTGACCACACTGAACAGTACCAGACAATGCTTTTACAAGTTAAGAACAGTCGACTCATTTTGACCTGTAAATGTACTTACTACACGTAAGGTTTGACAGTGTATGACTTTTAAGTGCACAGATATACCTTGGCAAGTATATCAAAATTTTTACTATTTTTGACCCTTGTAGTAAAAGGGTTAAAGAATACTTTATGGTCACCAGACTGTTCATTATGTAATATTTTACCTGAAAATGGTGATATTTCCCACTTGTTTTTGCTTCGGTGGCTAACATTCATGCACACATACAGTCAGCTGTCAGACATGTACAAAGTTTGCGTGCATGCACATTAAATCCATCTGTAGCATGTGTGCGAATACGAATACTGAAATGCACATGTGCGCAAACTTCAGTAATGAGGTTTAATCAGGATGACCCTGACGTAGTATATAATATAATACAAGGAGGGGGGTTTGAGGGCTAGGTTTCCACTCCACTTCTCTGTCTTCTACCAATTCAAAACTGATCGCTAAGAGATAACAATGATAACCACTGATCAGGTGGGTAGAATATCGTATCTGACTGCCACTTTTTCTCATTCAATATAACCAATAATGTAATCTTACCTCCCCAGTAAGGTCAAGAACATATGGATGATGATGGACATGTATAGCGCAAACTGAACTCCTTGCGCAAACTTAAATTATCAGGACCACGCAAATTTCACTGCACAAATTAAGTTTGCACGCGCACGTTATAATTTGCGCAAAGGCACTCGAGCGCAAATTGTATACATGTACCTTGCGCAAACTTATTCTTTCAACTAGGCCTATACGATAATAAAAATAATGTGAAAGTCAAAAAGGTCATGTCCGGGAATTGGGCACAGAACCGGGCAAACGGTCCCCTAAGGTGGCGCACTTTTTATGTCAACAAATCCCCAAGTGAATCTCTGATATTCTTTTTTTTAAGTTAAAAGATTATGATTAACTATTCTAATCTTTATAGGATACACCCAGTTTCGTGTTTGTCTGAAATTACAAGCAAATCAATAAGTAAGCGGTGACATGTGAATGAATAATTTCTTCTGAAGTTTGAGGTTTCTGAAAAGAACCGATGGGATGAACTTAATGTATAAACCAGTGTCGTCTTGGGCCAATTCCATAGAGCTACAGAACAAACGCTACTTGGAACAAATTGCTTGGCCAAAAAATGTAATGTTCCAAATGTTCATGTCAATTCGAGAAGGAATCTAAAGTGCAGTGCGCAAATTTAATTTGCGTGCGCAAGTTTACAGCGCGCAAATTGAGCGCGCGCAAACTTCAAGCCTGCGCGCGCAATCTTTAAGTTTGCGCGGGCATCCACTTTGCACTCAACAGACATATACTTCAAATTATTCCAGGATATTTATTTCATGAAAAATCAGGCATTTTTGGTATGCGATGACTTCCTCAGTCATGTCAGTCTGATCTTGTCAACTCCCCCATTAGTGATCAACATGGTCATTGTACATGCGCAGTAGCAACTATAATAGGATCCTTCTATTTTCTGAAGAGGTGGATTTTTTTAGAAGGAAAATAAAGTCCGAAAACCACCATAAAAGTGGATTTTTAAAGATAGTTTTCGCTTTCTGTAAAAAAATGGTAGAATAATTTTTTAACTGGTTAGTGGTTGTAAAATAAAAAAAATAAATAAAAAAACTTAAAAAGTGGCGGTCGGATACAACATTCTTTCCGATCAGGTTACCCATGATAAATTTAGCAATAAATGTTCACATTAATTTGGAAAGTTTTGGAAGTTCAAGCACAATATTTGACAATGTCTGAACCAAAAACTATTATTTATTTATACTTATTGA
The DNA here is from genome assembly GCA_029582265.1 of Zoroaster sp. YZ-2022. Lineage (NCBI taxonomy): Eukaryota > Metazoa > Echinodermata > Asteroidea > Forcipulatida > Zoroasteridae > Zoroaster > Zoroaster sp. YZ-2022. The sequence goes on from CM055821.1 coordinate 46,662,421, forward strand.
TACATGTTACATATGAGATGCACTTTGACAATGTTAAAAAATAATTAATAATGAAAAATTTGGGTTGACGAGAGACTAACGTTAACATGACTGATAATCATTTTTCATTTGCCTAGGCCTAATGATAGGGAGGACAAAGTGAAAACTGAAGTTTTAATAATCGAGGTGGAAAACAGACATGGCAAAAGTTTACAACCTCGCACTCATTGCATGAGGATTTGGTCATTAGAAAGTGTTGCAGATAAAATGCGAGATTGTGTACGGTCTTGCGAATGCTATTTTTAGAAAGAGCGAGAATTCTGCTTTAGATTGATACATAACGCAACCGTGACGTCTTTCGCTAACGTACCGTTCAGTGAGATTTAATGTTTATGATTTAATTTTTTAAATGTTAAACTGGAGTATTACTTATGAACGTAACATAATTAGAAAGAGAATATAAGCTTTCTTTTGAGTGTAAGGTTGACTTATTTGGAAGGTGTCTTCACCCAGTGCTTTTGCTTTGAAAATTCGTATACTGGAAATTTTTTCAGTGCCACTTTTGAGACCGCGCGTGGAAAGATTGATTTTCAGTACAAGGTACGAACTTCAAGATTTGATTTCTCAAAAAATAAATGTAGCATCCTTTTCAAATTTGGAGTTGTAGAAAAAACTTTTCTTAATAATAGTTTTATATTATCAATATAAATATTTAAAAAAATAAAATTTAGATATCCAAAAAAATTATTGAAAATGGCTTGTTGTACTCCGCACGCATATTTTTCGCCAGTTTAATTGTATTTGTATCGTGCCGTCATATGTTTTCGATCGACATGTATTTTCGATCCCCCACTTTGATTCCCTTTTACCGCGAGATAGTGCGAGATCCACAGTGACCAGAAGCTCTGTTGTAACGTCCACGCTCCGTGCTATCGGCAGGCTTCAACATGTTGAGAATAAAGTTCCCTGTCGTAAGTGACACACAAAGTTTATATAATGCTTAATTTTTTGGTATAGATCACTAATGCAATATTTTACTAATAATCAAATGTGTCAAAGAAACACAATCCATTGTCAAATATTCCAAAGCGTAAGTTTCGTCTGCCAGATAAAGTTTCATTTTTCTAAAAGTAGCACGATAGATCACGTGATGTTGTTGCTATTTGGGATTGTATGGCGTTATATGTTGGAATAAAATTAAGTTTATCTCAAGTGGAAATTACATTGTTATATTCTTCTTTGTTTTACTGCAGACTGTGATCATTTCTGATGAGCCCGATAAACATGATCTGTCCACATTTTTTTTTTTTAAAATGAAAGCTTCATTGGCTAGATGAGGCTCCTTTCTCAAAATCACACATATTACATTCATACGTTGCCAGATAATCAGAATGTTATGAATTTTTTGTATTGGGGAAATAGAACAGTTACTTTTATTTTATTTATGTATTTATTTTATGCTGTAAGGACAAAAAAAAATAATAAAATTAATTATTGAATTTTATGAACAGATTTGATGTTTTTTTAATGGCAATATTTCCATTTATTTTATTTTCTGCAGACTGTGATCAATAAAGGGAAGGCCAGCTACAGATGTTATTCTCAAGAATCTCTTGATAATGCATATGAGGCTGTAGTTGGTCAGGGAATCCCAATTAAAAAGGCTTCAAGGACTATTTCTATGTTCCCTATTCGCTGCATGACAGAATTAATGGTAAAACCAAATTGAAACTACTAGGTCTGGCCCTGAACCCCTGTTGAGTCAAGAAGAGGAGCAAACTCTGGTACACATTGAGTTGATGTCTTCAGCTTTGGCTATGGATACACCTCGCACTGAAGTTACAGCACTTGCTACTGACTTGGCAATCCACCTTGGAAGAAAGAAGTCAGATAAGCCTCTCACTACAGTGGTTTTACAGCTTCATGAACGCTGGCAGAACTCAAGGTGCAGAAACCAGATCACTTTCGAGATAATGAGAGCTAAAAAGCTACTTCTCTGGAGACAGTCAATAAACACTGTGAACTGGAGCACATTTTTAAAGAAATATAACCTGAAGGATCGAGCCACAGGCCATCTACAATATTGATGAGAAGGGCATCGTTGAGAACCATACACCTCCATGTATTGTATCCTCACGCCACGAAGTACCTCCTTCAGTAGTAACCATGGGTAAATCATTCTCTACGACAACAGTAATTGGATGTGGGAATGCTCTTGGTATGGCATTGCTCCCCATTTTTTCATATTCAAGGGACAGCGATGCGTGAAATTCTTGTCCGGTTGTACTACTGGTACAGGAGGGGCAGTCAGTGACCGGCTGGTCTAACTCAGACATTTTTCAGAGATACCTTGAAGACCATTTCAGCAAATACTCCATTCCAGCTACATCAGATAACCATCTCTTGATATTGTATGATGGACATAAGTCTCATGTGTCACTATCACTCATTCAATGGGCACGGAGAGAAATATCATTCTATTTGTACTTCCAGCACACACTTCACATATTCTTCAGCCGATGGACGTTGGATGTTTTGGACCATTTGAAAAATCCTCAATGGTAGCAGAGACACACACTCATATGCGGCACCGTATGCAACATCTGGAATTGACAGGTACTCCCTATATGTGAGATAGCTTGCAAGGCATATACATGTGCACTTACACCAAATAACCTGTAAGCATCATTCAGTGTGGCATCTACCCAGTTGACCGGATAGTTCTGTAGAACCAATCAAGCTTTCTGCCAGCAACAGTTTTCACTTCATCAACAGTTAATTGTCCAGAGAACATTTCAGCTGCGCATAACTTCCACATCTGTCATGGCAGCTGAGAAACCTACGGCTGATGACACTCCCGACAGATGCACCAACTTTTCAGGAAAGCTGAAGCGGTGCTGACAGAGAACACTAAACAAACAAAGAAGCGTAAAGTTCTTAGCGCTGTAGTAGGAGGTAAAGCCATCACTGAAGACACAGTTGTAGATAACATCAGGAGGCCATCAGGAGCAACAAAAAGAAACCAAAGAAATCTGTCACCAAGAGTTCACCAAAACCCAGTACTTCTGGAACAAGTCATCAGAACAGAAAACCAAGAAATCAACCAATGGTTATGGATGACGAACAGTGCGATGCTGAATCTCAAACAACTGATCCCAAAGACCTCTGTTGCAAGTGCAAAAAGGTTGCAACCAACAGAACTAAGAAATATTGACTACATTTCCTTTGTTTCATGGGCACAGTGCACATATCCTGACTATGCAGTCACTAAACAAATTTTACTTAAGATTTTGCACCAAATAGCGTTGTTACATGAGCATTCGATATTTTGGTGCCTTTGCCACCATCAGTCAGAAGAATAAAACCTAAAACAGATAAAAAAATGAAGGGTACTATAAAATTGTAGCAAATATTATTTCAACAAGTAAAAAAGAATACAAAATGAAAACAAATATTGCCATTCATTGTTAAACTTGCCATTCAGTTTTCATTGAATAGGAAAATTTCCTTGTTGGTTGCAAGAAATATTAAACTTCCACTTTCCTGGCTGTGTCTCCAAAAAAAGAAGTAAAAAGTAAAAGAATAAAGATATAATATACAAGAGGCAATCAATAAAATAACAATGAACAATATTAAGAACAATAAAAAGATATCTCACACACACACACACACACACACACATCAGTTAAGGCCAATGAAAGTTGATTACTAGTTTCTCGTCAGCCATTTATCAAATTTTGGTGAGTTTTTTTTTTCATTATTCATTATTCATTATTTTTCATCAAGGAAAAATGCAACCCATACATACTAACAAACTGCCATTTTTGAAACAGATTTAGGTTCTAAATTCACTGCCCAGAAATGTGAGTTTGATGCCAATATCAGTTCTATTGAGTTGTGAAGAGAAGGACATGAAGAACTGGCTACCACGCACCTTTATGGCGCACACATCTACCCGTGCAGTCATTTTCAAATTGCTGTTCCATTTCTGGCGATCGATCGATCATGCCAACCTCGTACCACGGCGACAATACCCGGACCGGATAGGCCGGGCACATAGTATGCGATCTGGAAGCGAGGTTGCAATTGTGACCTGTGAACGCGTCATTCCGCGGCTCTCAGCGGCATGCACCGCTGCATGTACACTATATTACCCACCATGCCATGGGTTTTCTTCGCGAAATCTGTGAAGCTAGGCAGGATCAAGCGCTTCCATAAGGCCCAGCTGTATGGAAGGTGGGCACCACCGGTATGTTGCATGATACAATGAAGCTGCAAAACATCAATCACAAGAATCGGAATGGTTCCTTTTAGCAGGAGTAGTTTGCGTCCGGATTTTCGGATTTTCCCAAAAATGTTTTGCAATAATGAAATTTACACATAATGAAATTTTTTGCGGGGCCAAAATCACGTCGCGAGGCGCTGACCGAAAACTAGTAATCAGCTTTCATTGGCCTAATGGATTTTTGAGCTAAAATGACCAAAATGATCTCCGACTCTGCTGAGCTCTCCTCGTGTGGATTTCACCATTGAAACTATAAAATCATCGTTATGGATAATGGATCATAATCATTTCCCTGGTCAAAACGTTTTGACTTTATTTATTAACTAAAATAATCGTCTCACTAAGCGGCGGTGGAAGTTTGGACAACACTTCTACCATTTTTGAGACATTTGCATGCCATACTAGCGTCTGAAGTTGATGTAGAATTGCCGTCATTCAATGAAAGGATCGAAAACATATGGCCACCTGGTGCTGCCATCCCGCGTACACTGTACCACTGTAAATGGCGGATGATCTTTCGGAACGAAAGACTGGAAATACGATCATTTCAACAGGTTATGAACTGAAATTGTCATATTAAAAGGTTGGTTAAATGATTTTTAAAAATTCCATTTAGTTTCTGCTTCCGAACAATTTTCCCGTTATCCGATCGAAAACCCATGACACCAGGATACATATAGCGCGTCGCATGCGACCACGCTACTATGAGTAATGGAATGATTTAGCCAACCGTTCACTGTCTGTAGCATGCATGATGACAGATTGACACATCATCCCATGTGCATTTGTTTACATTTCTATTCCAACTTTGATATATTAATTATTAGTCATTACTGTGCAACTCATTGTCGTCATGATTGACAATCACATTAAAATGTTCAATTTTGGCTACAGACATTAGGGCCTAGTCATGCTTAGTAGGCTACATGATTATAATAACTGTTGCATGAAAACTTAAATTTTTACTTTAGATTAAAAACATACAATTTTAGCATCCATTCTCCCTCCATGACAGTCCCCCAGTTCTCATCTGTTACTGTGACAACTGTGGCATCTACAACTATCACCAAGACGGCCGTAAAGGCGAAAAACAATGTTCGTTCCACGTTCATTTTTTCAACACTTTCCGCGTTGGTGGTGCAGAAGTCGACGTGTACAATGTGTGAAACTTGTTTCCCAAGTTACTAACGGCAAATTGCTACCTTCTACATGAGATGTCGTCAGGTTGCCAAACATTGCACAGACGCCTTGCCTTGAAATTCCACGCACAGCGCCACCAAGAGTCAATGTATTTATTATGTATGGAGCGCAACAAGTTTACAAACTTTGTTTTATGTTCATCATTCAGCACAAGTATTTGAAATCAATTTTATAAAGACACCCAAAAACTAAGAAAAGAGAAAATGGGGTGGGATGGGATGGGATGGGATGGGGTGGGGTGGGGTGGGGTGGGATGGGGTGGGATGGGATGGCCGGGTGGGGTGGGGTGGGATGGGGTGGGATGGGGTGGGATGGGATGGGATGGGATGGGGTGGGGTGGGGTGGGATGGGGTGGGGTGGGCTGTGGGGTGGGCTGTGGGGTGGGCTGTGGGGTGGGCTGTGGGGTGGGCTGTGGGGTGGGCTGAGGGGTGGGCTGAGGGGTGGGCTGTGGGGTGGGCTGTGGGGTGGGCTGAGGGGTGGGCTGTGGGGTGGGCTGAGGGGTGGGCTGAGGGGTGGGCTGTGGGGTGGGCTGAGGGGTGGGCTGAGGGGTGGGCTGAGGGGTGTTCTTGGGGGTTGGGGGGTTGTTACAAAAAAGTGTAACTGTCAATTGAAAGATACAAATTGTATAATTTTTAAAAGATTACTCAATCTTTATAATTTGTCTTCCAATGGTTGTGGGCAAAAAAATAGCCTGTAAGTTAACATATAAAGTAGCATTTAGATTAATTAATTTACCTCTCAGCCTTCAATAAAAATCATAATTTGGCAATAAATTTTTCCATTCACATTGTCCTTGGTCACTTTATTCCACGGATGTACTCTTCCACTCATTGCAACAAAACACCAAACTGTGATGAGCTGCACTGAAGTGCCCCTCACAGCAACTCCAACATTAAACTCTGCCTCTGATATCTTAAAAAGTAGCTGGGAGAAAGGCTCCTGTTAGAACAATTGTCTTTTGGAGTTTTCTCTTAGCGAGATAGGCAGCCAACACGTTCAATCATTGTATCTGTGCCATGTGTAATCAAGATAGGCGATCTGTGTAGCTTGCTGACATCTCTTCCATAAAAGCTCCCTGTAAACAAAATAAAGTAAACAAAATAATCCATATTTATTTTTTAAATACCTTTTCATTTGAAAAGATATTTCAATCAGAAAATCTTTTGTTCTGGAGTACAACGTGAATAATTGGGTGTTCAGTAATCCAAATTTGTAAGTGTGTATTTTTTTCTGAACTAGCTACAGACAAAGTGACATACAAACCAGAAAAGGATGGGAGGGGCAGAACATTTTTTTAGGGGGTTGAATATCAAAACAATTTTTTCAGTACTACAAAAATTACAATGAAATAATCAAAGGGAGAGAAAAACAAAGCAAAGTGAGGGAATGGGAGTGTGTTATTTTAACGATTTTAGGGGGGGCTACAGCCCCCCCTTAGCCCTCCTTAGCTGAGGGGTGGGCTGTGGGGTGGGCTGAGGGGTGGGCTGAGGGGTGGGCTGTGGGGTGGGCTGTGGGGTGGGCTGAGGGGTGGGCTGAGGGGTGGGCTGAGGGGTGTTCTTGGGGGTTGGGGGGTTGTTACAAAAAAGTGTAACTGTCAATTGAAAGATACAAATTGTATAATTTTTAAAAGATTACTCAATCTTTATAATTTGTCTTCCAATGGTTGTGGGCAAAAAAATAGCCTGTAAGTTAACATATAAAGTAGCATTTAGATTAATTAATTTACCCTCTCAGCCTTCAATAAAAATCATAATTTGGCAATAAATTTTCCATTCACATTGTCCCGAGTCACTTTATTCCACGGATGTACTCTTCCACTCATTGCAACAAAAACACCAAACTGTGATGAGCACTGAAGTGCCCCTACAGCAACTCCAACATTAAACTCTGCCTCTGATATCTTAAAAGTAGCTGGGAGAAAGGCTCCTGTTAGAACAATTGTCTTTTGGAGTTTTCTCTTAGCGAGATAGGCAGCCGTTTCAATCATTGTATCTGTGCCATGTGTAATCAAGATAGACGTCTGTGTAGCTTGCTGACATCTCTTCCATAAAAGCTCCCTGTAAACAAAATAAAGTAAACAAAATAATCCATATTTATTTTTTAAATACCTTTTCATTTGAAAAGATATTTCAATCAGAAAATCTTTTGTTCTGGAGTACAACGTGAATAATTGGGTGTTCAGTAATCCAAATTTGTAAGTGTGTATTTTTTCTGAACTAGCTACAGACAAAGTGACACATACAAACCAGAAAAGGATGGGGAGGGCAGAACATTTTTTAGGGGGGCTGAATATCAAAAACAATTTTTTTTTCAGTACTACAAAAATTACAATGAAATAATCAAAGGGAGAGAAAAACAAAGCAAAGTGAGGGAATGGGAGTGTGTTATTTTAACGATTTTAGGGGGGGCTACAGCCCCCCCTTAGCCGCCCCCCCCCCCCTGGATCCGCCAATGGAGGGGGTGTTCATCATCGGGCGGTGACTGGATGTATTGCAGAATAAATTTCACAATAATGGTTGATAAATAAGGTACAGCATCTGTAATTTACAGATGCTATGATGTTCTCACCCACTATGGTGAAATTTGTTCTGCAATACATCCAGTCACCACCCCGGCCTTGATGAACATCAAAGTGTATCCAGATATTCACCTGTCTTCATCGTTTATGTCTTGACTGTCCTTCTTGCAAACTGTCTCAAAAACAAACGTCACATCAGTGAGAATTCGCTGCATCATGCAACGCACAGCAGATTCTCCAATCTCAAATGCATATCCTCCCTTTACTCTTGGGTAGTCCTTGTCAATTGTACCTGGAGCATATAGAAGAAGGAACACAAATAACAAATGATGAATAAATGTTCTAAAAACAGAAAAAAATATGGAAAAAATATTTGAAAAGCCAGGATAGGTGATAAATCAAACAGCTACATAGAATATATTATATGGCTACCCACTGAAAAGAAGTGCACACTATTGTTGTATGTAGTCATCATAGAGGATTGGATGGGAACACATAAACACCATACCATGCACTGTAAACAAAATTGCAGATCAAAAATTTCTGATTTTATTTTAGGTTCTACCCCCTTAATGGCTATAAAGAGCATTGAGCAATCATATCGAGAGACAAGTTGGCATTGGCTGATCTAGGGGGAGGGGCATGTCCCCCCTCCCCTCATCATTTAGATGTGAATGTAAATTAGCATACATTTGTTGTGCCCCCCTCCTTTTTCAGTGCCCTCCCTTTTTTGCGGTGTGTCCCCCTTTTTCGAGACCGTGGAAACGCCCCTACAATTAGTTGGCACTGTTGATGTTTGATGTATGCAGACATGTGATTGTACTCTGGGTGAAATACCCTGTTTGAGTCAAGTACATGTATACCATGGAGGAAGGTTCCTTCCTCCACGAGTATACACACAAAAGGTGGCTAGAAATACATCTTTACTCGTCGTCACTTATTGCTTACCACCGGTTTGCAGAACCAATATTTCTAGTTCACCCATGGTGCCAATCAGACTATCATCATCATTCAAACCTATAGAAAGAACGTTCGTCGAAGCTGTAGGCCAACTACCCACGTGTATATCACCCCAAAAAAATTACGGCCGGCCACCAGTCCTGCAGCATGCACCGTACATACCTACACCACCGACGCGTCGCCTCTGTACCATCTGCTCTAACACGGTGGCGAGGCACTGATGAATATGAGCCACTGACATTGAATGCGACCGGGATGAAAAGGGGGTCTTTCACCAATCTACGTGATATATAATAGTTTTTTTTCTTTGATTAATTAGTTGATCTAATTGATTAATTAGTTTATACATTTTTTTTCTTATGATTAAATCGTTTCAGTTGGGCTGTTTAAATAAAAGCTCAAACGCCAAAAATTATATGAATTATTTGGTCTGAACAAAGAAAAATAGCAGGATTTTAACCTGGGACCACTGGATTGATGTGCTGGTGCTCATCCAACTGAGCCATCTAGCCCTATGTTGACAGTCTGTTTATTAAATATCTTTGTTCTAGGGGAGCTAGTCAGAAGTCAGATTTTTAACTTCTTGAACTCTTCAAATAGACTAAAATATTCCCCCTACCACAGGCAATTAGGAAAATTAGGGGTCTTACCTTGTGTATTACAGGAAGTTAAACAAAACAAAACAAAACCAAACCAAACAAATCCAAACAAAACCAAAACCCAAAACAACACAACACAACACAAAACAAAACAAAACAACAGACTCTTTATATATAAATTTTACTGACAAACTGTGTTTCAAAAGCATACATTAGCGGAAAGGTATCCAAAATGTTTAATTTCGAATGCAATATTACTTATGACATGATTGTTGAAATAAATATTCAAAGGTATCTGCTAGAACTATATTTAAGCAAGTTTGTGAGTAACAAAATGGTGGTTGTGGACTGGTATAAGAAAATAAAAAAATACAAGTCTTAGAACTGAAAAATTAAATCAAACTTATATATTTTCAAAACTTATATTGAATATAATATTTAAAATATATAATATTGAATAATATTTTACTGAGCTAAATTAATATAAGATTAATTCATGGACCTACAGGATAATTATCATCAGCATTTAAGCCTTGCTGGTCATGGATTTCTATATGGATGAAGGGTATGTCCATTGAATAATTATCTGAAAGTCAAGCTGACATAATTATCAAAAGGTCACAATACTCATTGTCTTAAACATAAGCAATTTTTATTCTAGTAAATAAATCCTTTTTGATGTTATATTGAAATAAAGTAATATAAAAAACTTGGAGTAGAACATGGATATTCTATTTGTATCCCTATTTTCCCAACATTTTTGGTTTAAATCTGTACAATATTTTTTTTACAATAAGAAAGTATGTTATTTCACAAAATATACCAGGGCATTGAATAAAGAATAATTAAAGGGAAAGTACAACATCGGTAATTACTGGATTAGCAAATTAAAAAAAAAAAAATCCAAAAATTTACTTGGTATAAAGATGGTACATGTATCAATCCCCCTCAAGATGTTTTCATCTGAAGTTCTTTCATCAAAAAGATAAAATGTATTGTTTTGTTGCAAGTACAAAATTAATTACCTATTCTGATGAAACTTTCAGAGGTTAATTTTACGATATATTTCTTGGAAACTGGACGGCTGAAATGAACTTTAGTTACCAAATACCCATGCTGTACCTTCCCTTTAAGTGAAAAAATAAGTAATAATAAAAATGTGGACTTATATAGTGCACGTATCCACCAAACTGGTGCTCAAGGCGCATTATATTATTACCCCTGCTCATCAGGCTCATAAATCATTCCTGAAACCATCTCAGCTCCCTGGGGAGTATACAGCTCAATTGCTGCCATTTTGGCGCATATAGGGCTAATCAAACACAAAAACCAACTCTGCCCTCACAGGTACCCATTTACCCCTGGGTGGAGAGAAGCAATTATGGTAAAGTGTCTTGCTCAAGGACACAAGCACCATGGTCGCAACCATCAGAACACAAATCCAATGCACTAAACCGCTCGACCATGGCAATCCAGTGAATAATTTATAGACATTGATAGCAAATGTTGCAATGAGACAGACCCATATGGGGGCTCTTTTGTATAATAGATTGGAATATCATAACTTTGATATCTTGTACAGTCTCCTCAAGGATTTCAGTCTTGCCATGATAACATCCAAGTTAGAAACAAGCACTCAAGTCACACACTGTTCTCTGATAATGACTTGTACCTCCCCGCCTCTTCCCATACAATGGCATTCTCATGTTTATTTTCCAGACATCCGAGTTACTTGTCAACCACGAGGGCACTACACTGCTATGCTCAGAAGACTCTCCCTTGGTTCTCATACTCGCTAATCGTCCTGGAACACTCAACTGAGTGGTGAAATCCGATTTGTGTATCTTGATTGTCTTAGCTAGAGGGAAAGCATCCTTGAGACTAGCAGCTCTTCCACGGACCTTCTTTGGGGTCTTGCCATGGCGTGGGCGTAGTCCTTCTCTACCGGTCCCTCCTGAGAGTAGGCGTGGTCTGTTTGGATGCTTGTGTCTTGTATGCTTCAGCAACCCTGCTCCATAATGGTGCTCACTATGAGATTCAGCATTCAAGAGTTGCATCAGATCGAGATCTTTTGGAGATTCTGTCACAGTCTCCTCGTGTTTAACTTCAGATGGGTGTATCCTTAGTGTCAGGCTGTCTCCAAGGTACTCATAAAGTTTGGAGTAAAGTTCGGCAATGGTGCATTTCTTGTGTTTTTTCATGGCTTCTTTGTCTGCATTTCTCGTTATGCTACTGCTGCTAAGATGCATGATATGACTGGTTGAACCAAACGGGAACTCATCGGGATGGTTGGGGCTTGTGCTAGGGGATTGATCTAGGTTGGGATATTCTGATTCTTCGGAGGTGAGATTATTTTGTCTGGCCCTGAGAAGCATTTCAGCAGCAGCCTGTAAACAAATGATGTCAAATTTAAAAGGAATGTGTATATTCCATAGAGTAAAAACTATACAGATAGAAATTGGACAGCCAACATTCTGATGGAAGGCATCCACAATAGACATATACCAACTGCACGCCTTGTCTGAGGTGCTAAATGGAATAGGTATTGCATTATCAAGTGTTCAAATATAAAGCTAATGGTTAACTGAGCCATACTTCTAAGTTAGGTAAGTACCAACTGGGCAACAATTTGAAGCTTTTTTCCAAAAAGTTTGCTAAATTTAATAAGTTAATTAGAAGATAAACTTTATAGAGAAAGCTAAACCAACATGAAGAGAATTGTATAAAACAAAGAATATATTTCCTTCATCAAAAATTGTTTTAAATAAAAATGATTCATAACTTATGCTTTACCAGAATGGCACCGTGTACTTTATGTCCGTCTCCCTTGACCTGTGAATTAGAGATTGATGTGTCTTCCAAGACTTGCTGAAGAGTTGGCCAGTAGTTGGATAGTTGACTCACAAAGACCTCCTCCACAGCCTCGAGGTAAACAAGATGTTAACAATAACAAATGATGAGACTAGGTTGCAGCCAGTATCAAGACAATTGCTTATTTTAATCAAGTTTGTTTCATCCAAGTACATATGGCATTTGTTTCCAATAACTGGGAGACAATTGACCTATCACCATTGACGATGTAGCCACGCTCCAAATGCAACTCGATCATATGGAAGTTTGTGCAGCATTTAGGATGTCTCATTTTTTAAAATAAACAATGGGATTCAATGTTCATTCGCTGCATCCACACGAAACCACCGTTTTGGCAAAAAGAAACCGTGGAAAACGTATGGGGTGCCAATTGTCAATTAATAAAGTAACTAATAAATTGTCTTTGTTCACTCAAAAAATGTAATTTCACTTGGCATTTAGTGGTTTATTTGATGAAATAATTATTTATTAAACACATTATGATTGAGCTAAACCATGGTAAAACATTCTTAAATATGTGCTAGATAGTTTATTGATAAATGGCGTACCATACTTCTTGCCACTGTTTTTTTTTCCAAAACCACAATTCTGATTTGGCTTACAGGACAATGTGGAGAACATACATGTGAGTTTGTTAGTTCTAACAAATTTGTACACAAAAACAGAAAAGGAAACACCATCTTGATATTCAACAATGCATGTTTTATGATTTCATCTCCAACCCCAACAACAACCCCAACCCCAACAAAAATAAAAAGATATCTGCTAGGACCTTACCTTAGTCCCAAGAGCACAAAGGCCTACAACAGAACCATAGTGTGAGCATAGAGGTCTAGCTGGATCATTTAACACCTCCTTCAATGTAGCAAACAGCTGATGTTCAAATCTCCCTAGTATCTCATTAGAAGATCTGCAATATAGATGATTATTTTTATTAGATTGATTTTTAGTGGAAAAGCTGAAAATGATGGTCAAAACTTCACTATACTCTTATGAAAATGAAACTTATTTTCATAAAAAAGGATATAAATAAGAGCACAGGCAGCTGAAGTAATGAGGGCCCCAAATGATCAGCTATGATGGATGGGTTACTCACTTTAAAAATGGTTATAAATAGATAAATAAATGGACGATCACCATTCTGCATCTATTTGTTGTCTGTTCCCCTGACTGCCAATCAACAATCCCCATGAACAAATCATAGTTTGAAATGCACCAGTCTATTATGAACACAAGTTTATGTTTATTTCCCATAGATTTATGAAATTCTTGGCGATAAACAATTGATTTCACTTTGCCCTTACACAGACTGCATACATCAAGCACTGCATACTCAGTGCTTTGATGAAATTCTTGGTGATAAACAATTGATTTCACTTTGCCCTTACACAGACTGCATACATCAAGCACTGCATACGACATAAAACACAATAAAGGGGGCCACTTTGCATCCGTCACGTTAGCAGTTTTTCCAATGGTTGTTATTTATTTTTAAGTACCCGAAACCGACCAAAAAGTGTTTCAACATGTGAATGGACATGCAGGCTTATACTAGAACTAATTTGAGTTGATTTATTTTATTTTGTAATTTTTTTAATTTATTTTTTTACCCTCAAATTTCCATAAAAATTGGACGGAAAAAGTTACCTCACTTTTCCGTCCATTTGTTGATGGAAATTTTAGGCTAAAGAAAAAAATAATAGTAATAATCAACTCAAATTATCTTTAGGATAAGCATGCATGTCTATTCAAATGTTGAAATTCTTTTTGGGTGGTTTCAGATATTAAAAAAAAATTACAACCATAAGAAAAACTGCTAACGTGACGGTAGGAAAGTGGCCCCCTTTATTGTGTTTTATGTCATACTCAGTGCTTTGATGAAATTCTTGGTGATAAACAATTGATTTCTCTTTGCCCTTACACAGACTGCATACATCAAGTACTGCATACTCAGTGCTTTGATGAAATTCTTGGTGATAAACAATTGATTTCACTTTGCCCTTACACAGACTGCATACATCAAGCACTGCATACTCAGTGCTTTGATGAAATTCTTGGTGATAAACAATTGATTTCACTTTGCCCTTACACAGACTGCATACTCAGTGCTTTCCTAGTGTCTGTGAAAAAAAAACCTCCATGGGTGACTCGGGCGGGATTCGAACACACAACCTCCTGCTTACTGGTGCAGAGGACGTCTGTTCGTATCCCATTCGAATCCCGCCCGAGTCGCCCATGGAGATTTTTGTTTTCACAGACACTCAGAAAGCACTGAGCATGCAGTGCTTCATACATACATTGGTGTAAGGGCAAAAATCAAATAAATTATTTCCCATATACTTATGTATAAGAAAATCAAGATGGCTACTGTATGTGTGATAAAAGGTCAAAGTAACAAGATGATGTAATGTTTAGATACCTGAGGATTTGAGAGAGTAATCTTGCAGCATAGTCCCTCAGAGCCCAGTGGTCATTCAATGGATTAATGGAAACGGCCAGAGGCTCAAGAATACAGTACATCACTGTAGAGATCAGATTCACCAGCTGAGGCACACAAATATGATAAAGATGAAAAATTACACAAAAATTAACATCACCCCACACAATAAATACATCACCCCAACTAGTGCCATCCTTCCTACTAAGTTAAATAATCCATGTTATGGAAATGGAATTTTACACTATTCACTTGTTAAATTTTCAATAGTTAACATTCTCAAAACCCCAAAACCTAGCTATAATAATGATTAATACAAATTAATAAAAGAGAAAAATAAAAGAATAATAGCCAAAATCATCATTTTCTAAGTATCTTTGGCTGATGAGAGAAACACCTGGAAAGGAGTATAAGCACCTTGAACGTTAAATATTGACAGATTTTGGCATCAGGCGCGTAGCCAGCCTTCTTAGTGTAGGGGGTTAAAGCCATTTTTTTGGTCCCCATTTTAAGGTCAGAACTTGAATGCGCACATTGCCTCCCCCGCCCCCATTATTATAACCTTTTTAAATGGTAGAGCAACAGCCAAACCTTAAACCAACATGATAAGGGTAGGTGCAACATACTTCCTAGATTTTGCTTGAAGATCATTGTAAAATAAAATAGAGGAAATTGACTGAAAATACTTACATATGGGCCAAGATACAATGACTGATTATGTATCAAAGCATCCACTAGGTGCATGAGTCGTGTTAACTGGCCTAAGTCATGACTAACCATCTTAACTCCACATGAGGCTAGGTTGACTAAATATGGTAACAATCCTGACACCTTGGTGTTCTTTCTTAGATCATTCAGAATCATCTATGATAATGAAAGAACAACAAGGGAGAAATCAGTGTCATCCATCTTGGAAAGCTGAAACGCTCGTTTTGAATTTAAAAGAACTGTTGAGTAATGAGATTCAGTAATCACTAGGCCCCATTGTCCCAGCCTTCTGCAAATATCCTCACCCAACCAAGAGTGCATTCAAGTTGCACACTGTTATGTGCTCGTAATATCACACTATTAGAACGACAAATGTGGAGGCTAACTAAAGTTCTGATGTCACGTGATGTACCACGTGAGGTCACTGGCAGCCATGTCTTCAGCAACATCACAACTGCACAGCGTAGTTTCTTGATTGAAACTTCCCAGCCGGCATAATAAGGGGACAAATATTCCCGGGGATGATATCGTGAGGACAACTCCAGGTACAATAATGTCATATCAGCTTCCTGTTGGGTTCGTCAATAACGATTCACCGATGCATCGATTATCGTGATACCAAAATGCCGCGATACACATCACAATACAAAACTGCGTATTGCGATACTGATGATTTTTTTCCTCCAAAAATTTCATCAGAATATAAAAAAAATTGTGATTTTTATTCAAAATTTGTTTTAAAATATTAGCACTTCATACCTGACATTTAGACCACAAAAGTCAGTGAAGGCCATAGCCTTTTTTCAGGAAACTGTGTATATGTGCTGTTTTTATTGTGGCTAAGTCTCTGTACAACATTGTGTAATTCACAAAATTACTGACACTTTTTTGTTTTAGCATTTTTAGTGTTCACAATACGTATCGTGACCAAGTATCGCGATACATATCGTATCATGAAAAATCCGAGGGAATTGTGCAACACGTAGTCCCTGGGCTATGTTTGCCTAAGCCATTTCAATGTAATATAATCAGATTCATAATTGAAGTAAAGAATGAAATTGATCATACAATGTTTTCTTTGGGGATATGACTTTACCTCCATCTGATGGTCATCAGATTCAAAGATTGCCTTGGTAACATCTTTATAATACTGCTGAAGATGTGATGATAGACCTGTCATATTGTGGGTAACTCCTGCTCAATAAAACAAAACAAATACATAATAATAATAACAGAGGCATTTTAAAGCGCTCTTACACAAGGTATCACAGCGCTGTACATTATTACCTTTGCTCATCAGGTGCATAAATCATTCCTGAAACCATCTCAGCTCCCTGGGTAGTATACAGCTCAATTGCTGCCATTTCGGCGCACATGGGCTAATCAAACACAACAACCAACTCTGCCCTCACAGGTACCCATTTACTCCTGGGTGGAGAGAAGCAATTATGGTAAACGTGTCTTGCTCAAGGACACAAGCACCACGGTCGCGGTGAAAATGAAAAAAGAAATCAGCTGCTAACCAACCAAATGGACCTGTATTATCAAATAGTAATAAGTGGCTTCAGGTTTTACCTCGGCAGACCCGGCTAGGGTCGAAATGTGTGGCCACCAACTGCTTTTTTCCGCAACAGTGAAAATGTGCAGATTGAATTTGTTTAGCCCTAACCTTCCCAAATCCTCCCAAATCCTCTTTGCTAAAGTGAAGGATTTTGAAGGATTTTGAAGGATTTAGGTTACATGCTACATGCTCTTTGCTAAAGTGAAGAATTTTGGAGCATTGAGGTTATTAGGCATACTTGCCTTTCCATGGTACATGTACATCCATGTTTGTTGTAGTGATTGCAAGGTCAGTGCTTGGGTCAGTGGACACTGTTTATTTCTCCATGCATGCAGGGAGGGTCCCTGGCCATGTACATGTATCACAGATTAGAAACACATGTGTGCATACATGTCATGTGCTTGCTTTACTACTGGAGGATCCAGGTTATGTGTAAGCAAATGGTCCTAGGGAGTTAGGAAGCATTCAGGTTATGTGTAAGCAAATGGGCCTAGGGAGTTAGGAAGGATTCAGGTTATGTGTAAGCAAATGGGTCTAGGGAGTTAGGAAGGATTCAGATTATGTGTAAGCAAATGGGCCTCGGGAGTTAGGAAGCATTCAGGTTATGTGTATGCAAATGGGTCTAGGGAGTTAGGAAGGATTCAGATTATGTGTAAGCAAATGGGCCTAGGGAGTTAGGAAGGATTCAGATTATGTGTAAGCAAATGGGGCTAGGGAGTTAGGAAGGATTCAGATTATGTGTAAGCAAATGGGGCTAGGGAGTTAGGAAGGATTCAGATTATGTGTAAGCAAATGGGCCTAGGAAGTTAGGAAGGATTCAGGTTATGTGTAAGCAAATGGGTCTAGGGAGTTAGGAAGGATTCAGATTATGTGTAAGCAAATGGGCCTAGGGAGTTAGGAAGGATTCAGATTATGTGTAAGCAAATGGGGCTAGGGAGTTAGGAAGGATTCAGATTATGTGTAAGCAAATGGGGCTAGGGAGTTAGGAAGGATTCAGATTATGTGTAAGCAAATGGGCCTAGGAAGTTAGGAAGGATTCAGATTATGTGTAAGCAAATGGGCCTCGGGAGTTAGGAAGGATTCAGATTATGTGTAAGCAAATGGGGCTAGGGAGTTAGGAAGGATTCAGATTATGTGTAAGCAAATGGGGCTAGGGAGTTAGGAAGGATTCAGATTATGTGTAAGCAAACGGGCCTAGGAAGTTAGGAAGGATTCAGGTTATGTGTAAGCAAATGGGTCTAGGGAGTTAGGAAGGATTCATATGTGTAAGCAAATGGGCCTAGGGAGTTAGGAAGGATTCAGATTATGTGTAAGCAAATGGGGCTAGGGAGTTAGGAAGGATTCAGATTATGTGTAAGCAAATGGGACTAGGGAGTTAGGAAGGATTCAGATTATGTGTAAGCAAATGGGCCTAGGAAGTTAGGAAGGAT
Organism: Zoroaster sp. YZ-2022; assembly: GCA_029582265.1. Classification (NCBI taxonomy): domain Eukaryota; kingdom Metazoa; phylum Echinodermata; class Asteroidea; order Forcipulatida; family Zoroasteridae; genus Zoroaster; species Zoroaster sp. YZ-2022. The sequence continues at coordinate 46,680,969 of CM055821.1, forward strand.
TCAGATTATGTGTAAGCAAATGGGCCTAGGAAGTTAGGAAGGATTCAGGTTATGTGTAAGCAAATGGGCCTAGGAAGTTAGGAAGGATTCAGATTATGTGTAAGCAAATGGGGCTAGGGAGTTAGGAAGGATTCAGATTATGTGTAAGCAAATGGGCCTAGGAAGTTAGGAAGGATTCAGATTATGTGTAAGCAAATGGGCCTCGGGAGTTAGGAAGGATTCAGATTATGTGTAAGCAAATGGGGCTAGGGAGTTAGGAAGGATTCAGATTATGTGTAAGCAAATGGGGCTAGGGAGTTAGGAAGGATTCAGATTATGTGTAAGCAAATGGGCCTAGGAAGTTAGGAAGGATTCAGGTTATGTGTAAGCAAATGGGTCTAGGGAGTTAGGAAGGATTCAGATTATGTGTAAGCAAATGGGCCTCGGGAGTTAGGAAGGATTCAGGTTATGTGTAAGCAAATGGGGCTAGGGAGTTAGGAAGGATTCAGGTTATGTGTAAGCAAATGGGCCTAGGGAGTTAGGATTAATGTAATGCAAGATTTTAAGAGGTAGGTAGGGGAGGGTCAATGTCAACTATACTATCCTGATTGGGATATACTATTATCCTGATTGAAACCATCTCAATGAGGATACCAATAGGCCCTATCTGGAAACAACTTGGGTGACAATGACACATTCTGCCTTAGTAACCTCTTCCGTGTGGACAGTAGATATGTAGTCAGGAGTTGAATATCTGAGTGAAAGAAAGAAATGTCATACCTGTTCCAGCTTGAGATCCAGAAGGCTTTTGTATTCCTTCAATAGCAACCCATGATGCTGCAACATCAAGTAGGGGGAGAGGGAGAAAGAATTACATTATAGTTTTTCGAAACATTCAATAAGCATTAACAACAGAATTGCAATCATAAAATATTAATAATTTGCTGTTGTTTGTGAAGTATTTTAATTATCATTTTTGTTTTCGCCTCCAGTGGAAATTAGAGAAGCATTTTGTTCGAGTGTTTTTTCAGCTCTCTGAAAACAAATTTGGTTTACCTTTGACTGCTGTCTTGCCAGCTACTGACAGAACTTTGTTGTCAGTTGAAACATCTGTCAAATTGATCTCACGGTCTTCCACAAAGAACAACTCTGAATCTTTGATGGGTATATAGGTCAAGGTGTCAGGAGATCCATAGCCATGGACCGGCTGAAATAAGTAAAATGCATCAATAATACAACAACAGAATACCATGGTAACTTTTTATTTATGAATGAAAACAACTAAAATGTATATTGTTTTTGCTATGAATGTTGGTCATCACAAGGCCAAATGGCTACTCAAAGTGGGGGCCGTAAAAGAGAATTATTGACATACATGTAGGAGTGATAGTTGTTGTAAATGCATTTATTTATTTACTAATTTATTTATTTATTTAAAAAAAAATAATACCAGAATGATTGATTATATCTTTACTAATTTATCAATGTAAAATTTAACAGCTGAACTCTATCTGTAGTTCATTGATTAACCAATAGTGTTAAGCCTTTACACAACAACTACATGTCTTACTATGTCTGTCAAGTGCTTTGATTTTATGCAGATGGTGTTATTGAGTTTTCAGCATTGCTAAGGGTGGATTGGCCATACTGGATCAATGTATCGTTTACCGTTGAGGTGTTCACCAATTGATCATTGTGTAGTGGAAATTTCTTGCTTGCTACAACTCTGTTTCAATCCTACAACTGATTATTGTTCATCTGCATCCATGTTCTATGTTCATACCAACCTCAACATCACTCCATCTTAGTGCCTTGTTGAAATCTTCAGCATTCAGACGTTTACGCTTAGCATGTTTCATAAACTGAGTGCTTGCCTGCATCAATGAAAAATTATCAATAAACTAGTATTTACATCCACTGTACCAAATAAGTCCTCAAAAAAGTTTGACTCCCTAGTGAGTTTCTGTAATCAAGGGACTGTCCAAAATTATCAACATTTTCAAGGTAGTACAGAGTTCTTTTCAAGACCCCCCCCCCCTCCCAAATTAGTTTTTTAAAACATTTTTTCAAGCTGTCTCTGCATTTAGAATGGTGGGTATAAAATCTACATTTGCTTTGAACTACCTTGAAAATGTTGAAAATTTTGGATGACCTGCAATGAGATCTTGAAACTCCACTGAATCCATTACAAGATAAATGTTTTCATGGTCAGGACAGCCCCGATGGGGCAACTTTGGATTGATAGAGAAATGATGTCATCTTTGTAAGCATATCTTATTCTCAGACTGTAGCAAGTGAAAGTCATGGTCCGAGTCATGAGTATTTCATTGTCATTCAAAGATACATTGTTCATTGAAACCCTTTTTCTCTTTTTTCCATGTTTGGCACTAACTTCAGAAAAAAAATCTATTGATTTAATTTTGCCCTACACCGACGTGTGTATAGCAGTGCTTTCCGAGTATCTGTGAAAAAACTACACAGGCGACTCGGGCGGGATTTGAACCCACGACCTCCTGCTTACTAGTGCAGACGTCTTAACCTCTCGACCACCGAGCTTGCCCGATGACAATTGGCTGGCTAGAATCCCATATAGCAGCGGGTTCCGCGATATATATAGGTTGGTGAAATTTATCTCCCGACACAAGAATTTCACCAACCTATATATATCTACATTAGAAATCTACATTAGAAATAGATTAAAATTATAAAATGTATACAATTAAATAATGAATTAAGATATTTCAAATTCACTAAAATGAAAAGAATTCACAAGATATAATCTTGTATATTAAAAATACCATTATGCTAGTCTGAATGCCTCTTCCCTTCACAGTGTCCTAGTTTGAGAATATCCCTTCACAGTCTCCTATTTTTAGAATAATTACGTAATTGTCACTGTAAATAGGAGACTGTGAAGGGAAGAGGCATTCAGACTACATAATGCCACAACAACAACAAGGCAGTTGGTGGGCATGGGGCTGGGGGGGCTGTAATGCTAATAAACTTAAAGTAGGCAGATTCACGCAAAACCGCCCATGGTGGCGCTATTTTTCATATCCTTTTTTTCTGTCGAAGTTGTGACCCGCCGCACTTTCATGGTAAAATTCTAATATAAAGGGTAGTCTACGGACGTAGTCACTTCTAGTGTCGATAAATGGATACTACACATCGTGGTTATCTTAATTGATCAGTCCATGCCAACTGTAACGTTGGCACAAAAACAGTGCAACTTGCGCAAAATAGACTTTGTTAGTACTACAAGGATACATTGCAGGCAAATTCGGTCACAACTTTTCAAATGAAACTGGATCTTAAAAATTACCAAATATTTAAATCAACAAAAATTCGTAACTTTTCATAGGGTTAACCTATCATGACCATTGACCCCTCATTTTCTTTCAAATTTGTTGTTCTATCCAGTGATATGACATTTAAAAGCATTGAAGCAACTTCAAATTTTCATGAAACTGCCTACTTAAAGTACTTGCAGATGATCATAACTAAATGTACATTACACAGGCTAAAAACTAAAAACAAACAAGATACAAAAATTCACTAAAATGTAAATAGATATTTGCTACCCCCCCCCCCATAGAAGAAACTCCACCCCGTTGCTTGCATACTTGAGTGACTTCACGCAATCTGTAGCAGACGTCCTCAGCCAGCAATCCAGCAATCTCGTCTGATAACCTGCCAACACCCACAGACTCTGCCACTGTTTTCACCGAATCTGTTGATAGCACCACAAACTTCTTATCGTCTGCCATTTTTCTACATAAGATGAAGGAATTTTACGATGCCTAACGGTGCAAGAAATAAGATCTATTTTCTAGTAATGCTTAGCTGTGCCTGTGTAAAAACCAAAACTTGAAGGTAGCCATGTTGTTTTGAGCATGGACGATTCAATTATAAGACAGGTAAGGATAAGGTGCTCCTTTCTATTTACAAAAAAAAATAATAAAAATCAAATCAAATAAAATCATTGTGTTGAGTTTTGTATAAATGTAAACATTTTATTTTAATACAATCTAATCCCACACCCAATTAATCATTAAATATTAAAATAATATTATATTTGGGATTTTCCCCTCCAAATTTGTGGACTCTGCTGTCAACTGAGGGCGCCCTACAAAAATAATGTTCACCACCATACAACACGTGTTGACATTTGGAATGCACTTTCATGTGGGTTGGATCTGAATCTGTTGGGATCAAGAATCTCGAGGAACAGGACGGTCCATCCGCTTCAAAGTATGAAAAGAGAAGAAGACTCAAGTGATAGAGAATCACAGGATGATAATGACAAAGGCGAGGTAGAGCTATGTTCGAACTAAAAAACAACAAACAAACCAAAAAAAGGGGAGGGCAATAGACCTTATTAGGCCAAGAGAATGAAAGTCATAGATTTGCGTCCGGGAAATTTCGAAAACACATGAGGCTTTTTTTCATTATTCATTATTTCCATTGATCATTAATAACAGCGCAATCACAAGATGTTTCTTCTAATCTGTGTACGTACGTGCATCATTATACGTGCATCATTATACGTGCGGGCCGCACACACAGGCATAAGATACAAAGGCTCAACAGCGAACGTGTTGTGCATGTGAAGGCGGTACAGTTGCGCAGGTGCGAATCGGACGGAGTTTACCATACAGTTTTAGCGCGATGCGACCTTTTTTGTGAACGACGTACGCGGGACTAAGACTGTAAGAGAACATGTGCTAATGATTATAGCGCACATACTGGTGGAAATTTGGTAAAAACTTCGTTTTACTGATGTGGATGATTTGGAACTAAATTTGTTTGGTGGAAATACCTTTTTTGTGCAAATAATGATTTTTCTGGCAAATAATGAAAAATTTAGGCGGTAGCTTTCGGGACATGCGGGCGGTGGACGCAAATCTATGACTTTCATTTTCATGGCCTTATGCATGATGTAACAAACTGAATATCGCCCTCATTCAGAGGCTAGAGAAGGTCAATGAGTGACCTTCGTTTGCCTCTGATGGGGGCGACCTTCAGTTTGCGACGTCATATGCATAAGGTCTATAGCTACATGGGGTGCAGGGAGGGATGATCCAATAGGAAATTGTTCAAACCTGGAGGTTGTCGGAGCTAACTGGAGGAAGCCCGAGGTAGCTAAGTATTATAAGGGGGAAGAATGTTGTATCCAACCGCCACTTTTTCTCGTTCATTATAACTAATAATGTAATCTTACCTACCTAGTAAGGTGGAGAACATATGGATGATGATGGACATATACTTCAAATTATTCCAGGATATTTATTTCATGAAAAATCAGGCATTTTTGGTTTACGATGACTTCCTCGGTCATGTCAATCTGTTCTTGTCAACTCCCCCATTAATGACCAACACGGTCATTGTGCATGTGCAGTGGCAACTATAATAGGATTCTTCTATTTTCTGAAGGGAAGGATTTATTTAGAAGGGAAATAAAGTCCGAAAACCATTATAAAAGTGGATTTTAATTATTAACCCTCCTACTACAGCTGAACTTTTGTGGCAAGTAGCTATAATGGTCAAAATCAGCCAACTGATTTTTGACTGGTTTTTACTGTCATTTTGACCACCCTCAACAATATCAGACAATTCTTTTACCAGTCAAAAACGGTCAACTCATTTTGACCTGTAAATGTACTTACTACACATAAGGTTTGACAGTGTTTGACTTTTTAAGTGCACTAGGTATACCTTGGCAAGTATATCAACATTTTGACTGATTTTGACCCTTGCAGTCATAGGAGGGTTAAAGGTAGTTTTCATAACCCCAAAAATCAATAGAATCATTTTTTAACTGGTTAGTGGTTGAAAAAAATCCAAAAACCCTTAAAAAGTGGTGATTGGATATGACATTCTTTCCATTAGAAGATGCTCAAGCAAATGAAATGGCTATTTCTTGTACTCATGGACCCTCCATGTTGTGATGGAAGTGTATGGGCATAAACAATCATAATGCAACATATGCGAGCAATCAAGCGCTGGCCAATGTGTTACACTAAACCTCTGGGATTCAGTAGTCTACTGTCAGCACCAAAACTTGACCCTCTGATTATTGTCAATGTGACAGTGGTGTACTGCTGTCACTAACCTCGTCTCTTCATTCTTGTTTTTGCACAATTCTCGGTTCAAAATGTACATCAACCCCAACAGCCCCAAACCCATCAAACTCTAACGGCTGGTTGTGTTATACTGTATTTTACTTGGGGCCTGGTGTCCCATCTAAGTCCAACAGTTGGTTGGAAGTGTTACTGCATGGTGTTTGGTGTTGATTTTGGCAGATTCTGGAAGGTTCTTAGTCAATAGCATTAGGGGGTTAGGATTAAACAAGTTTTTGTATTATTTTTGAAACATTTTTTGTTCCTTGTAGTCAATCTTCTTAAATAATTAACTAGATACACTCGGGAGTTTAAACTTTCATAAGTATTTTTCTAATTATGTACATTTCATGATCCTAATGAAGTAGTCGCATAATAAGTTTATATCAGAAGAGTATTGCATCTTGAAATGATTTTTATGATGTCCAGGAGGATGTCCAGTCCAATACAGACTCTGACACGTCCAGTAGTTATAGTGATACTGATACATCAGCTACCTTAATTGAGAAATCATCGGATGAAGAAGATGAACAGGATCAGGACCATCTACCTGGCTTCCAGTCCTTCCTCAAAAGTAAGTTTTATTGGTAAAATGTCTGTAAATGCATCTATACTTTATAAGAATAAAGATCATAACCAAACTGTGATTGTTTCAGCTTAGGGAGGAGGGCCAAAGTTGTGGTACAGCCAAGCCTTTGAGAAGCCCGGCCAGGCCAAGGCTACCTGGCCTCCTAATTGTCTTTTGTGAGTCCTAATCCTGTAACAATACAGTACTTGCCAACCAACATAACCTGGGCTTCTGGAGGGGCCTAGCCCAGGCAAGCAGAGCTCATTATATAGGCCAGTAGGCAGGGGAAAAGCCTTGGCCTGGCCGGGCTTCTCAAAGGCTTGGCTGTACCATGACTTTGGCCCTTGTCCCTTACTCCATTGTGCCGTTCTCTAGGAAAGAGTGTAAATTCTTGTTATATTCATTCCAACGTGAATTTTCTGTCTTTGAATGCCAGAGATTAATTTTGGAAATGTTTGACTAATTTTACTAAAATGATAGTACTTGAGACAGAAACATTTGTTTGGTACCATTATCAACTCAAGCTTTATGTAAAACTGTGATCATTTATGTTTTGTTATCAAGATTAAAAATAATGTATAGTGGCTTTAAACCGGCTTACCCAAAAATCACTAAACTCCCTGAAACCTTTTGAGTTGAGTGAGCATGTATTTTGTGTTGGCTTGGCTCTGATATTATGGTGATTCAGAGGTAGTACTAGTTTAGTTCTAGCTTTGACAGTTAATTTTTTCTTTATTCACCCCAAAAATGTTTTATGCAAGTCAGTTTCCTCATTTGTTTATTTGATGATTAGAATGTTATGAAAATTATCGGTATATATGTATGATAATAAATTGATTTATTGGAAAAGCCAGTGCACCCATCTTTGTTTTAACTATTGTAACTAATTGAGAACACATTTAAAGGTGATAAAATTACAAATTTGTATTCACCTAGTTTTTAAATGAATTGTTGAATGTTGATCATCTATAGAGAACGTGACCAATAGGTTCAGCGTTGGAGAGAAGACGGGGTTTCCTTTGTTGGTTGCCTGTCTGAGGGAGTGTTTGCTAACTCATCGATGGCAAGAAGCGAGCCAGGCTGTAGAAATGATGTGTCTCTACCCAACTCATCAATTTGAAGATTACATCTGGAAGGTAAAAGAGGGCACACAGTGATGGCAAGTAGGGTGGGTCTGGAGAGGGTGTGGCCTGGGGGTGTGTCTTGGGGTTGGAACGTTCAGGTGTGGGTACAAGTTTTTATTGGTATTAACCCTAAACTCCTAGCTATTTTGGTTAAGAACCTTCCTGACGTAGCTGGAATTGGGACACCTGGCACCATGTAAAGTATCCCTATCATGGCTATACAGTACTGAGTCCATCAAAATCCAACAAACCCAGCTGCTGGAGTTTGAATGGTTAGGGTTAATGCCTTTTGTATATAATAAATAATAAATAAAGAAATTCAGATTTTTGAAGGTGTTTATCTGATTGCCCTTGCCACCCCCCCTCTTCAAAAGAAGTAGGTACTGATATTCATTATTGTAATGTCTTGGGAATTAGCCTGCCTTGCAGACTGCAACTTTTATTTATTTGACTCTCATTTTCTAAACTATCCTGATATAAACTCGCAAAATGTTAAAATCCATTCCAGAACAAAATATTATTTTCAAAAACACTTCCTGCTTGCCCCCCTGCACACACACCTCAAGCTTGACCCTTACACACATGCAGCTCAAGCTTGACCCCTACACACACAAGCAGGTCAAGCTTGACCCCTACACACACGCAGCTCAAGCTTGACCCACACACACACACGCAGCTCAAGCTTGACCCCTACACACACAAGCAGGTCAAGCTTGACCCACACACACACGCAGCTCAAGCTTGACCCCTACACACACAAGCAGCTCAAGCTTGACCCACACACACGCGCAGCTCAAGCTTGACCCCTACACACACGCAGCTCAAGCTTGACCCACATGCACACACATGCAGCTCAAGCTTGATCCCCACACACACACACGCAGCTCAAGCTTGACCCCTACACACACAACAGGTCAAGCTTGACCCACACACACACGCAGCTCAAGCTTGACCCACACACACACACACGCAGCTCACACACACCCCTACACACATGCAGCTCAAGCTTGACCCACACACACACGCAGCTCAAGCTTGACCCCTACACACACGCAGCTCAAGCTTGACCCACATACAGCTCAAGCTTGACCCCTACACACACAAGCAGGTCAAGCTTGACCCACACACACAAGCAGCTCAAGCTTGACCCACACACACACATGCAGCTCAAGCGCAAAGTAAACAAACATTTATATCACAAATAAATTCTTTATTTTATATTACTACATAATAATACATTTTATCTGATTGTTAGTGTGGTGTAGAGGTTCTTTATAACCATCCAGACTCGAACCAGACATTGATTGAACAGTTCAACAGGTAAGTTATATGTATCATGTATTGCATCTATTATAATTAAACAATATTGTTCCTTGAACCAATATATGTTAACCTTAACATAATGTAAAGGTCTCTACTTGGGCCTGACTAAGTAAATTTGTTAGATGACTAACCCTTGAACTCAACTCAAGTTGGGATTTGACTGAAAAGCATAGTTTGCCAATCACATCACAAATGCTGCTTCAGCAGGGGCGGATTAAGAATCCATGGTGCCCTGGGCACGCCAGTGACTGGTGCCTACCTACGCGTCGCCACTAGGTGGCACAAGACTTCACACAGGGCCCCCCCCCCTCATGAAGTATAGTGTTTAGGCTCTCTGTGGGCTCCATACAAAATAATTTGAGGGGCAGCAGGTAAAATTCCAAGGCTGGGGGGGCACCAGGGGCACCAAGCAAAAAAAAAAAAATTTTTTGGAAATTTTTATTTTATTTTTTTGCTTGGGGCCCCCCCAGCCTTGGCGCCCTGGGCAAGTGCCCAATTGCCCATATGGTTAATCCGCCACTGTGCTTCAGCCATTACAACGCACACAACTCAATTTATTTTTTCGAAATACAACTTGGTAAACGACGCAATAGGAATTTTAGATTTGAGCATGTTGATATAACTTTTGTTTCTTCTTCATTGAAAAAAAAGATACAGAATCAACCATTAGGCCAAACAAATAAAATCTCTGGTTTCTGGTCTCTGTACATTGTGTCAGACCCGCGCGTTGGCATTTTTAATTTTCTTTTTTTTGTGCTATGAAACGATGTCCAATTGCAGCCAAAATTACTGGATTGATTGGAATTCTGCCGTGCTGTGCTCTAAACAACTTTTTCACATAGGGGTATGAACGTTTGCCTGATTTGTGAGGCCTCTCTTAGCCACCATACTTTGTATATGGGAAATATGGTCCCCACGTATACATGTATTTCCCTGTTAGCAAAAAAAAAAAAGATGGCCGAAAAAAAAACAACCAAAAAACAATGCGTCACCGCACTGATTTTGAAGCTGACTGATGACCAGAAACCAGAGACTTTTTTTTGTGGCCTTAGTTATGGAATTAAGTTTATTGACATCGACTGTGATTAGGCTTGGCATTTTCTGTTTAATTTGCAAAACGTATACATATTTTGACACAGACCGTGTACATGTGTAAACAAATATTGTTATCACTAATAAATGGCATGATGCAGACGGATTGTTTGTATTTAGTATAGAAAATAATCCAAAATATGGCAATACAGATAGAGAAAAATTGTACAGATTAAACACATCCAAGTCTGGCACAAAAAAATCATCCAAAAATTTCTAGTTGCATTGAATTAAGAACAAATATTAGTTGAACTTCCTGGAAATCATGATATAATAATAGCGGACCACCTGGAAATGTAGTATTCGTGTTTTGTGAATTTGAAAACGTTCATTGAATTTATTTTCATGTAAATGTGTTAATGTCCCAACCCTAACTGTGATTTTCCGTGTTTTATTTTATTGTTTGACAGGAAGTTGGAGGGAGTCAATGTATATCTGAAGAAAAAGAGACTTGAGAAGGTGTTCTACCTCCTCAGCAGGCGTCAGTTCAAGGAGGCTCATCTGGAACTAAGGGTAGTTACTTATTTATTAAATATTGGTGATATTTACTTGTCTCCCTCAGGGACCAGCATTAAAATGTTAGAAGACTGCTTGGCGAACCAAATACACCAGGTACACCCCAACTCTTTCATGGTAAATGTTCTGTTTTTTTATGTTTTTAACCCTAACCCCCTAGCTATTTTGTCTAAGAACCTTCCTGAATCCGCCAAAATCCAACACCATGCAGTAACACTACCACCCAACTATTGGACTTAGCTGGAATTGGGACACCCGGCCCCATGCAAAGTATCCCTGTCTGGGCTGTACAGTACTGAGTCAAAATGCAACAAACCCAGCTATTGGGAGTTGGAATAGTTTGGGGTGGTTAGAGTTTGTGTGTAGTTATCATACGTTATCATACGTTTTTTAAAAGGTAAAATTTAAAACTAAAAGCTTGTTATTTTTCTGTCCCAGTCTTCTAAGCTTTCAAGTCGAACTAAAGTGAGGAAAGAAGAAGCAAAGATGAGCAAATTCTGGGAGATGTTGATCAAATCATACTTGGGAATGCTACAGTATATGGCATGGCATCAGGACCATGTATCTGAATCTCAGACAGATGGGCAACAAACACAAACAGGTATGACAGATCAATCATTGGGGCAAGTCCATGGTTACTCACGTTACATTTTTGAGGTATTGGGCCCACTCCTAATGCCATAATTTTGTTACTTATTTATTTCACTCATCAGTTTTTCAAAGTAGTTGCATTATACCTAGACCGTACTCGGTACAACAACGAAAAATCAGCAATTTGTTATAGTACACTATATAAGAAAAAAGTTATGGTTACTGATATTGAATTTTTCGAACATGCATAAAATGTCATTTTTCCTCTTATATAGCTTACATATAACAAATTTCTGAAGTTATTATTTTGTGCTGAGTAACGTCTGGGTATAATGTAACTATGAAAAAAATAATGAGTGAATGAGTGGGCCCAAAACCATGGAATTGCCCATTGATAGATCTACAAACCAAACCAGGAGAAATTCTGGATAACATTCCCTGCCAATCAATCTTTCCACCCATTCCATTTAATTTTCATTTCTTGTACAAACATTTTCATATTTTACCTCCCCATAGGATAAAATGAACTTCAGAGATTAATGTTCTTATGAGGAATCCTAAAAATAATTTCAAATCTCAAAAATCTTTCATTTTCGTTGTTGATGGGGTGGATTAGTTCAATGGCCCTGCCATTCTCCCCCCCCCCCCTATTTTCACAAGAAATTGCCACTTGCTGCGAGTAATATTTAATTTGATTTATTAATATAAAGTAATATATAGTTTGATTTATTTTGACAATAATTATGTGGAGTTTGTATGCCTTCCATATTTGTATGCAGATTTATATTGAAAATAGGTTTTAAAGATGTCATTGAACACTGTTGTACATTGGTGACAAACAATGAGAAATGTTGGCTGAATTTGAATTTGGACAAACATATTTCCAAGAAAGATTGGAAAGGCAGTCTAAAAAAAGAAATACCTACACATAAAAAACTTTGAATGTCAGCGTTGAGTTCAAGATCCAGACTGTCTGTGTGTTATTTTGGCAAAGGTGAGCACACATGCGATCATTTGATGTTTGTTTTACAGAGAAGAATGAAGAGATGCAGGCTTGTAGTAGTCTATGTATATTCACTAATCAGCTTGGTGTATGGGACATCTTTGTCACTAAACATGTTGAGGTAAGGAAAGGATTTATCAATTGTATCAATGATTTGAGTTTGTTCCAACCATAGTTTCATTAACTTGTCAGTCAGATATAACTGTCGCAGTTTGTGACTTAGCCACCCCCTCCCCAAGACAATTTTTTGTTGTAGATTTTTGACGTCTTATTTTTTTTCCCGCATGTTTCACATTTTTCACATTTTTCACATTTCATGTTTCACATTTCATGTTTCACATTTCATTTAAAGTGTTGTGGCAGAGCGGTCAAGTGCATCGGACTCACGTTTTGGTGTTGTCAGAATGTGGGTTTGAATCCTGGCCTGGCCGGTCTCGACTCTTGTGTCCCTAAGCAAGACACTTAACCATAATTGCTTCGTCCTTCAGATGGGACGTTAAGCTGTAGGTCCTGTGTACTAGATTATAAAGTAATGTACGTAAAAGAACCCAGAACACTTGTCATGGAATAGTAGGGGTTTACCCCGGTGTTTCTGGTTCACATAGCAAGCACCCTTGTTTACAGGTTTCCTGGGCACCTTTGAAAAACAGTGTTTCACTGAAAGGTCTCCCCAGGTTAAATAAGAAGTAAATAAATAAATCGTATTGGGCACTGTTTCATTAGCTGCACTCAGGCGATTCTGCCGTGACAGGTCAATCAAGTTCACATTGCATGCAAATGCAATTCAGAATTGTATGTGTTTGAGATGTGGTCTTAGCAAAATGTTAAGCCTTGTGATAGACACCACTTGGTACAATAAAGGTCATTGGTTGATTTTGTGGAAACTTTTGTGCATTTTTTGTGGTTAGTTTTATTAAAATGAAATAAACATATTTTTCAAAAACACTGTCATAGTAACCAATCTTAGGCAAACTACTTTATTTTGAGTTTTTGATATTTTTCCTGTTAGATTTTGGAGACGACTGGTAATCGGGAAGAAGCTAAAGTAGTCCTTGAGAACTACTGCACTCAGAGTGAAGACAATCCTAATGCCTTCAGATACCTGTATAGATTTCTCAAGAGGAATAATGGCACTAGACAAGAGATGATACAAGCTCTCAAGGTAGCATTCTGTCTGACACAGCAACACATTCATGTACAATAGACCATGTCACACAACGCGAAGATTAATGACGTGGCCCAGTGATTTGTCAGATGAAGTTAAACAATTATGAACGGGAGCATACAGTGCTTTTATTTGCTGCTTTTTAACATGGGAAATACAAGATGGAGAGCTAATTTAATTGAATCCAACCTGTAGGCCTATTATACAAATAGTTGCAATCGATGATCTCTGATGTTACTTACGCAGGTTTGCCGGCTTTTCCAGTATGTGACGATTTTCCGGCCAGACGTCCGAATATCTGACCGAAAATACAAAATCTGGATCAGAACCAGTGATCTTTAAGATCATAAGAATATCACTAAATTATGCAAAACCAGCATGAACAAATTACTGGAGCTAGAATGTTCTGGGGCCAATTTTCGTAAAACCTTTTTAGCAGATACAATTGTTAAGCAGAATATTTTACTAAGTAGCTTCAGATGGAAACCAGCAAATTGTCACTGTGCATATTTGTGACCCGCTCTGGCAAAAACCCAAAACTTCTCAGCATTTACCATAATGTGTAACCAGTTTGAGGGACCAGTTTTCATGTCACCATATAAAGCATTTTCTCTAGATTTTGATGGAAAAAGAAGAAAAATCCTGAAGCGTTGTTGGGAACATTGTTAATTTTCACAATAAATTTGGGAGGTCACTTTTGAAAATTGGGTCCAAGTTTAGGGTTTTGTCAGAGCCAGTCACATATATACTTATTTCTTTTTCCTTGAAGCCATGATTTCTTAATTTTTTGAACTCATCATTCCAGGAGTACGTAAGACGAATTCCCTCCGATTCACTCACACTAGACCTTGCTAGTCTTCTACGGCAGGGCATTCCAAAGAAAAATGCCAAATACAGAGAAGAGATCTCTGTGATGACAAATGCACTGTTTGATATGTTGGACTATCCCTGCTGGTACGAGAGGCTAGAACCATGGAAGGCACTCGCAGAACACCTCACAAAGACATTTAAGAAGTATGTTTATTGCAGATATTAGTGATGATTAGGATAATATATTGTCTAAAAAATCACATATTATAGAAGCATTTGTACATACCTCTAAGTGATTGGTTGTGGCTGTGGGAATCTTGGCCTTAAATCAAGTATGGTTTTTAAGGTGGATTATGTTGAAATATTAATTAAACTCAAACATTTAAACATATATTGTATTTCCCTAACTGTGACCATTTTGAATGAAATAAACATCACATTGGAATATTTGATTTTTGCATGTTTATTTGATTTTATTTATTTATTAAAATGTTTCCTGCAGACACTCAAATGCACTGAGTTTACAGAGCTTTATACAGATGTCGATCAATGTCAAATCAATAGACCTTTATCAAGCTGCCACTACCTTTGTCAGGTTCCCTATATGTAATTACAGTTATGAATGCTGATGCTTGCTATGCAAAAAGGGACCACACTATTTTCCTTCCAGCCTCGGTTTGGCCACATACATTAAATGGCTGCACTGTGAAAAAGGTATATTTTTCAATATCATTGAACACAAAAATTCCATCAATTAATTATACACTTTCCGGAATTATTATCTTTAGACAGGATCCTGTTGTCATTAACATAGCTAAGGTGTGTTGGAGTAAAAGACACTGGTGGCCATCCTATCATTTCGATGCCAAGACAGTCCACCGACTTCTCAAGAAGAACAAGAAGACGGTATTGCAGAAAGCTGTGGTTGCGATTCTAATGCATACACCAGGTGAGATTATGCACTCAATTGACCTTATTAACCCCTTATTAACCCTAACTCCCTAAGCCCACTTGCTTACACATAACCTGAATCCTCCAAAATCCTTCAGTAGTAAAGCAAGCACATGACATGTATACACAAATGTGTTTCTAGTCTGTGATACATGTACATGGCCAGGGACCCTCCCTGCATGCATGGAGCAATAAACAGTGTCCACTGACCCAAGCACTGACCTTGCAATCACTGCAACAAACATGGATGTACATGTACCATGGAAAGGCAAGTATGCCTAATAACCTCAATGCTCCAAAATCCTTCACTTTAGCAAAGAGCATGTAGCATGTAACCTCAATCCTTCAAAATCCTTCACTTTGGCAAAGAGGATTTTGGTGGATTTGGGAAGGTTAGGGTTAATGCAATGCCAAAGACATCAACATGTAATAGTTTTACATTGTTTTTTTTACAAAAACGTGAGCACTAATTGTGCTGAAAATTTCACAGGATAGTTTATGATATATTTCTTGAAAACCAGAGGGTTGAAAAACTTGTTATAAACCAGAAAGCAATGTTGTACCATCTGCACTAGTAAGCGGGAGGTCTTGGGTTCAAATACCACCCGAGTTGCCTGTTTTTGTTCTTCACATTAACTCAAAAAGGTACTAAGTATGCAGTGCTTCATACAGGGCAAAATCAATTGTTGTACCTTCCATTTTTATAAATGAGGTATTTCAAAGAAGAATTGCCAGAAGCTTAGTCTGATGGTCATTAAGTGTAGATCCAGTCATCGTCTCTTAGTCATGCACATATTTATAAGCAAAGTGTGTGACAGACAAAGTAACAATTGTCATAGAAACGTATAATTCTATTAGTTAATCTGTGCCATTTGATGGACAAGCTGGGATTTTATTAATTGAAAAACCTTACTTCTCATGATTATTGTGTGAAATTTACCAAAAGTTTGACTTTTTAAAGTTACAAAATTGCAAGTTAAAAAAGAAAACAAAAACAGGGGGATATATCTTTAATAACAAAGGAACCATTTTATTGTTCTTCCAGCCTCACTTTAGTCCATCTTTAATAATAAAGGAACCATCTTATTGTCCTTCCAGCCTCACTTTAGTCCGTCTTTAATAACAAAGGAACCATCTTATTGTCCTTCCAGCCTCACTTTAGTCCGTCTTTAATAACAAAGGAACCATCTTATTGTCCTTCCAGCCTCACTTTAGTCCGTCTGTAATAACAAAGGAACCATTTTATTGTTCTTCCAGCCTCACTTTAGTCCGTCTTTAATAATAAAGCAACCATCTTATTGTCCTTCCAGCCTCACTTTAGTCCATCTTTAATAATAAAGGAACCATCTTATTGTCCTTCCAGCCTCACTTTAGTCCGTCTTTAATAATAAAGGAACCATCTTATTGTCCTTCCAGCCTCACTTTAGTCCGTCTTTAATAATAAAGGAACCATCTTATTGGGCCGGATAAATAAAAGTTAGCAATTGCTTATCTAGTAAAAGCTCAAGCAATAGCAATTGCTTAACAAGTAAAAGCTCAAGGTTAAGCAATTGCTTAAAAATGTATAAATAACCTTCTTCTTTGACTAGCACCTGTTGCTTGGGTGGGTTAGCAATTGCTTATGGGTATAACAATGATGGGAGGTCAGTTCCGATTAGCCAAGTGGTTGTATATGAGGCATGTGTTAGCAACATGGATGCTGCCGAAGAATTGGGGAGTGGTACAAATAGTGAGCAATCTTTGAACGAACTGTTCGTTAGTATAATCAAAGAGTACCCTGTTCTAATCGAGAAAAGTCAGTTGCCGGGGTAAAAGACATGAAGGCAAATGCACTTAAAAAAGCACAAATGTCAATTGCTACCAACACAGGTAAAGCCATGGATGAGAAGCAAATTTTGAAAAAGATAGCAAACATGAAAAGTCAAGTGAAGAAGAAAACAGATGAAATGCAAACAGGAAATAGGAAGATTGTTTTGGTTCCATGGGAACAAGATCTGTACAACATCTTCAAAGGGGATGAAAACCCGACTATTACGAAGATGCCATGCGCCATTTCTGCTGGTTTCAAACCAAGTACTTCGACTGCTGCTAGCCACTCCAAATTTTCAAAATTGAACCGAAATAATTTCCGGTATCTGGTAGGATTGACTTCATCACGATTTATTCTTTCATTGTACACCTTTTCATGTTCCCTTACATGCATAAACTCGGCCGTGATGGCAGGAGTAATGCAACATGCAAGTGTTAGCAAATGCGTAAGCTCCTCATTTAGTATCTTGTAAAAATATTAGCAAGTGCTACAAGTCATTAGTAAAAGGTCTGGTTTATTTGTATGCTTCCAAGCAAGTGCTAATCTCTCTAGTAATTGCTTAAAAATCATAGCAATTGCTTTTGCTAACTACTGGAAGCAATTACTTGCAAGTAATTGCTCACTTTTATTAATGAATATTTAAGAAAATGACTAGTAAAAGCAATTGCTACTTTTTATTTATCCGGCCCATTGTCCTTCCAGCCTCACTTTAGTCCATGGATTTCTTCAGATGAAAATGTTGATGTCTGTTCCAATTTGATAGATAGACAAACAATATATAATGAGCATCAAAAGAAACTTTTGGAAGGACACTCATTAAAATCCTCCACGGAAAAATGAAAAATATTTGAACACGGGTAAACTTCAGTAATCTTTACTAAGCACATGTCAGTAAACAAGAGGTTGCCTCAATCACAAAAAAGCAAAAAGCATGAACATCACAAGGGATGCTGCCACAAATGTCACAGCACGGCAACACAAAGATTTAATAAGTTTATTTTGATGCGCAATTTAGTTTAAAATGAGGATTCTTACTGTTAAAACTGCACAGGTAAACTGCAACATACATTTCGTGTTTTCTTTTTCCCTCTTGCCCAGACTCGACATTTGTCCGGTGTGTGAAGAAATACTTCACCGAGAAAAATGAAGAGAGATCACTGAAGCAACTGAACAAAGCAACCATGTTATATAATAACTATGACAGTGGATAAAGCTCCTTCATTGCAAAATATAGGTTTTCCCGGCCATTTTTTGTTCATTTTCATTAAAGGACATTCAAATTCACGCTGTTTTTACTAATCCGATCAAATTAGGGTTTCTTTTTCTACATTGTTGCGTTAAAATTATTTTCCAAGCAGTCATTATTTCATTGCTGTCATTCACAACTGCGTTAAGGAATTTCTAATTAATTTTGTTGGCATTTATACTGAAATTGGATGTTTCGCATCTTTTCTTGGTTGATGTAGTCAAATTAACATTCGATGCGCAAAAGATTTTCTAGAAGTTGTTTTATTTTTGCTTCTGTATATGGGAAAACAATTTCAAAAGTGCCCTTAGCAAATTAATATTTTTTTTATATAAAAGTCAGGTTATTGAAAGTCACTAATATTACCCACACAATAAGGTCATATTACCGTTGCTGCTGCATAAATGAGCCAGTAATTTCTAGTCACTGTGTTCATCTTAAAATATGACACCAATTCCATGCCCTGTTGAAAGTCTGCTCTGATTGTGACGATACTGTCCCTTTAATGATACTTTCAATGACATACTTATGTAACTTATTTTGGCGATGAGTCGAGTTAAATGACGATAGAATGCTCAACTTATTAATTTGATTGTATCTTTTTGCTGATTGAATGATGAAGTAAAGGAGTATTCATTAAAATGAATACCTATATTTTGTATTTTAATTAGGTTAGAGCTGAAACACATAAGATTATCAAAGAATACAGTGCCATGTTTCTTATTAAATTAAAAGGTTAATATTTATTTTGTTGGAGGTAAATATTTAGTATTTAATAAATAAAAAAAAATCATAACTTTGTTTGAATGACTTTTATGTTCTATTGACATCAATAGACTTTCCACCAATATTTATGGTTGGGTTCGTGTAATTGCTGATCTGGGTTATGTATCATGTACTATCAAAGCTGCAATACCACCAACACATTCACAAGACACTGCCTGGTATTTTTAGCAAACATCAATTCTTTATTTCATTATGTACAACAACATAAGATTAATCTACAACAACATAAGATTAATCTACATCTCAGAAGACACTATTGTGAATACATTTTACACTTGTGAGCATACAAAAATATCTACCAGCATAAGGCAGCTTAATGCTTTATAACAAAATAACATCTACACTGGAAAGAAGAGTCACTGGAATATAACAACATTTTCTTCTGTACTAATAAAATTTATCAAGAAAACTTGTTGGGTCATAAAGGCAACGGAAACTGCTGCCATATTTAAAAGAAAAAAAGAATTCCACTTTTGTACAACATTCCAAAATGTACAAATAAATTAGGGTATTAGACTAAATACACTCTTTGAAATGGATTGCTTTACAAAAATATTTGAATTTCATAATAACACTTATTTCACTAATCACTTTCGAAAAACTCAATTAGTTTCAAACAATTAGCATTATTTTAAACTTAATATTTCTTTACTTTGGCAAGGAATTCTTTGTTTATGGTCAGCAGTAATACAATTCAGCTAAAATAAAGCACAATACATCAAATATAATGTACAATGTTTCAAAACCTTTCTGAAATGCCGTTTACAAACCCGTCCCTCAAAATTGAAAAGATATTGGATACATAGCTTTAAAACAAATGTTTAATATAAGTAAAACTTATCGCCCAAGTGATACAACTGAAAAAGTTATGACTTACAATGACTCAGCACTCCTGTTTACAAAACCAGGAATATTTTTTAAAGATACATTTAAGTATATTATACAGAATTAGCTGCTTGGATTCATTATTCGATCAATCCATTCAATTTATTGTACAGCAATGGAGAATTAAAGTAAAAACATGATTAATATCGATTACAAAGGATACAATTAAATAATATGATTAAAATGGCTTTGATACAATAAAAATCAGTAATAGTTCAAATATGAATGAAAAACAAACTTGCATAAGATAAGTTCAAGCATAAAATAAGAGACAAACCAAGCGAAAGACAATAATGAAACAGAAATAATTTGACAAAGCTTTATTTAGCATTGCGTTATCAGGATCACAATAGACTATTCCAGTTATGGCTATCTATAGTCCCTGCCCATCCATAGGAAAATGCTCATAACATAATCATGTTACCTACATAGTACCTATTGGTTGATCTATGTCAAATGATTGACAGACTGGAGCAGTGTATTGTGACAGGCTCACACAGAACACGAAGTGAGTGTTGAACGCCATAAATTAGCTGCCAGTGATTGAAGTAAGTTACAATGTGTTTAACAATTCTTATTCACATTCTTGTGAAGTATTAACTGCTCTTAAGGTTTATAATTCAAATTTCAGTGAATACATGATTTTTATTGGCCAAATAACAGCTGTTAATCAAAATCCCTTTTTGAATAAGCAGCACACTATGCATACATTTTTAAGCAAAAGTCAATGCCATTATCTCTGATAAGCCTAAAACACACAAACAAATTGTAAATGTTTTATATACAAATGTTGACTTTGAGTTTTATCAGGGGATATGATGTGAATGCAAATTCTACCAGCTGCCTACAGTATAACAAACCAGTTTTGTTTTCCATGATCTGTAAAATCTTGATTATTAGTAAATATTTTGATACTAATATAGATTCAAAAATACTTTTTGTACAAGATCAGCAATTTTATCCTCCATTTACAAAATACAATATGCGTTACAACTGGACAAATTTTTTCACCATTTTGGAGTGGAATATGACACCTGTACATTACCATTAATGACTGACCGATTGTCGGCACCAAAAATATTTTGTTTGTGAAGAATAGCCATTAACCAGTGTACTATGGATTCATTTTGACATGGGAAAAATAACTGAATTTCTTGTATATTGAGTTTTGAACTCATATATGTAAGATTATGACATCACAAAAAGTGCCATAATCAATCAGGGGCACTTGGCCAATCAGACAGTGGGTAGCTAGACGTGAATGCAAGATGGTAGGGTTGGAAAAAGAGATTTTGACCATCTTTGACCCCAATGCTGCATTCCAGTCACCTTGTAAAGTTCATATATCCAATCATGATTCGTGAACTAGGAAGGTACAATACTAACTAGAGTTCACAACTTTGAGGGAAGCTGATGCATCTGTGCTGTATGTGTTATACATAATGAACACGAGAAACACAACATGATTGGAATTCACTACATACTGTGTAAAATACTGAGGGTTAGGTATGACTTCTTTGCCCCCCGAATCACTACATACAAATTGCACAAGACCACAGACTCATTCTGACCTCTTAAGTTGACATACTGATCAGATAGGAGGTGGGCCGTTGGTGAAGCGTAACATAGGCTGTAGTGACCGGGCAAAGTTGTTGGTCAGCGTACAGCTATAGTCCTCCTCAGTCATGGGGACGAGACAAGCCACACCCAGTAGAAGCAGCATGAGTAGATGGAGAGGTAATGCTGCCCTCAAGGCTCTGGAGATTAAAGGAGGTCGACGATGGGCAACTGCAGCACCAGCTACAGCACTGTACAGACAAGATGTAATATACAAGATTGTCAATTAACTTGAGCCAATTACAGCAGCCAGTCATTTATGACATTCAAATGCAAAATTCAATTGCCTTTGAGAAAGAACCTGCTAGGTTTGAAACAAAACGTCAAGAACTACTATTTTGCATTAATTCAATTTAATTCATTTCATTCATCACATAAAAAATTATGGAATTTATTTTCCCATATGCAATTCTGATTGCTAAAATATTTCAAATGATATTACAGCACAAAACACACTGAAGAGTTATCCAGCTCTCTGCGACTGAAGAACTTTGAATTTGTATTCGCAATATCTTAAATATCCTAACCAACAGACCACAGCCAATCTAACCTCATCTCATAACGGCTGTATACCACATTTGTAAAAATGTCCCTAAATATTTTACAAGAAACAAGAAATATATTTAAAGAAAACGACCCATGAAATTTCAGTCTAATTGCAAACACATCTTTAAAGAGTTTGAAGGACTTATTGCTTGGACAGAAGTTTTATCCACACCGCTGTTCCTCTATGGAACAGTCTCCCAGAATCTGTTGTTGGTGACATCACTGTTACTGGACTCCAATCGTTCAAACGCCGTGTCCATGAACATTTCCTGGCAACTACAAGACTAGCAATGTGACCTTATGTAGTCTATCCTGAGCCGCAGTGAACCATTGGATTGGCCTACTAGCTCTATACCCTAGTTTGGCTATTGTTCACCTATGCTTTTATATAAAAAAAATAAAAATAAAAAAACCTATTTAGCATAATGAATGGCAAGGTCTTGCAGAAAAAAAGAGCATCAGACAAAAACAAAAAAATTGATGAATATATTATACAATTATCATCTTTTGAGATTTATTTTTTGGGGGAAGGTTGTTTTTTCATGATTCCAAATCTGGCCTATTGCAATTTGTTAATCCCGCCTTAAATAATTCATATATCCAAAGCAATATTACTCACACAATAGGAGCTCCATCCACCTCATCTTCAGGTATCGTGTTGGTAGCAGCATCACTGAAATGCTTCATGGTATATATAGGTGTCCCAGTACGGAGCACTGGGGTACTCCCAAACTCTCCCATCATGTCACCCATAGCTTGCAGTGGGAAGGTGGTTCTCATGGGGCTCAAGCTTGCATCTTCAGGCTGTCAAATTAATATCGAAAATATTAATTAATTATAAATTATGGGTTTAACCATCCAAGACCATATGGAAAAGTTGGAGTTTATAGACAATATTTTGGTGAGGGAAAACTTTGTGGACATTTCTTTGTTTAAGAGTTGCTTGATAATACTAAGGGACAAGGGCCAAAGTCATGGTACAGCCAAGTCTTTGAGAAGCCCGGCCAGGCCTTGGCTTTTCCCCTGCCTACTGGCCTATATAATGAGCTCTGCTTGCCTGGGCTAGGCCCTCCAGAAGCCCAGGTTATGTTGATTGGCAGGTACTGTATTGTTACAGGATTAGGACTCACAAAAGACAATTAGGAGGCCAGGTAGCCCAGGCTTCTCAAAGGCTTGGCTGTACCATGACTTTGGCCCTCCTCCCTAAGGGGTTTAACCTCAAAGGGGATGTGATCACAATTTAATATCTCCACTCCATTTCCACACAATTTTTATTTACATTATAAACGTGTGAAATAGTAATTAGTGGCCTTACATTTCAAACCTAGCAGGACCATTGAAACACACACATACTTACACACAGGAAAGCGAGAGTGTGAAGGGAAAACAATAAGAATGAGACATGGCCAGAGGAGAGGAGGATGGACAAAAGATGGATTATGGATGAAGGAGATGGTATGGTGGGAGTGGGAGGGGTGGGAGGTTGTATAGCCGAGACAAAAGCTAAGACTGTTATACAAGGAAAATGGAGAATTGGGGAAGAAAAGGGATAGGGCAGCTAGTGAAAAGGCAAAGGTGAAAGTGAGAGATTGGGTGAAGAAGAACAGTTGGAAAAGGAGGTTGAAAAATCATGGGACTTTGATATATGTGAGCAAGGGTTTTTGAACTAACTAAATTTTGAAAATTCTGAGATACAAAAAATGGTTTCTTGTTCTAACCTTATCAATCTCAAACTGTGTAGGGTCTATCGTTGTTTCTAACAGCTCCAGGTTATCATCACATCGTCTGAGGAGCATAGTGATCTTACGTGCTATCAGATGAAGTTTATCTCGAGTAGCTTGGCAATCTTCGGACTCTACATCTACAAGAAGCTGGTCGGCAGTTTCCTTGAGTGAAGACACTTTGGGTTGGGAAGATTCAAGCTCACGCTTGAATTTCTATAAAATAATTATGGAAGAAAAAACAGATTAACTCTCTAAGACTTATATCAAGAATTCTACTTTTGGTGACACATTCATATGACTTTTGGGTTTCACTGACAACACAAAAGTCACTTTGTAATCTATTTGTAATAGACTTCTCTGCAACTACCACAGTGCACAATTGCAAGATGTGCATAAGATTAAGAGGTGCTGGTCTAGCTTATGATCAAAATACTGCACAACTGACTCTACTTCCACAGAGATTGTCCTTTACTGTGGTACAACCAATCTAAACAATAGTTAGACATGCTTTTCTTATATGTTTTGTTTTCAGTTAAAGGGACCATATCATCACAATCAACAGGGCATGGAATTGGAGTGCTAGTTTTAGATGAACACAGTGACTGAAAATAATACCCACATGATATGGTCATGTGACTGATGCTGCTGTATGAATGAGCCAATAATACCCACATGATATGGTCATGTGACTGATGCTGCTGTATGAATGAGCCAATAATACCCACATGATATGGTCATGTGACTGATGCTGCTGTATGAATGAGCCAATAATACCCACATGATATGGTCATGTGACTGATGCTGCTGTATGAATGAGCCAATAATACCCACATGATATGGTCATATTACTGATGCTGCTGTATGAATGAGCCAATAATACCCACATGATATGGTCATATTACTGATGCTGCTGTATGAATGAGCCAATAATACCCACATGATATGGTCATGTGACTGATGCTGCTGTATGAATGAGCCAATAATACCCACATGATATGGTCATATTACTGATGCTGCTGTATGAATGAGCCAATAATACCCACATGATATGGTCATGTGACTGATGCTGCTGTATGAATGAGCCAATAATACCCACATGATATGGTCATGTGACTGATGCTGCTGTATGAATGAGCCAATAATACCCACATGATATGGTCATGTGACTGATGCTGCTGTATGAATGAGCCAATAATACCCACATGATATGGTCATGTGACTGATGCTGCTGTATGAATGAGCCAATAATACCCACATGATATGGTCATGTGACTGATGCTGCTGTATGAATGAGCCAATAATACCCACATGATATGGTCATGTGACTGATGCTGCTGTATGAATGAGCCAATAATACCCACATGATATGGTCATGTGACTGATGCTGCTGTATGAATGAGCCAATAATACCCACATGATATGGTCATGTGACTGATGCTGCTGCATGAATGAGCCAATAATACCCACATGATATGGTCATGTGACTGATGCTGCTGTATGAATGAGCCAATAATACCCACATGATATGGTCATATTACTGATGCTGCTGTATGAATGAGCCAATAATACCCACATGATATGGTCATATTACTGATGCTGCTGTATGAATGAGCCAATAATACCCACATGATATGGTCATGTGACTGATGCTGCTGTATGAATGAGCCAATAATACCCACATGATATGGTCATATTACTGATGCTGCTGTATGAATGAGCCAATAATACCCACATGATATGGTCATGTGACTGATGCTGCTGTATGAATGAGCCAATAATACCCACATGATATGGTCATGTGACTGATGCTGCTGTATGAATGAGCCAATAATACCCACATGATATGGTCATATTACTGATGCTGCTGTATGAATGAGCCAATAATACCCACATGATATGGTCATATTACTGATGCTGCTGTATGAATGAGCCAATAATACCCACATGATATGGTCATATTACTGATGCTGCTGTATGAATGAGCCAATAATACCCACATGATATGGTCATATTACTGATGCTGCTGTATGAATGAGCCAATAATACCCACATGATATGGTCATATTACTGATGCTGCTGTATGAATGAGCCAATAATACCCACATGATATGGTCATATTACTGATGCTGCTGTATGAATGAGCCAATAATACTTCATTTTATCATCTTCATGATAAAATGCTTTATACACTGCAATACACGTCCTGGGTGGCGCCCTCTTTGTCTCAACTGCATTGGGGTAGTTGCCGTGGGCTTGGTTTTCCCAGGGCGTTTCCCAGGTACTTCACTGTGCAGTATGTTTCCGGTTCATTGGTGGGCGGCAATTTTGTTCATGGGCCTTTTTCTGGTTGGTCAAGTTTTGTTTAGGTTTTCAAGGGTTGCCAGTTTGGACCAATCAGGACCGCTTCTTCCCAATAGAAACTTTGGAAGCGGGCGGCATTATTAAATTTGGCTCACTTTTGTTACAGCTTTTATTTGAACTGGACTATTCAATTGTGACTCCCTCATTTGCTGGTCTTTACATTTATTTTCCCGCGGTTTTCACATTGACTGAGATCGCAGGGTTCTTCTTATACTGAGGAGATTAAGTTCGCTTCATTATATCTGGGAGTTAATTTAACGTTAGTCACAGATTTTCTGTTGGATAAAGCGCCTTTTGGCTCTTCTTACGTGAGCTACATACACGGAGTTCTCGTGCGACTAACGTTAGTCGGCATCATTTTCATAATCATACCACGTACAACTCTTCTTTAATCACATTTCTGTTGGATAAAGCACCGCCTTTGACTTTGGACGATTCTTCTTTATGTGCCAACTGTTTGTTACGTGAACATCTGATTCGCACCATCTACATCCACGGATTTCTGGTGCGACTAACGTTAGTCGGCATAGTTTTCATTGTGAACGGCGACCAGCTTGCAATTGGGAGTTACATCTGGAATTTTGTTTGCGGTGGCAGTGCGACGTTGGATTTAACTTACAAATTTTCATTTCACAATATCACCTACAAGATTTGGCTGTGTGGTATGCCTCACAACGGCGGACAAGTCGTCGACCCGCCGACTGGATTCCCCTAGTGTGCTGGTGCCGGTCGGGAGCAGGTCGCCGGGTCGTGGGAGCACCAGCAGAGGCCAGGGTCGCATCGTGGGCCCCTAGCTCGGCGGCGACACACTTCAGCAGCCTGCGCCATCAGCGCCAGGTTCTCAAGCAAGGCCCACAAATAGTGCCATCGACAGCAACAATGGGACTGTTACTAGTGGGCTTACTCCTAACGTTGGGCGATTGCCGCGCACACCCCATCAGGCATGTCAAGAGGCTAACGTTAGGCCTACTAGTACTACTACAAGTACAACTGGTACAAGTACCATGACTACTTCACCGATTAACGTTGGGCTTACAGGACCGTCTGCTGCACTGGGTGAGTCTGGTAGTAGTTGTGTGCCACAACCTGTTCTTGTCAGAACAACCCGGGATATGGCCAGGCAGTATGTCACGGTGCCTACTGTAACTAGCATTATTGATTCAAGATCAGATAATTATAATCATGATAATGTTGTCAGTGGCCTCATTAGGCCTACTAATAATACTGGTACTGGTGGCATGGGTGGGCTTAGTAGTTCCGTTGGGCATAACGTTTGTAGCGATTTTTCTAACGTTAGCGGTTATTCTTTGCCTACCGACAATGTTGTTGGTAATACCGTTTCAGTTAGCACACTAGTACCAGCCAGTGGTTTCGCACATTGGCGCTGGCTGGCTCGGCTGGTCAAAATTATGGCGGGCGCATGTCTTCACCCGGGGACATGTTGCGGTTACTAGTGCTGGTGCTATTGGTAATAGTGACGCTAACGCTTGTGGTGACGCTGCTGTTGGTAGGCCATTTTCCATTCCATCGGTACAGCGTTCTTATGCTTTGGCTATGCATGTGCCCATGGCATTAAAGGAAAAATTTGCGCGGGCATTTTGTTGATTTTGCTGCGTTACTCCGTGACAATGCTGTTTTTGCGCTGGCACAAAATAATAGCTCCGCCATGACATTAGCAGTTGAAGGTAACCAAGTGGTGAAACCGGCTTCTGCTCCAAAGGGAAGGTTGATTCCATTGAGAAATGGACGAGTGCTTTCCATGCATTCATGTCCATTTATACCGAACGCCATCCGGTCGGTGCGCAGGAGTTACTGAAATATGCGGAAACAGTGAAAACCGCATCCTTGCAATTCCCAGGTTTTGGTTGGCGCTCATACGACGAGCAATTTCGTCTGCGCCAGGAGGCTAATCCAGCACGCTCATGGGCTGAATTGGATGTTGAATTGTGGGTAACAGTCGCTGCGTCGCCTTAGTGCCAGTACACGCAAGTGCGGGTAACCATAATAATAACGTTAGATCCGGTTTTAATCAAGGTCGTGGGCACTGGCTACCAGGTTGTTGCTACGCACGCTTGTTTTGCTTTCAATAGTGTTAAAGGTTGCCACTGGCAGCGTTGCTGTTTTCCCATAGATGTAAACGTTGTAATATGGTGGGTCATGGGATAACAACATGTAACGAAGTTAGGGTTAGCAACGTTAGGTTTAACACCAACAGTAACCATGGTAACGTTAGGTCAGTGAAGGGTGGTCCTCGGAATTTTTCTTCCCAACTTTCGCCCGTAGTATGCAAACGGGCGGTCGCCACCAGGCAGGTTCCCGCTTTACTAAGGGTCACGGCGGGCAAACAGGGGCTGCACACAACATGCAGGGGAATTTTCGTGCCCCCAACGCCAATTAGCTTAAGTGTTCTGCGTAGTTGGTTGTGCCACTACCCAAACAAGGAGGCCGCTGCTCTCCTTCTGGATGGGTTTACTCAAGGTTTCAAAATTGGGTTTAACGGGCCACGGTGGGACGTGATTCTGATTGCCTTTCCTCGCGGCCCAGCGGCCACAGGTAGTTCTAGGAAAATTGCATAAAGAAATTAATCTAGGTAGGATTGCAGGCCCTTTTGTTTCCCCTTTTCCGAATTTGCAGTGTTCACCCATTGGTTTAGTTCCCAAGCATGAGCCAATTCATTCAGATTGATCCATCACTTATCCTTTCCGTCAGGTGGATCGATTAATGATTTCATTGATAAGTGCTATTCTTGCGGTGCATTACACATCATTCGATCAAGCAGTGAACATGGTAATGGGGGCAGGTCGCGGGCTTGGATGGCCAAATCAGATATTAAGTCGGCCTTCCGGTTACTACCGGTCGCCCCCGCAGATTATGAGCTGTTGGGATTTCGGTTCGATGGTAAATATTTTTATGATAAATGCTTACCAATGGGGTGTTCTATTTCCTGTTCTCTTTTTGAGACATTTAGTACTTTTCTTGAATTCAAGGTGCGTCAAGTAACCCAATCAGAGTTTATTACTCATTATTTGGATGATTTTCTGTTTGTTGGTTCATCGGCGCCAAGTTGTGGTTCTTTATTGCAAGCGTTTAAAGGCGTATGTTCCTCATTGGGAGTGCCGATTGCGTTGGAAAAGACCACAAGTCCCAGTCAGTCTATAATTTATTTGGGTTTGGTAATTGATTCAGTAGAACGGCAGGTTCGTGTACCGGCTGACAAAGTGCAGGCGCTGTGTAATATGATTCGGACGATATTGCGCAAAACAAAGATAACGCTGCGGCAAATCCAATCATTAATTGGATCTCTCAATTTTGTTTGCCGGGCAATTGCACCGGGGCGAGCATTCACTAGGCGTTTGGTTGGCCTTACCAAAGGGGTTCAGAGACCACATCATAAGGTTCGGATTTCTGCCGGGCCAAGCTTGATTTGTTAACATGGCTGGAATTTCTCAACCATTTTAATGGTGTTTCGCTTTCGCCAGCGGAATTGGGAGCACAATGACACAATCTCGCTTTTACCGATGCAGCTGCGAGTATTGGTTTTGGTGGTTACTTTGAGGGGCACTGGTTCCAGGGCGGTGGCCCTCAGCTTTCCTTGACAACCCTCCGTCCATTGCTTTTTGGAATTTTACCCAATAGGGTGGCTGTTCATTGCTGGGGTCATTGGCTTTCGAACCGAAGGTGCTTTTTCGCACGGACAATAGTGCAGTTGTGCATATTATCAATAACCAATCTTCTCGCTAGATCAGATTATGCCATTGGTTCGCACTTTTGTATGTCGTTGCCTTATGCACAATATTTTGTTCAGGGCTGTTCACGCCCAGGGGTACATAACGACATTGCGGATTCACTGTCTCGTTTTCAGATCGAGCGTTTTGGAAGTTGGCCCCGGGCGGATCCTATCATGGCACAAACCGGAGAATCTCCGCATGTATTAGCAGGTGAGGTTCAAGGCTATTATCAGTAGCTGTTGCTGCCAATACTCAAAAAACCTATAAGACCGGGTGGAGAGCATTTTGTCAATTTCGAAATTTGCGGTTAGATTGCAATTTTGTGGCAACAGTGCAAGATGTGCGTGAATTTGTTGCTTGGTTGTCATTAAAGCGGTTGGCTCCTGGTTCCATCGCAACATATGTATCCGGGTGGGGTTTCATCATAAGATCAACGGTTTACCTGACCCAACTCGTGACTTTTGGTGGCTAAATTGATGGAGGGATGTCAAGGGACCGTCCATCCAGAGATAACAGGTTGCCTATTTCAGTTGCAGTTTTGTCCAATCTTTTGATTGCCCTCCCACATGTTTGTGTGAGCCGGTTTGAAGTTGTGTTGTTTCGGGCAGCCATGTTAGGTGCCTTTTTTGGGTTCATGCGCATTGGCGGAATTTGCCGCCCGACTCAAGGACCTCGCTTGCAGGAGTCACTGTTACAGTTTTCTGATGTTCAATTTTGTAATATTGGAACGCCAGAGGCTTCTGTTCTTATTAATTTTCGCTTTCACAAAACGGACAAGTCCGGGTCCCCTCAGGTCATTCGCTTGGTGCAATCATGTGATCAGTTTCTTTGCCCCTGTTAAGGCATTTTCGGTTTTTGTTGCAGGAGGCCCTCCGGCCGCTTTTTATTCGCTTTTCTGTCATTTCGATGGGAGCCCTCTCACTGCTTTTCAATTTAATGCTGTCTTGAAGAAAGCCTTAGAGTTTTCGGGTTGGTGTTTCACATTTTACCTGCGCACTCTTTTCGCATTGGGCGGCTTCGACAGCATTTGGTTTGGGTGTCCCTTACAGTGATATTAAGGATATGGGCCGTTGGCGTTCTGATGCCGTTGCAACATACATTCGTACAGAAGCACGTTGTTTCTTACGGGGTTGGGTAAGATGACATTGTAATTTTGTGTTTTATGTCTTGAACAGGTGATGTGTGGATTGTGGGGGACTCCATCATTCGCCGTGCACAGCGTAGTCTCCAATGTACTCAGCGGTGCGTTGGAATGGCCGGTGGGGCTTGTATTAATGATTTAACAGGGTTGTTGGCTGACCTTGCATGTTCGGGGCCTCCTCCGGGGCTTATCATTGTACATCTTGGCACCAATGATCTGGTCCCATTAGATTCATTTTGTATCCGTCAAAGCATACGATTTTTATGGAAGAATGCTGCGCTTATTTCCCAGGAGTCGGCTTGTTTGGTCGGACATCCTCCTCGGCTTGTTATTTCGCGCTTTCCCAATCTACATTAGAAATGAAACGGCGGTCCATCAACAAATGGGCTAGGTCAGTCAGTCGGCGAATGGGGTAGCAGTTCTGCATCACCCACAATTTAAGTGGTCAATTTTTCATTTATTTCGCTTTGACGGGTTCATCTTTCCTGAAGGGTCGGACTTGTTCAGGATGAATATTAGGGCATGTATTAATGATTCCTATTGTTGATATTCGCTCAGATTGTGAGGGCATGTTCGTCCTTTCTCCCATGGGTCGCGTTTTGTGGCTGTGTGGCCTGTTTTGTATGGGATAAGGTCTCACATTGCCTCATTTTGTAAGATTACTAATTATTATTACTGAGTACAGCCGAAATTGTAAGCATGGTTTAAGCTCCCGTCGGTTCAGTCGGGTTATTTCAACCGGTGGTTCAACCGTGGAATTTTCAAGTGCATGGACGGCTGTAAGCTAATTTGTAAAAGTTGCTATTGGCTAATTGAATTGTTGGGGTTTGATCAGCCCTGTGATTTAATGTGGGCCGCTCGTTGCCCGTGAGTTAATGTGGGCGCTCGTTGCCCGTGAGTTAATGTGGGCCGCTCGTTGCCCGTGAGTAATGTGGGCCGCTCGTCGCCCGTGATTTTGTGGGCCGCCTGCTGTTCGTGATTTTATGTGGGCCACTGCGTTGCCCGTGATTTTGTGATGTACAGGTATGGTGGAATCTGCTCGTGGTTCCGCTTTGTGAGGTTATTTTGGGACAGTTGTCTGTTTTGTGATGGGCAAGCCTGCCCTTGTTTGTTTACTTATTATTACCTATGGGCAAACATTGCCCGGCTTTCTTTGTAATTACCTTGGTTTGGGCAAATTGCGCTTATGGCTAATTAATTGATATGGGCAAAAGCATGCCCGAGTTCATACAATAAAGCCAGTTTTGAGCTGTGACAAACGTCAGTCAAGTCTCTCGTGTTTTTATTGTGTATGTATCAGTGTATAATTCATTTTATCATCTTCATGATAAAATGCTTTATACACTGCAATACACGCCCTGGGTGGCGCCTCTTTGTCTCAACTGCATTGGGGTAGTTGCCGTGGGCTTGGTTTTCCCAGGGCGTTTTTCCCAGGTACTTCACTGTGCAGTATGTTTCCGGGTTCATTGGTGGCGGCAATTTTGTTGTGGGCCTTTTTCTGGTTGGTCAAGTTTTGTTTAGGTTTTCAAGGTTGCCAGTTTGGACCAATCAGGACCGCTCTTCCCAATAGAAACTTTGGAAGCGGGCGGCATTATTAAATTTGGCTCACTTTTGTTACAGCTTTTATTTGAACTGGACTATTCAACCCACCTCCACCCCTACGCCAACCTTGTGATTTGGTTCAAGTTTTGGGCTGGGAAGCGCATTGAGCATTGTTATTGGCCATATCTAGTGCGCTGTGCCAGATCTACGAGTTGTTATTCACTATAGTTAATACTGTGGGTACACCTCGGTTGTGTTGTAGGAATTTGTTGTGACTAGCTTACTCAGGTAAAGAATAATTATGTAATATTAGTAATAATAATTGCAGCAACAGTGCATACATTACAACTTTGTACCAAAGTAAGCTCCCGACGGTTCAGTTGGGCTTATTCTAACTGTTGGTTCAAACAGTAGAATTTTCACTTTGCATCTGACCCAATGCCCTTGTTTGTTTACGACATTACCTATGGGCAAAGATCTACGTATTTCTTTTCACTATAGTTAATACTGTGGGTACACTTCGGTTGTGTTGTAGGAATTTGTGGTGACTGGCTTATTCAGTTAAAGAATAATTATGGTAATATTAGTAATTATAATTGCAGCAACAGTGCATACATTACAATCTGTACGCAAAGTAAGCTCCCGACGGTTCAGTTGGGCTTGTTCTAACTGTTGGTTCAAACAGAGGAATTTTCACTTTGCATCTGACCCAATGCCCTTGTTTGTTTACGACATTACCTATGGGCAAAGATCTACGTATTTCTTTTCACTATAGTTAATACTGTGGGTAAACTTCGGGTTGTGTTGTAGGAATTTGTTGTGACTGGCTTACTCAGTTAAAGAATAATTATGGTAATATTACTATTAGTAGTTATAATTGCAGCAACAGTGCATACATTACAATCTGTACGCAAAGTAAGCTCCCGACGGTTCAGTTGGGCTTGTTCTAACTGTTGGTTCAAACAGTGGAATTTTCACTTTGCATCTGACCCAATGCCCTTGTTGTTTTCTTATTATTACCTATATGGGCAAAGATCTAAGTATTTGTTTTCACTATAGTTAATACTGTGGGTACACTTCGGGTTGTGTTGTAGGAATTTGTTGTGACTGGCTTACTCAGTTAAAGAATAATTATGATATTAGTAATAATAATTGCAGCAACAGTGCATACATTTACTCTGTACACAAAGTAAGCTCCCGACGGTTCAGTTGGGCTTGTAGATAACTGTTGGTTCAAGCAGTGGATTTTCACTTTGCATCTGACCCAATGTCAATGTCTCTCGATATGTATGTTATATTTCACTGATACGCCATGGGTCCAGTTGAGAGAGATACATCTATGGCGCGGCCTGTTTTGTATGGGATAAGGTCTCACATTGCCTCATTTTGTAAGATTACTAATTATTATTACTGAGTACAGCCGAAATTGTAAGCATGGTTTAAGCTCCCGTCGGTTCAGTCGGGCTAATATTTCAACCGGTGGTTCAACCGTGGAATTTTCAAGTGCATGGACGGCTGTAAGCTAATTTGTAAAGTTGCTATTGGCTAATTGAATTGTTGGGGTTTGATCAGCCCTGTGATTTAATGTGGGCCGCTCGTTGCCGTGAGTTAATGTGGGCCGCCTGTTGCCCGTGAGTTAATGTGGGCGCCGCTGCCCGTGAGTAATGTGGGCCGCCGTCGCCCGTGATTTTGTGGGCCGCCTGTTCGTGATTTTATGTGGGCCACTCGTTGCCCGTGATTTTGTGATGTACAGGTATGGTGGAATCTGCTCGTGGTTCCGTTTGTGAGGTTATTTTGGGACAGTTGTCTGTTTTTGTGATGGGCAAGCCTGCCCTTGTTTGTTTACTTATTATTACCTATGGGCAAACATTGCCCGGCTTTCTTGTAATTACCTTGGTTTGGGCAAATTGCCCGTTTATGGCTAATTAATTGATATGGGCAAAAGCATGCCCGAGTTCATACAATAAAGCCAGTTTTGAGCTGTGACAAAACGTCAGTCAAGTCTCTCGTGTTTTTATTGTGTATGTATCAGTGTATAACCACATGATATGGTCATGTGACTGATGCTGCTGTATGAATGAGCCAATAATACCCACATGATATGGTCATATTACTGATGCTGCTGTATGAATGAGCCAATAATACCCACATGATATGGTCATATTACTGATGCTGCTGTATGAATGAGCCAATAATACCCACATGATATGGTCATGTGACTGATGCTGCTGTATGAATGAGCCAATAATACCCACATGATATGGTCATGTGACTGATGCTGCTGTATGAATGAGCCAATAATACCCACATGATATGGTCATATTACTGATGCTGCTGTATGAATGAGCCAATAATACCCACATGATATGGTCATGTGACTGATGCTGCTGTATGAATGAGCCAATAATACCCACATGATATGGTCATGTGACTGATGCTGCTGTATGAATGAGCCAATAATACCCACATGATATGGTCATATTACTGATGCTGCTGTATGAATGAGCCAATAATACCCACATGATATGGTCATGTGACTGATGCTGCTGTATGAATGAGCCAATAATACCCACATGATATGGTCATATTACTGATGCTGCTGTATGAATGAGCCAATAATACCCACATGATATGGTCATGTGACTGATGCTGCTGTATGAATGAGCCAATACTACCCACATGATATGGTCATGTGACTGATGCTGCTGTATGAATGAGCCAATAATACCCACATGATATGGTCATATTACTGATGCTGCTGTATGAATGAGCCAATAATACCCACATGATATGGTCATATTACTGATGCTGCTGTATGAATGAGCCAATAATACCCACATGATATGGTCATATTACTGATGCTGCTGTATGAATGAGCCAATAATACCCACATGATATGGTCATATTACTGATGCTGCTGTATGAATGAGCCAATAATACCCACATGATATGGTCATATTACTGATGCTGCTGTATGAATGAGCCAATAATACCCACATGATATGGTCATATTACTGATGCTGCTGTATGAATGAGCCAATAATACCCACATGATATGGTCATGTGACTGATGCTGCTGTATGAATGAGCCAATAATACCCACATGATATGGTCATGTGACTGATGCTGCTGTATGAATGAGCCAATAATACCCACATGATATGGTCATATTACTGATGCTGCTGTATGAATGAGCCAATAATACCCACATGATATGGTCATGTGACTGATGCTGCTGTATGAATGAGCCAATAATACCCACATGATATGGTCATATTACTGATGCTGCTGTATGAATGAGCCAATAATACCCACATGATATGGTCATGTGACTGATGCTGCTGTATGAATGAGCCAATACTACCCACATGATATGGTCATGTGACTGATGCTGCTGTATGAATGAGCCAATAATACCCACATGATATGGTCATATTACTGATGCTGCTGTATGAATGAGCCAATAATACCCACATGATATGGTCATATTACTGATGCTGCTGTATGAATGAGCCAATAATACCCACATGATATGGTCATATTACTGATGCTGCTGTATGAATGAGCCAATAATACCCACATGATATGGTCATATTACTGATGCTGCTGTATGAATGAGCCAATAATACCCACATGATATGGTCATATTACTGATGCTGCTGTATGAATGAGCCAATAATACCCACATGATATGGTCATATTACTGATGCTGCTGTATGAATGAGCCAATAATACCCACATGATATGGTCATATGACTGATGCTGCTGTATGAATGAGCCAATAATACCCACATGATATGGTCATATTACTGATGCTGCTGTATGAATGAGCCAATAATACCCACATGATATGGTCATATTACTGATGCTGCTGTATGAATGAGCCAATAATACCCACATGATATGGTCATATTACTGATGCTGCTGTATGAATGAGCCAATAATTTTCAGTCACTGTGTTCATCTTAAACTAGGACACCAATTCCATGCCCTGTTGAAAGTCTGCTCCGAGAAAGTTTTTGTTGGATTTTGACTGGTTGAGTACTGTGAACTTAGCTTAAGCTGTTGGACTATGATTGGTTGAGTACCAATGGCATACAGTAATGCTGTTGGATTTTGATTGAGTGTGGAAAGTGGTTCTACTAGCATGCAACATTGTTGGACTTTGACTGAGTGGGGAAAGTGTGTGTATGCATGGTGTATGGTACTATTGGCATGCAACATTGTTGGACTTTGACTGAGTGGGGAAAGTGTGTGTATGTTATGAGTGCATTGCTTGGTTCACTGGGTACACTGTG
Organism: Zoroaster sp. YZ-2022; assembly: GCA_029582265.1. Classification (NCBI taxonomy): domain Eukaryota; kingdom Metazoa; phylum Echinodermata; class Asteroidea; order Forcipulatida; family Zoroasteridae; genus Zoroaster; species Zoroaster sp. YZ-2022. The sequence goes on from CM055821.1 coordinate 46,717,894, forward strand.
ACCTCTTGTAATAAATAACATATGTTCATCTTGTTTAGGTGGAGAGGGGTGTGTATGTAGTTAAGTGCTTTGTTTGGTACACTTTATTGCTCTATGCTCTAATTATGGACAACCTGCTGTAATAAACAACTGATAAAGGCAAGTATTGTACTTAGGTATGCTTGGCATTGTATCTAACATCATACAACTAGAACATCCCATTTATTCCATAGGGTGTTTTAGTTTTTGTATAGTTAAGTTTTTTTAGCCTGAAAACAGCTGTTGGATTATGATGGGTTGAATACTGTGTGACTCCAATGTTCAAACTTTACTTTGGGCCATGTGTCCCCACTCAATCAAAATCCAACAGCATAGAGCCTGTTTGAATTTGATGGGTTGAGTACTGCAGGCTATGGTGGGTTACTACATGGTGTTGGAGTTTGTTAGGTTGAGGTAGCATGCTAGTGGAAATGCCTAGGGGGTTAGGGTTAAAGGAGACATATTTGTCTCCTTGTAGTAAGACTACTATGGAGTATCTCACCATGAATATTCTGTATTGATGATGTAACCTGTTTTCATCAGCACTAAGATCAATCGGTTCATTCTCATCCACTGTAGCCTCGATACCATCCAGCCATACCATCAGATCAGTCGTGGTTTGATGAAACTCTTCACATTGCATGATGGCTAGCTGTAGTTCCTTCTGCCAATCAGCAGCCCGGCTACATACATGATCCCAACGTAGGTTCATTGAGCTGAGTTCATCACGGAGTGCTTGGGAGTGACGACTGTCTGGACGTAAGAACTGTTGACTACATAGATTGATGGAGAGAGCTATGGCCTTACGTGCATTCAGTCCCAGTATGAATTCCTGAATAACAACAAAATTTCTCTCATGAAAACAAACATTTGATGAGTTATAACAGAGACCCGGTACACGTTTGGTAAAATGTCTTTATTTGCATTCTTACTTGCTGAAAATCAGGAAATATGTGTGGGAACTAACCAGTGAAAGCTAAGTACCAGTCAATAGAGGGAAGTGTTTTATTCTAATGGAGTGTGGTATTTGTCATGGATGATGCACAAATATTTGAGAATTTGTAAATTAATTAGTCTTGAGAGAACCTTGGGCAGCGTAATTTCTCATGTTTGATGCCAAATCACATCAAGTATGCTTTCATATTTGATCACTTTGGAAAATTACCAGGTGACTGGATTTTTAACAACAGAAATAAAGATGATCACATCAAAGCAGAGAAGCTTCTTTAAAAAAAGCTATTCCAACTGAGGTAAACATTGCGACACTTTGGACACAATTAGCTGCACGTATACAACATGAGTGGCAGACAACATGTCAGACACACAAACACTTACGCAGATGTTCAGTTTCATCATTCAGAAACAGCTCTACTGAACAAACCACCTGTAACGCTCACAGGAAGCATGTTATTATCCTAGCTGAAGCAAACTCTACCTACCCTATGTCTTCTGATCATTCCTTCAAGATCTCCAGCCGGTGCATTAGCTTCCTGTGTGCCTAGTAGTATCTCTGCTTCATCTAACCATGTATTGAGGTTATTAAGATCTAGTCTGAATTGATGCCATTGTTTGTAGTTTTGATCTAAGTGTGCATCCTTATGCATGATGTCGCCCTCGAGGACTTCCCATCTATTCAAGAGTGCTGTGAGTCAATCAGGAGGAGGAGGAGACATGAAAATAATTACATCATTCAGGACAGAAAACATTTTGGATGACTTCTTAAGTTAATTCATTTTCAACAATTACTCAAAGGAAGGGAACACAATTGTAATATCTGAATAAAAGAAGTCAACCAACATAACTTTTATTAAATGCTCCAGTTATTGACAAAGTTATTTCATAGTTTATCATCTTGATTTGACAAAATGACCAAAACAGTGGGAAGTTTACAGAAGTTTCTCTTGAGTTATAACCTCCAGTTCTTATCAGAACTAATTACTACTCAATAGAGAATTTCACAAGGTGTCACCGCAATTAGTATTACTTATCCTCTTCACCATGCAAAGCTACAAGTTTTACCTTCTCTTTAAACCTGAATATTTTTTTAAATGATTGATACTTCTAATATAGAATAGGGAAGGGTAAGTTAGGCAGATAGCTGCTTGTGACTATTACTTGTAGCAACAGAAACCTAAAAGATCTTAGACTGTATGTGATGTACATACCTGTAATTTGCTGACTGATTACTGGGTCTTCCTGAGGCATTCTCATAGCAATTCTCTTCAATACATCAACACTTAGACGGCAGTCCTCTACCAAAGAATCCTGAACCAAAACATTTTATTATTTTATATATTAGAATTTTTAGGGGAATTTGTGTGCCACATTTTTCAATGAGGTTTCCTTATGAGGTGACCTGAATTTTAATTTTAAAAAGTCAAAGCCTTGATCCATGATTCCATATTAGAATGCATACAAGCAAATCTGAATGAATTGTCACTATTTTCTCATTAACGACACAATGTAATAAGCTGAAACTCATCTACTGTACTCACATATCCCTCTTTCTCCTCTTCTATTTCTGGTCCTGTCGGTGTCCGACACCTCACAGCATTCTCCGTAGCTTCTATCTTCATTATACAATCCTCCAAAGCTTGTTGAATATGTTGGTTCTCCACCTTAAATCTCCCAGACTCCTCCCCTGAAGGGGGTTCGGCAAATTGCTGGGTATTGTTCGTTACGTACATGTCCCAGTCCAGTGATACAGCACTGGCTGGGGTGATTCGTCCTGAGGCATAGTTCTCATGGGCTGGGGATGGGGACAAGGATCGTGAGTTATCCCGTGATCTTCTTAAGGGATGTTCCTTATGGCTTGCCCGACTGGATCGGGAGTAGCCAGAGAGGGCACTGTTGTTACTAGCGTAGGATCGGTGGGAACTCAGCTGGGATGGACTGTCTCTGTCTGGGCTGACATCTCGTGAACTGACTTCTTCACTGTCTTCGTCTGACCCTGTGCTTACTGTGTCATACTGTTCAGAAATGAGAATAAACACAAAATAATTCCTAGTCTAGAATTATGGAGTGTCGTGGCCGAGCGGTCTAGCTTACCGGACTCAAGTTCTGGTGTTAGCAGCAGAATGTGGGTTCGAATCCCGGCCGTGACACTTGTGTCCTTGAGCAAGACACTTAACCATAATTGCTTCTCTCCACCCAGGGGTAAAATGGGTACCTGTAAGGGCAGAGTTGGTTGATTAGCCCTATATGCGCTGTAATGGCAGCAATTGAGCTGTATACTCCCCAGGGAGCTGAGATGGTTTTCAGGAATGATTTATGAGCCTTGTGAGCCTTATGAGCAGGGGTAATGATATAATGCGCCTTGAGCACCACTTAGTTGGTGGATACGTGCGCTATATAAGTCCACACATTATTATTATTATTATGCTTTTTTTTGTAGTGATTAAAGGGACAATATCGTCACAATCAGAGCAGACTTCCAACAGGGCATGGAATCGGCGTCCTAGTTTAAGATGAATATGACCTTAAGTAATATGACCTTAAGTAATATGACCTTATCATGTAGGGCATTATTTTCCATCACTGAGTTAATCTAAATCTATTACTCTGATTCCATGCCCTATTGATTGTGGCGATATTGTCCCTTTAAAAGCATACCTTTATCAATAAATGAAGAAATTCAGTAAAAATATAAAAGCTACTTTTCTTTTAGAAAAAACACATCTTCTTTCTCATTCTTCCTACATGTATGACAGAACCAAATATACAATTTTGTTGTAGTTGTCAAAATACATTTTTGTAGAATTGTGTTCTTATTACCCCCAAGGTGACTAAAAACTCATTTCATACATCACATTTAACACTGATAATATTAAAATTGTCAAATACTTAACAATGTCAAATACTTAATGATGATTATGGTTATCACAGATAACCATAGCGATGAAGTCACAAAATATTTTCACGATTTCTGGAACACTAACTCAACATGAATGCCATTAAACAAACAACTGCAACAAAACTAATAAATGTCAAACAAACAAAACAAAGTCACAGGAACATGCAGAAAAAAAAACAGTCTGAAAAGCAACAGTTGGGGGGAAATGATAAAGCAACAGTCACAACGACATAAATGAATGAAATAAATTACTAAGAAATAAGTAAAACAATTTTGCAGCGTTAGTGAGTGTACTGTGCATGCCACAAATGGAACAGTGAAGCATAAAGAGTACTGTAGCTACTTAGTGGTGGCTGTACAATGATACACATGGTAATAAAATGGCAATATAAATTACCATTAGTAACAACATAAAAATATCTGAGTTGTGTGGTTCTGAACCAAACTGAAGGTTAAACTGGAGACTTTGATCAATGCGCTCTGATCATCTTCAGGCAAATTAAATCCATTAACAACAACATCAACAATACAAACAAAACAACAATACAAACAAAACAACAATACAAACAAAACAACAATACAAACAAAACAACAATACAAACAAAACAACAATACAAACAAAACAACAATACAAACAAAACAACAATACAAACAAAACAACAATACAAACAAAACAACAATACAAACAAAACAACAATACAAACAAAACAACAATACAAACAAAACAACAATACAAACAAAACAACAATACAAACAAAACAACAATACAAACAAAACAACAATGTACAATATAAAGGGTAGCGACAAATAGTTTGAAAAATCCGTCTGTTGTTTCCTGTTGACAGTATTCACAGTTATATTAAATTACAACTTACGATATCCACAGATTTTAATTTCCAATAAGGATATGTGATCTCCCTGGCTGTAAGTCTCTTAATCATTGTGGACAGAACTGGCGTAAAGTCACAAAATCTTTCCAAAATGAGTCTTTTTCCTTCAAAAATTAACCGACCCAACAACACCACACCCAATCAAGACCAACTTTAACAGCAGAATGATCCAAAACGCTGCTTCAAAAAAAGTGCGTATTGCATGTTCCAACTTGTTTATAAAAGAAACCAAAATAAATACTGACTGACTTGTGACAATGCAATACATGATTGACTCCAAGCATGTTGGTATGCTTTCCATTAATGAGAACAATAGGGTCATGTTGTAAACAGAGACTTCTCCATATTGATATTGTATATGGCCTGGGCTGTGGTCAGTCAACCATGATTATTGGAATAGGAAGGTTATTTTGTGGCAGTCATGAACTAGGGAGATGTTATTACACCAACACCCCCAAATAACTATGGATGGCTAATAAACAGAGCTTGCATATATCACCAAATACATTGAAGGGTCGCTTGTATATTCATAAGGAAAGTAATGACTGTAAACTATGTTAATACAATGGTTAATGGCAGCAAAGATATTTGATGACAGGGTTGGTATGCCATTATTGCCATATTTGGTGCATAAATGGGACGGTTAAGTATTCCATTTTTTTAAAACTGCCATTTGGACATTTGTGTATTGGTCTTTATGTATGTGTATGTAGTTATTATAGCTGCAACAATGTTTCCGTGGTGACTTTTAGAAATCCTGTTGTTGACCTAATATCATTCAGAATTACAAAGTTCATTGAAGATTTATGAGAGTTTTTGTTTTTGATTTCAGAAACCAAGCAATTTTTCCCAGAAAGTTTGAGAATTTGTTCATATTGAATTTTAATTGCATAGACAACAGATAAAGATTGTCCTATGATAAAGAGATTAAGACCTGCATACATACATTGACTTCTTGGATTTCATATATTAATGCAAATCACCAACATTTAGAGCACCTTCCAAAAATAATATTCTCACAAAATACACACATTTTGTCAGAGACTTTATATACAACCCATTAACACCAATTACTCCACACTACATCTTCACATTTTAGTACATAAAAGCAATGCAGAAAATAAATTTCAGCTAAACATGGCTTCATACAGCTACAGTCTGGTCAGTACCACTGCGACCTTTGAACTTTGAACTCACCTTAGGAATAGTGAGGTATTCAAATGGAATGCAGGAGAATTCAGATCCCTTTTGGTCGAGACAAAAAGCAAATTGGAAGGGCAGTTTAGATACAAGCAAAGAGCAAACCTTGCAGGAAATTCATAATCGCCAAGCACATGAAAATGCAGTGTCTAATTTGAGTCATTTGAGTTGAGTCAGACTCTGAGTTGCTCTTGACTTGATGATTCTGAATTTTGAGTCCTAAGTCTTTTATATGATTCCAAATCAGAGTTACAAGTTACTTACATTTGTGACTAACGAGTCAGATGTTCTCAATGTTAAGTATAAGTCATGATGGTACAGTCAATGTCAAAGTCATCAGTCATCTTTATTACATCCATCTAGTTATGTCTATATAGTCCCTGCCCACATTTGGCAATGCTGAAAACGCGGTCATGCCACCTGCATAAAAGCCAAGTGCTTGACCGACATAGCAATAGTTGTCATGGAAAGGTTCAATCCTATTGATTAATCCATGCCATTTGACTGGCATGCTGGATCGGTATATTGCGTCAAATCTGAGTTACACAAAATATGACTTGAATCAAATGGACACATAACTGAGTTCTAGACTCAACTCCCATAACTCTGCAAATAGGGAAAGTTTGTGGAATGATATCAAGATTATTTCAAATAAGAATCTATAGACAGAATGAGTACGGCTGAACAAAGGATACATAAATACAAAGACAAACATAACAATAGAGAGACTGAACTGCAAAAATGATGATTACTTCATGAAAAAGATTGAATCAGGCTTAAGTTTCGGGTGGATCCTTTTTCTTTTTTTCGGCAGGTAGTAGAAGATCTCTTTCAATGTAAGTTATCCATTATATTCATGATACAATTAAAACCAGATTATGCAGCAAAAGTAGTAACAACACTGAAATCCATCATGTGTAGCGCCCTCTATGTTGGTAGAGTCTAGGAATAATACAGCAACAAATTGGCGGTTGAAAAACAATGTTAGTAAAAAATACTCCTAGAATGATCACTCTCTACAATGGGGAAAAATAGTAATCCTAGCTATTTCATAAATGTTATGGTTTATTCTACAGAACTAATTCTGGAATTTTAGTTTCAAACAAGCAACTACCAAAGTAACTAAAAGCAGGTGTCCAAACCGGTTAGTAAAATGGAAATCTTTGCAAACTGCCGGTGTTTCTATGATTGTGAACTGAAGTTGTCTAAAAGCCACACAGCTGCAGCTAAAAATGCCTCATTGAATAGTACATTTAATCATACCTTGGGGGATCTTTCCTACTCTATTCTTGTTTGCTGTTTATAATCTGATCCATGCTTAAGTTGTACAACATATATCTATATCTGCTATCTTGCAGAGACTAACGATAAAATTCCTGTAGGATGTTTCAAGAATTACAAATGTCAGGTTAGTTGAAAAAAAAAAGTGTGCAATATCGCAGAAATGGACCAAATTCCTGATTAGAAATGTATTTTCCAAGTGTATAATGCTATAGAGGTTGTGTCAACTTGTGTCTATCTAGTACATAATGCTACTGTGATGTTAATTTCTTGACTAAAGTTAAATATGCCCTGCATGTTTTTTGGCTACTTCACTGGTGATTCTTGGCAATTTTGTTTATGTATGTACAATTTTCATGAACAAATAGGAAAACAAATAGTTACAACAAAACATTTCACTAAATAATTGTCAAAAAGAATGAATTTATGACGGGGACCACCACAAATCCAATACTTTAAAATATGATGTTTTGTGTGAAATGTGATATATTTTAAAGTACCTATTGTGCTCTTCTACGAAGAAAATAGTCATTTTCAGATTTGAAATAAAATTGCCGGAAATAACGAGCAATGCATCTTAAATCACATTTGAACAAAAGTTATTTGATCAAGATTCAAAGCTACACGCACTGCCACCACTATCTCTACAAGTTAAGTGAGTGCACATTTTCAGGAAAGGGCAACAACAAAAAATAGTTAAACCGGCTCTTCTCAGAGCCAACACCTCTACTTTAGAGATATGTTACATGGTGCTTCCGAACACTTTCCTAATTAAAAAATAGTTACTTATACAAGACTGAAGACAGCAAATTATCAAGATATTTATATACCATCCCCAAACCACCCAAAGGAAAAAAATACCACCTATATTCCTTTCTGAATTATGTATTGTAACCATACAGAACTCTGATTTGCAGTTTAAGCTGATTTAGCAAATGTTTGCATAGCAAGAGGCCATTACTAAAGACACCACGGCTTCCGTACAATAAGAAATGTTATGCACTGCATTTGATAAATCAAGAACCCAATGGCTGCAGAAAGATCCCTCTAGAATATGATGTTTAGCTTTGCAGACACCGCATCTCTTTCTGATGGGACAAACAATACTACGGTAACTGACACTGCATGTATGAGTTCTCTAATAGAAAAAACATTGCTGCTAAGATAAAGAGTCTGACCAACCTGTGCAATTGACAGTCTATCTAGCTTGCGTTGGAACCGCCCGACCTGATCAAACACTTCTGATGAATATCGCAGTAATTCGTCCATTTCTTCCTGTATGATAGTGCCGTCTAGTGGGTCAGAGCGCTGCATCAGGACCTGGGCATGTTCTGAGATCTCTTTCAGCCGTGATTGGTTGAGTTGAATCTCATGTTGGAATGCCTGTAGAACATAATGCATATAATGTGTTATCCATTAAGATGTACATACCCTAATGCACTGTCAAATGCTCAGAAGTAAAAATTGTTCTTGTTTTTGGGTATCACTAGCCCAAAAACATGTCAAACGGTGAGTTAGTGACCAATGACTGATATTTACTGTCACACTTGTGACAATCAACAAAGGCGCAAATGGTTGGTACTGCATGTGGTTATGCAAACCATGGACTATGGGTACCAGCTGCTCTTGTGAAACTACTTATGTGCAAATTACTAGAACCAATATAATCCAGTGAATGTCAGAGCCTACCTTTTAAGTTTTTGAGTCTAGGGTTACATAATTTTTCTATTTGAAACTAATCATATACTGAACAAAGTACATCAATTTATCACAATATCTCACCATCATCTGTTTGATTTTGACCGATATGTCAGATTCTGAGAAGTGTTCGACATTAGTTAGCTGTAAGTCCATCTCGGTCAGCCAGACCATCATACTCTCTTTACATGCATCAAATTCCTCCTTCTGTCCCTGAGTGTATTTCAGTCTCCTTAAGATGGAGGCACATCGTCGAGCAAGGTCGTCCCAGCGACTGTTGGCCTCATGGACCATGGTTTTGAGTTGGTGTGCATTGTCGGTGCGGCCCTCACGAGCAAGACGACGGTACTGCTTATTGATGATTTCAAGCTGGGTGAGGTTTTCATGCACTTTCCGCTGGAATGCCTGGATTGGTTAAATGTAAGAATATAAATATAAGGTCATCAGATATTGTATGATGAATAGAAGAGTTAGCATGTATCCTAGTTCAACTCACTGATACTAGAGGCTACCAACCATCAAGCAAGCCAGTCATCTTACCAGCCAATCAGGGCCAATTTCACAGAGCAGCTAAGCAATAAATCCTGCTTAGCAAATATTTTTAGTAACCAAAGATATAGCTGACTGCCAGCCAGCCAACAGCAGTATAAACTGTGTAAGACTTTGTCAGGTAACCAATGAAATGTACTAAGCAAATAAACAAAATATGCTTAGCAGCTCAATGAAATTGGTTACAATTATCCAGGCAGCCAACCAGCAAGCCAGACAGCAAACCAGCAAGCCAGGCAGCCAACCAGCAAGCCAGGCAGCCAACCAGCAAGCCAGGCAGCCAATCAGCAAGCCAGGCAGCCAACCAGCAAGCCAGACAGCAAACCAGACAACCAGCCAGTAAACCAATTTATTCACTCTTCATTTCTCTTAAAATAGATCATAGCAAAACAAAAAAGTATCAGATCATTTTCAGTTTTTGCTAAAATATGTTTCTCTAGTTACCAGATACATGTTCACATCATTCATTTCAACAACTGCAAATAGCTTGTAAATCAAATATAACTAGAAGACGTATGGAATCATTACATCAAATTTCTTGATTTCTTCTTTAACGACAGCAAATGTTGCGCTTGTCGTGAGTGGGTTGGCTGCAATACGCTCACTGCTCGTTAACCATTCATCAAAGCGAGTGTAGTCATCGATGAACTTCTGCCACAATCTCCATGTCTCTTCGATCCTGGAAGGGGTTGGATGATTAAACAGACAGATGTTGAGGCATAAGTATCAAATTAAACATACAAGTACGTTGAGTTCAATCAGCATTTCTTTTCAGTTCAATCAGTGTTTCTTTTCAGAAAACCCATTACTCAAGAGAGATACATTCACAAAGTGTCACCATAAACCTACTACTTATGTATATAAAATATTAAAAAAAAAAAAATAAATTAAAAAAAAAGCACATACACGCAAGATATATATATATTTGTTTCAAGTTGTAACAATAATAAACAAATAATTCAAATCATGAAATAATCCAAGAGAGAAGACTTGCATACATGTACAATTACACAAAGTGAACAAAGAACAGGACTTGAACCTGAGACCTCTGCATTACCATACTGGTGCTTTACCAACATAATTTTTTTTAAAGGTAAAACGAATTTCTACAAATTTCTACAAATTGATTCGCTAAACATTTAGAAATTCTCTCAGATCTAAAACATTTTTGAATCTCAAGAACAATTTGAAATGATCAGAATCTTCAAAAATGGTGATGCTAAATTTAAAATCAATTTGCTTACTTCATTTTCCTCTCTAGTGAGGAGGAACATATTGCTCGCCATCTTTGATCTAACGTTCTCGTGGCTGTCTGTATAGCTTCATTGTCAGCATCTGATGAGCAGGCATCCGTATCATGTAGTAACATCTCACATAGGTTGAGGACAGATGCTACTCCACTACTGTGACGCTCGATGTCTTTCTGTATCTCCTGAAAGTTGGAACATAATGTCAGGCATAAACAAAATTAGAACAAAAAATCTTTAGTTCTTTAAAACAAAAATTCTTTTAGTTGTAAATGCCTTTTTTTAAATATATTTAAAAAAATAAATTGTAACTATATTCTTTCGATCTCATTGATCCAGTGAGACTGAAAAAAAAATTGTCTATCTCTGTTATTACTGATAAATAAAATATTCAAATCATCAAATATCTTCGCATATAATTTTTTTAAACATAAAACAATCAATCAAGTGAACCAACTAACTAACCCCTTGAACCTATTACAAAAAATGAGCAGTAATTCATCATATCTTATGCATCACATCTTTCACAATGTCCTTCGATCTTCCAATATTTTGGCTTTCACAAACATCTACGAACCATATTGTAATTACAGTGTATATTGTACTCCTGTTTATTGTACACACGTATTTTGCTTCTTGGACGTTTATGTTAACCATCCAGTTCTTTTCAGAACTAATTACTACTCAATTGAGAATTTTACATGGTGTCACCACAATTAATCTTACTTATCCTCCTCACCATGCAAAGCTACAAGTTTTACCTTATTTCTCATTGCACTTTTTATTATTTTGTATTAAATCTATTGGTGTTTACCTGTTGTGTCTGTAGCTTAGCACGTATCTCGATGACATCACATGTCTCATACAAGATTGGAGTACTGAGTTGTTTTTCCATCTGTGTCAACCAATGACGGAGGTTACCCATATTCTGATCTAGTTCCTGGACAGCTGTCAGGGTTCCTTGAAGCTTCTGCACTCTACACAAGCATAAAAATAATAGATACTGACATGAGATAATGATGAAGGTGTATGAATAGAGGCTGGGAAGGGAAGGGAAGGGAAGGGAAGGGAAGGGAAGGGAAGGGAAGGGAAGGGAAGGAGGGGAGGGAGGGAGGAGGGAGGGAGGAGGAGGGAGGGGAGGGAGGAGGGAGGAGGGAGGGAAGGGAAGGGGAATCAAACCAAATTGCAAATCAATGGAGAATTAGCTGTTTACACACTGCTTACCAACCTAAATGACCTGGAGTATAATTGCAAAATGAATGTTACTGGCCTTATAAGTTTCAAACCTAGCAGGTCCTTTCTCAAAGGCAAAGTGAGACAGGAGAAAACAAGCTACATTCATAAACATATACTGTGAGAGAGGAAGTTTAGTCAGGTGTGAAATGAACACAAAAGAAGAAGATACAAAAAGCAGAGTCAGGAACTGGTCCTGGGACTGAACAAAAGGAGATATAAGTAGGTGTATAAATAGAGGCACCAGGAGTTTTTGGCTGGAGGAAAAGATTATGAGATTCATGAAAAGCAATGAGTCAGACAGGACAAATAAACTAACAAGCAAAACAAATGTAAAACAAACAGAAAATAAATGTAAAGATGTCTGAAAAGATGTGGATCAGGCGTGTCCACATCATTCACCCCCATGGTCATAACATATAGGAAGGGAATGACTAATTTCCAATTTTTTTAAACATTTTTTTCTTTCTCCACAGACATTTTAACATTTATTTCATTTGTTTTGCTTGTTATCATCATCACTATCCCTAACAAGCTTGATATGCATGTATACACATGATTACTTTGTTTATAATCAAGGGGATGTGGTATTGACAGACTACTTCCTCCAACAAGTGTTAATGTCTTAAATTGTACAGTAGATTGTTATACACGTTTGGGTGACCACTTGGGGTGACCATGTCTATGTTACTGTGAATTGGATATCGCTGTCTGAGATGCAACACATTGAAGAAAATATCTCTTTTAAAAAAGTCCCCAAATTGACTCCAGATGTCAACCTGATGAGAGTTGACCCCAGGTCACAGGGAAACAGAGATGGAAGGTGGGGGCATCTAAATAATGACTAATGTACATACATTCATGAAGCCTAATTGGCCCTTATATATGTGTTCCTTTCTTTGCCTGAATTGAGTGATTATACTGCAGCAAGCAGCTGCATGCATTATAGTAGAGGTTACATGCTTACAGCAAGATTTCTAACCAGTGGTTTGGCAGGGTACACGTAAGTGTACTTTAGAGTAAATAACCCCCAGTGCTTTCATTTAAGTATTACCAATAATAATACTGTGGCATTATTGAAAGAAAGTCTTGGCAGTTATATGGACAGCCTGGTCCAGTATTGCTGAAGGAGTTGTTATATAAAAATACAGTAAGTTGTGAAATAAATACATTCAAAAATTTGTGATCTGAAACTTTGGCAGGTAAGTTTTACAAGACATAAATATAATATATTGTAACGTGTGTAGACAGTGCAGCTAGTACACTATAACTTAAGTACATTGTACCATTTACACTGAATGTTATTTCTATTGTGATGTTCTGGTAAGTACTGCAATTACTGGAGCTGAAAAGGTCCCCAATGGTACCCAGGCAATCTCAATCCTATGTAGGTTTGAGGACTTTTATGATTGCCCAGGTACCACTGGGGAGTACCCAGTCAGCTCCAGTAATTGCATTATTTACCAGAACATCACAACAGAAATGTAAATGGTACAATGCACTTACGTTATGGTGTACTAGCTTCACTGTCTACACACATTACAATAAATTATATTTGTCTTGTAAAGGTTACCCGCCATAGTTTTAGCTCACAACTTTTTGAATTTATTTGTTTCATCACTTACTGTATTTTTTATTTAATTGTTTATATAGTATCAACTATCAATGTATTTTATCTCACAGAACCACAATCTCACTTCACCATAGTTGAAATCCAAACCGCATGGTGTTACCACAAACCGTAATCGATAACAATACTCCACCATGCAAAGCAACACTTTAATTCACTTTAATTTGTTTAGAATTTGTGCAAACTAAACAATGTATGGTACTCTTTAAGATCAATGAATGCTGAATATTGAATTTTGTGTAACCCAAAGTTCGCCTTCAAAATATAGCGGGAACCGAAAACATTAAACAATTCCCTTTTGAAATAACCACAAAGGTGGAAAACTCAAGATTTATATGCACTAAAAGAAACTCTTGATTTATTGTTAAAATAAATCTCTTTGACAAATGTCAAAAATATAAATCACACAATTAATATCAGGATCCTGAAAAGTTAAGTCAAAACAATAGTGAGCTCAAATAGGCGCCAATACAGAGTATAAAAATAAAAACCGCGATTCGCGTCCTACGGGGCGAAGTCCATAAAGTCGTCGGAGCTCCAGCGGCGATACTTGCTCCAGCGACGATACTTCACGTGATCTCTTGTCAAAGAGGGTTGCAAGACATAATAAAATTTTATACTTGCAGGATGATGGTCTCGGTTGACTGGACGAGGTCTTCTGGGTTGTGACCTCGAGCGACGTCTAGAGGGCCAGTCTGGGTCTCTTCAAAATGTTGTTTGGTCCAGTCATCCGAGCCTGAATAGAGGCCAATACTCATATGAAATTGAAAGCTGCTTGCAGGGGTGCTTGAAAGATGATGTGCTGACAAGCACTTTCGAAGAAAAGTTGAAGATCAGAAAATGCTGGCAAGTACTTTAGAAAAGTTGAAGCGCAGGAAAATGCGACCAGCTCGATCCGAGGCAAATGGTGGAATGTCTGGCTTACCCAAAATTTGGGGCGAACCAGCACCCTGACCATGCCTGAGCGGAGATCAGCCAAAGTCCTCATTGGATAGTTTGAAAAACATCACTCATGGCTCTCAAGTTGATTGGTCAGTTTAGTCACGAAGGGGGTGACGGTAGATAAAGTTTTTATGGCTTCACAGCTTGGGGAAGCTGTGAAAAATGTAATATGGGTAAGGAAGTAATAGCATTTACAACCTGGAAAGCTTTTGTGGGTCTACACAAGTAATACACACCCTAAGTTAAACAGAGCCTACAAGAGGGAGCTCAACATCTTCTAGGAAGCTAGAAGATTAAGGGCATGCTTGAATAGACAGTAGGTGAAGATCAAAGAGCAAGGATTTGAGACTGGCAGAGTACCCTGACCACAGATTACAAAGGGTCTCCATGGGCTTAATAGAAAGCACAGGGAGAGTAAGAAATACATGGGAATAAATAAGCAAAAGAAAATCACAACAATATGAAACATATTGTTGATAAAATACACTTTTAACCCGAGACCATATTTTGGTCGGGGTTACATCTTCCCCTTTCTTAACTTGCTACCTCCGGGAGCAATATTAAAATAACAGGAGAAATTAAAATATACACAAGGAAATTAAATTCAAACTCCAAAAACTTTTCTCTTTAACTCAGAGAACATACCAGTAGATTGGAATTGACGGTTGAAAACAGTCTTTCCCTGGGAGTCAAACTTTAGTCGCATAGGTGGGTGGGATATTCTAGTTGAGCGTCTGACAAAATTCTTCTCAGGACTAGAAATCACAGGGGCAGGAGTAGAAGATATAGGAGAAGGGATACAAGGAGAAATAACTGTTGGTTTCGGTTGAGTGGTTTTGTGGTCAACAGCTAAACTAGATTGGTGATCACTAACTGAGGAACAATGAGGCTCATCAGTGGTGACCACAACAGGATTTGAAGGCTGCTCACTTGCAGGAGTTGAGTGAACAAGTGAGGGGGTTTCCCCTATGATGTCATCTCCTTTGTCTGTTGAAATTGGCTGAGAGGTAATGGATGATGTGGGAGAACTAACTTCAACAGGTGGTTCGCCCATGTCTACAATGGATTGAGTGGAACTTGATGGTATGACAGATACCATTGAAACAACAGAACTGTCCGCATCACCAGTGAACTCCTCACAAAGTGGTGAAGGCAATTCATGGATGGGACTTTGTTCAGTCATCAGCTCCCCAGGATGAACATCTACAGACATAGCAGGGGATTGTCTCTCAGGGATGAATTCTGGTGCCTCTGCATTTAAGAGATGATGCAGATTTGTCGGCTCCACCCTCTTGACCTCTGTGGGTGTGTCCCCACTGCTGGGTGTGGTGAATGTCTCCAAAGGGAGGAGAACAGTGATTTCCTCACCAATTGACTCATCACTACCACTGATGTCATCGTTTTCCGCATCAGCTGGATTTGAAAGTTTGGTCACTTTAGCTTTTGCTCTCGTGACTGGACGGTGGGTCTTGGGCTTTGTGGTGTTGAGTCGTGGCTCCTCCTCATTGAGGTAGTCAATGGGAAGAAGGTTGTTCCTGTGCAGTGTGCGTATCCGCCCTCCATCAGTCTCTGGTTTGACACGATATACAGGCATGTCTGGACTGATACCGGTTACAATGTGAACTGTTGAATCCCACATTTGTCTGCGAGTTTATGCTTTCCTTCAAACCCAGATTTTTCACCAAGACTCGGTCACCGCAAGATCACTTCCCTCGTACCGACCATCATGACGTGCCTTGTTGGCGTGTGCTGACTTAGCTGATGATTCTGTTGCCAGTTGGTAGGCCCGTGTCAGCTGTTCTCTTAAGCCTTTTACATACTTAACATGGTCAGTGTTTGCGTAGCCATCAGGGCTTACACCAAACCGTAGATCAACAGGGAGCCTTGCCTCTCTGCCAAACATGAGGAAGTAAGGCGAGAAACCAGTGCTGTCATGTCTATTGCAGTTGTAAGCGTGCACTAGAGCACTGATGTATCAGCTCCAACTCTCCTTCTTCTCTCCTTCAAGGGTTCCCAGCATGTTCAATAATGTTCGATTGAACCTCTCTGGCTGGGGATCTCCTTGAGGATAATCTGAGGTGATCCTTGACTTCTTTATGCCCAGCAGATTGGTCAACTCCTTCACAACTTTGCTTTCAAAATCACGCCCCTGGTCAGAGTGGAGATGCTGGGGTAGACCATAATGTACAAAGAAATTTTCCCATAAGACTTTTGCCACAGTGCGGGCTGTTTGGTCTTTGGTTGGGAATGCCTGAGCATGCTCGAGTATAGTGGTCGGTGACCACGAGGACAGACTTTATTGGAACGGTCTGGCTCAAGGAAAGAAAATCCATGCAGACCAATTCCAATGGACCACTAGTCTTGATGTTAACCATAGGAGCAACTAGTTTCTGTGAGTCTTCCTGCATAGCATCGAGCACAGTGTTTGATCGATCTGTGTGGCCATTCGAGCCAGTAAGAAACGATCTCGTGCAAAGTGCAACTGTCCTCTCAACTCCTAAATGGCCAAGTTCATTGTGAAGTCCCTAATTGCTTGTTTGCGAATTTGAGCGGCAGCACAAGTTGGAAAGATTTTTCACCCAGTGAGTTAGTCACACATCGAAACAAGGTGTCATCCTTAGTCGGAGTTTGTCGAATTCGGAGGATGAGTTTGCCTCCTCTGGAATATCAGTGAGAGAAATCGGTTTTCTACCAACTTTGACATGCTTCAGTACCTCCTGTATGATTGGGTCCTCCTGTTGGATTTTCTTCCAATCAAGCATGTTGAAGCTGGAATATGACCCGTAGCAGTCAGGGACGGCATTTGCACTGACTGACAGAGAGTGGATCAGTGGCACATGACTAGATTGTTGACACTGAGTTGGATTTACCTCTTTGGCCTGTGTTGGGACAGTAACACTGTGTTGAAGATAGAGGGCATTAACAGCATCTTGGTGGCAAACAACATCTTGGTGGCAAACAACATCTTGCTTCGCTGCTGTGCCATTCAATCGAGATTCAAGGTCATTGATTTTCTCCAGTTGCTCATCTTCAAACTGTTGGTCATGTTCAGAATTATGGGGTCTGCGAGACAGTGCATTTGCATCGATGTTTGTATGCCCTGGCTTGTAGTGAATAGAGAAATCAAAGCTATACAGAGCAGCTAGCCAGCGGTGACCTGTGGCGTCTAACTTTGCTGACGTAAGGACATATGTAAGGGGATTATTATCCGTCATCACTCTGGTGCCCTTTGCCATGTACAGATAATCCCTAAATTTGTCAGTGATTGCCCATTTAAGGCGAAAACTCAGCTTATAGGCAGGGTAGTTCTTTTCAGTGTTGGACAGGCCCGACTGCCGTAAGCTACTGGGCAGTTTACCATCATGGTTCTGATATAACACACCACCAAGACCATCCCGACTGGCATCAATGTGCAATACAAAAGGCTTAGAAAGATCAGCAAATGCAAGCACAGGGGCAGTAATGAGACGTTCCTTCAGAGTGAGGAAAGCATTCTCACATTCTGGTGTCCATAATTCACCAAGTGGATCACTGGCTTTACGAGCTGAGGAGTCGGGTGTTTTCTTCTTTGGGGATGGGCGACCTCAATTCTTTGGATAAACTACACCAACGGTGAGCTCATTCAAAGGTCGAGCTATCTTGGAGTAGTTCTCAATGAATCGCCGATAGTAGCCGGCAAACCCAAGGAAAGAGCGGACTTACTTGACATTGAGGGGTCGGGGCCATGTCTCCAGAGCAGACATCTTCTCCGGATCTGTTTGTACTCCCTCCTCTGAGACGACATGCCCGAGATACTTCACAGATTTACAACAAAGTTGACACTTCTCTGGAGATACCTTGAGTCCAAACTCAGCAAGTCGATCAAGTACTTTCATTAGTCGTTCTTCCATTTGGATCTAATGTACGGCCAAAACAATGAGGTCATCCATGTATACAAGGACTTCAGCCATATTCATTCCCTGACATACAAGTTTCCATTAATCTTTGGAATGTTGCGAGCACCTTTGACTCATGAGGCATTAGTTCAAATTGATAAAAGCCGAGAGGACAGGTGAGCGCTGTCTTCTCTTTGTCTTCTTGGCGCATGGGAATTTGATAGAAACCAGACTTCAAGTCGATCACTGAAAACCAACTACTGCCATCCAAACAATCGATGGCTTCCTGTATAAGTGGAGCGGCATACTGGTCAGGGATTGTCGCAGTGTTGATGTCGGGGCATAATCTATGCATTCGTATAGACTGCCGTTCTTCTTCGAACGCAAACACGATCGGTGAAGCATATGGACCTACGTGACTCTCTGATGATGTGGATTATCCAAGCTGCTGCAGATGTTGCCTCAAATCCTTGAGGTCGGCAGGAGCAACTCACGTGATCTTTCTCTAAATGGAGTGCCATCAGAAATGTTGATTTGGTGTTCCGTTTGTTTTGTGAGACCAAAATCCCACTCGCACGAGAGAAACCTGTGACCTTGACCTCATCTTATCAAGAATGTCTCTCTTGTGCTTTGAAGAAATCGGGCCCCACTTGAAAGGAAGATTGTCAAAGTCATCAGTTAAAGACTTAGCAGTTGAAGTAGATGTGGTGGCACAAAAGGCTGGGGACATCTTTGAAGGTCTTGTCATGTTTGAAACCTCATGACACCACTCTGGCACAAAGATGTCTGCCAAGGGACAGTACCTGGGATTGTAATTTCCGACTCGTTTGTTGACAACCACTACATTGACCGTGCATGTTGAGCTACCTGGGAGTCTAGCCACAAGAGGTGTCACATCTGGTCCCGATGGCGGTTGCACTTCTCCTGAGGTTCCACCAGTACCGTCACTGGTTTACGAAGGGTGTTTTGGGATGGAGCCATACGGATTTGTGTTCTCCAGGGCGAATCGTTGTGGAGCGCTTGGAAGCGAGTTCTGACCGTCCCAAGCTTGCCATCACTGGGACTCTGCTCTCATTAGCAAATGACTTATAGATTCTGAGGCAAGCGGCACTGATGTTGAGAGTTTGCCCGTACCTTTTACCTGCTTGCTTCTGACACAACTCAAAACAGTTTGAAAAGGCCAGAATTTGTGCCGACAATTACTGGTTGGATACTGGAATTCGACCATCGGGATGACAAGTCTTGAAAGTATCAAAGCGGCTACTTGTGCCACTAAGCGCACTGTCAAACCCCATGGAAACATAAGTCCATCCCAAATATGGCATCTTCCCATCTCCTCCATGGAAAGGACTAGGTCATTCAAAGGATGAAGAGTATGCGGTTCAGATTGTTAAAGAAACTTTGACAGATAAGAGTGACCTGTGAGCCACTATCAAGCAGACAATCTGTTTCAAGGCCATCAACCCAGCATCGAGGAGTGATGCTCTCTCTCCTACCAACCACATGGGATATCTGTACCCCGTTCAAACCGTAAAGTGGGGTCTGTTGACTTTAGGCGCCTTGGCTTCCCCTTGGCTGGCGTCCTTGTCCGTTTCGAATGCCCAGCCAGAATGAATTTAATTAACTTCTGGTTGGCGGCCTCAGGATTTGACGGTTGGACATCTTCGGCACGTGGCCTCCACCACATCCGAAACAGAAATCCACCAAGCGTGCCCTTGTCATCATATTTCTGGTTGCTTTGCCTTTGTTTGGCTGTCGTTGATATCTCGGGTTTGGTGAAGAAGATGTGGAATGCTGAAGAAATTGTGCAGATGGTGCAGATGGCTGACCACGGCTCTTCTGTTTGGCCTTGTTCTCCTCCTCCTGTTTCCTAACTTGTGATAGGAGAGTCAGAAAAGAAGGGGTCTATTGTTGATCCCTCAGGTGGAGATTGACGAGCATCTCATGAAGAGGATTCCCTTTATGAACTGAGATAGATGAACCTTGTCCGCCTTCTCCTGGGGGAATCACTCCTCTGGATGGCTCTCCTCAGACAATCTTGTAGGGTGGTCAGAAACTTGGATGGAGAGTCACCTTCCCGCTGTGTCATGCTGTGGAACCGGATGAACAGTTCATCGTCCGATGCCGTGTCACCAAAGCATACATCAAGGGCCTTGAGATAGTCAAGTGCTGTGGCGGCAGGGTTGTCACGCGAAGATCATTGATGATGTTAAGAGAAGGCGTCAAGAGCTTCATCGGATCCGCTTCTCTTTTCAGCATCATCAAGATTCTGCCACTCATCCATCTGTCCCTCGACGTGGTCGATCCATAGGTCGTGGGGTCTTCATCGCGAGCAGGAGAGGATAGACCTGAAAAACACCGTAATTTGCGATAGTTGGCTGCAAGAAAGCAGCGGGCAAATACATGAGAAAAATCAGACGGAACAGATGGAGTGGACGTGGTCAAAGGAGAAGAAACTGAAGTGGAATTAGACAATCCGGAAGAAAGAGGATTTAGCCTCGTGTGCAAATCGTTGTGATTCTCACTCCGTTTGAGGTCACTGATCCGCACACGTTGAACTCTAGAAACAGATGGAGAATCGTCTAGCCTGACAACTTGACAAGAAACAGGAATCTGATTTACCCTAACTATTACTTCAGACATTAAATGCAAAGAAGACACTGGTTTGTCAAAGTCACAAAGGAAAAGGGTGACATCGTGTTCCTCATCATCTCTACTTGCCACACCAACAATCTCAGGAAAATGGTCAGTGAGGGCAAGGGCAAAAGCAGGAAGAGGGGTCTCTCTTAGTTTAGTTACTAACAGAATTGAATGGCTAGGCCTTGTCATCCTTCTTACACCATTCTCGACCCATTGTCTTGAGTGATATGAGTGATACATTAGCCATGGTGATTATAGTGAAAAAAATGAAACAGTATAATATATATAGCAATAGAAGGATTTAGGATAGAAGTTTAAGAATATTGGCTCTCTAGGCAGAGTATCAAATTATATTCAGGATAAATAATGTATAAATATATGCATGTACTTGTATGATTATTGAAAGAAAGCAGTTAGCATCAATCAATATAAATAGTGAATGAGAAATCTTTAAATGAACGGACAGAGTTTCAAATGCATAAAATCTTTGTAATCAGAAGTCAATATACTTCAAAATTTAAAATAATTTCTCGGACAAGCCCCAAAATGTAACCCAAAGTTACGCCTTCAAAATATAGCGGGAATCGAAAACATTAAACAATTCCTTTTGAAATAAACACAAAAGTTGTGGAAAACTCAAGATTTATATGCTCTAAAGAAACTCTTGATTTATTGTTAAAATAAATCTTTGTCAAATGTCAAAATATAAATCACACAATTAATATCAGGATCCTGAAAAGTTAAGTCAAAACAATAGTGAGCTCAAATAGCGCCAATACAGAGTATAAAAATAAAAACCGCGATTCACGTCTCACGAGTGAAGTCATAAAGTCAGTGAAGCTCCAGCGGCGATACTTACTCCAGCGACGATACTTCACGTGATCTCTTGTCAAAGAGGGTTGCAAGACATAATAAAATTTTATACTTGCAGGATGATGGTCTCGGTTGACTGGGCGAGGTCTTCTGGGTTGTGACCTCGGGAAAGCGACGTCTAGAGGGCCAGTCTAGGTCTCTTCGCCAAATGTTGTTTGGTCCAGTCATCGAGCCTGAATGAAGGCCAATACTCATATGAAATTGAAAGCTGCTTGCAGGAGTGCTTGAAAGATGATGTGCTGACAAGCACTCAGAAGAAAAGTTGAAGATCAGAAAATGCTGGCAAGTACTTTAGAAAAAGTTGAAGCGCGGGAAAATGACCAGCTCGATCCGAGGCAAATGGTGGAATGTCTGGCCTCACCCAAAATTTGAGGCGGAACCAGCACCTGACCATGCCTGAGCAGAGATCAGCCAAAGTCCTCATTGGATAGTTTGAAAAACATCACTCATGGCTCTCAAGTTGATTGGTCAGTTTAATGCTTGAAGAAATTGATGGGTAGATAAGTTTTATGACTCACAGCTTGGGAAGCTGTGAAAAAATGTAACCAAGGGTAAGAAGTAATAGCATTTACAACCTGAAAGCTTTTGTGGGTCTACACAAGTAATACACACCCTAAGCTAAACAGAGCCTACAAGAGGTGTAGCTCAACATCTTCTAGGAAGCTAGAAGATTAAGGGCATGCTTGAATAGACAGTAGGTGAAGATCAAAGAGCAAGGATTAGCAGAGTACCCTGACCACAGACTACAACTTGGGTCTCCATGGGCTTAATAGAAAGCGCAGGGAGAGTAAGAAATACATGGGAATAAATAAGCAAAAGAAAATCACAACAATATGAAACATATTGTTGATAAAATACACTTTTAACCTGAGACCATATTTTGGTCGGGGTTACATTTGCATATCCCTGTAAAATTCTGAAGTACATGTATTGCCCTAAGACATCTCAGACAATATAATGCATACCATGACGTTATAATTCCATATGAGACATTATGTTTAGTCTTTTAAAATGCAATGTTCAGAATATTAACTGACATAGAAGTATTACAACAAAATTGCGCAAAACATGATGAACTGTATCCCTGGATAATGACTACTGATTGAAATTTTACCATCGCGTTCTCGTAAAATGAACAATCCTGAAAACAAATAGCCTATTATACTACACTTCACTATGACTTACATCATGACTAATTGACCATCCACTATGACTATAGTTTAAAATTTCAAACATATAAGGCTCAGAGAGTTCCGGAATCACCAAAATCCAACTCCATGCAGCAACACTACCGCACAATTGTTGGACTTGGACGGAATTGGGACACCTGGCCCCATTCAAAGTGTTCCCGGCTAGGGCTATACAGTACTAGGTCCATGAAAATACAACACAACTTGGTAGCTATTGGAGTTTGAATGGGTTGTTAGCGATTTATTAAAGGAGAAGTATATTGTTGGTAAACTACAATTATGCTGTGAATCACTTTGTTTGAATAAAGACATAAAACAACAAATCCATCTCATTACATTGTCTAGTGAGCAAGAAAATGCATTCTGAAATGTTTATCAGTGAACATAAACTTTGTATTCATTCTAAATTGGAATTTTAAAGTTTCATTGTTAAAGTTCTGATGTAAATGGTTAGAGAAAAATATTTGACAAGTTACCATTCTTAAAAATTATATACTTAAATATGTTTGATACGTCATCAACTTTACACCAAGTATTATGTAGAAATGTGATTATTTATGCTTTTTCTAAATGTCACAAATACATATTATTCATAATGTTACATTGAATCACATTACCATCTGACAGCTAGCATATTTTTCCCCAAGATAAATTATTTGACTAATTAAATTTATCCAAAAGTTTCTACCGTACATACCTCAATGGAAATTCTCTTGCAAATTCAATATCGTCACCACAAATATTATCCAGAAAGTTACACCTCAGAAGGCATACCTCCATTTAATACTGAATGTTGTAATGTTAAAAAACGACAATATAAACCCTGCAACATGAAATTAGTCCATCTCCCTGCAACTACAGGTTCCATACTGTAAAAAATAATTGGACAGTTCTGAATTCTTCATAAAAATCTGAGCATTTTTGAACTTATTTCCTGTGAAATGTTAAGATAAAGCCCAATCTACTAGTGGCACAAATTTAATGACTTCCTTCCTCATTTATAGGCTTTGTTGAAGAAATGATGAGTTTCGTTTCTGGAAGCAGACCTTGTACAGGGTTCATAGTTGGAAACACAATATATTGAGTTTTGATAGGGGTTGCCCTTAAACTTTTTTTCACTAGCCGGCTGAACGAGTAAGTCTTTTAGCTATATGCATTTTTACTGGTCCGCATGTTTTTTTAAGTACTTGTATAAGGTTCTGCAGAGTAGTCCACAATTGTCAATATTTATGAGGTAGAACAAAGAGAATCAGAGATTACTTTTCATGACCCAGGGGAATAAAATAGTTAAACATAAAATAAAAAGAACTAAGATTCAGTACAGTCTTTGTAATTTTGCCTATATGATAATGAATGGTATTGCCATTCATTATCATAGACTACCAATGGTACTATTGAACTGATTTTTTAAGGGTACCCCTTAAAATTCAAACCCTGGTCTTGAACTCTGTAGTGATTTGACTAAACATAACATAATTGTTTGTGATTAACCAGTTCACGTCGGGAATATATAATTTTTTTCCGGTCCCCCGTGTGGGTTTATTTTCAGTGAAAAATCAGAAAAAATTTCTAGCCATTAATAATTTTTTTTGTCAATGAAACTAAGTCCGGACACCCAAATAAACACCTTTACTCATTGACATTTCAAGAATTAAATGGCTAGTTTTTTAAAATTACGGTTGTGTTTGTTCAGCACAATTAGACCGTTGGCAAGCTCCGATCGAACAGACGGCATACCCGGAGAGAGAGGAAAGTCCTCGTAAACAATGGATATAAATCTGTATTTACAAATTCTTGGCTGGTACGTTAACGGAACAGGTCTTGGATAAAGGGATTATGCAAAAATCAACAAAAAGAGTGAACTCGTTCATTGTTTGCAGTGCCTTTTGTCCGGGGCCACCGAACCGTGACCCCGAGAAACGATTGCATGTTGACAATTAGTCTCCCGGTAACACACACAAAAATCGGAATGCTTGTTTAGACGCTGTCCGATCCGCTGTACAAAAAAAAATTGCGTGTATACACGGCCTCCGAAGCGAACTGGTTAAGATACAACATTGGTAATGTTGGCAAAACTGCACCTTTGAGTATACTTAATTTCTTTGAATCAAGATAAACATTAAACAATCGACCTGTGGAAGTTTCCGCTCAATGCAGAGACTAAATGAGGAAACCCTTGGATTTTTTTACAGTGCTTTCTCTTAAATGGGAAGACTTCAGGCATTATCATTTCCCAGGATGACTGTGTTCCTTCCTCTATGCGTTTATAATCAGGTTATTACCAATTGTGTAGCCTCTCTTTAAAACATGATACTGATAATAAAAAAATACCCAGGTGAAGGTAAAAATGTGACTGGCTCTGGCAAAATCCTAAACTTGGACCCAACGTTTCGGCATGGAGGAAGGAATTCCTTCCTCCATGGTTTCGGAGTGACGTCCCAAATTTATTTTGAAAATTAACAATGTTCCCAACAACGTTTTTCTTTTTCCATCAAAATCTAGAGATAAAGTTCTACCTATATGGTGATGTGAAAATCTCAAACTGGTCCCTGGGGTAAGTTTTTGACCTTTTCATGGCTGTTACGCATTATGGTAAATGCTGAGAAGTTTCTTGGGTTTTGCCAGAGCGGGTTACAAATGTTAACTATATTACCTTGGTAAGATGATACTGTTAATCAGTACTGGAGCAGACATTGGGATAACATTGGTCAGCTAACACATGTAGGATGTACAGTCAAACACTGGCACAAAACTTCCTCAAAATTATTCAACTATCTCTAATCTGGCTGTTTCTCACCATGTTGAAGTAGGATTACTTTATCATGTTAATTAGTTCAATGATGGTTCAATCAAAGTGAAATAGTGTGCCAACTGGCCACGAATCATTCAAAATGATGCAGTTAAAATAGTCATGCAATTGCATGCTAGTGTTTCAGTTACATGCATCTGTTCTGTAGACAAATTGAGAAGGTAAGCCTCTGTATCAATGATTTACTGCTGGTAAATCAATCCTGCCTGCTAGCTTGTCTGTAATTAGTATACCAATGAAGTTATAATGCTAGTGAGCTGTACTACAAATCCACTGATGAATATCCAGCAACACCAGCTTGTTGGTTCAAGGATGATCTCAAGACATTACAATGGCTTATGTGTATTACACCACCCTCCATGAAGTAATACAGTACAGTAGTGGTATCATGAATCAAGACTTGTACAGCTACATTGTTTATCGTATCTTCATGGTTCTTAGATTGATAACATTGGAGGTTGTTGACAGTAATGGCCCTTTGTAGATTAGACTCCTCGCACTAGGTCATCTGGAGTATCTTTGTATCTGCATGCAGGATGGTATTTCTGCTACCTCTTTTGTACACAATATTCACGGTGGTCAAAGATTTTGTAAGGGGTCCTTTCTGCAAGTTGCAATCCAGGACTAATGAGTAATTGATCCATGAATTAATTAATCATGCTGTGATGATTTCTTACTTCTGTCCATACACAAAGGAAGGTACAAGAAAAACACTGCCCAGCTTCTGTTCTACCTTGTGAGAACTACACCAAAATGGCAATAAAATAATACAATTTTCATGATAAGTTTGAATTCCATGAAATACTTCTCCTCAAAACACCATGTTTCTAGCTGTTCGCTTGAAGGAACATGAAGTTACTATAATGATCCAACCACAGATGTTTAACAACGAAGAAATTTAGAAAAAGTACATGTATGAATCCGGTTGTGTGTAACCACTCTCAACTCACAGACACTCTTATTCTTGTCTTAAGTCTCTGTCTTAACTCTCTGTGATTCATTGGAGGTCAGAAGATGAGAGCTGCCACTAGTACATACATGTACTGTTCTGAACCAAAGTGGATACTGCTCTGAAGTGATGAAGATTTCTTTCTCACAACTTGGAGGCACTTCTAATGTCTGTATGATCACTAACAAACAACTGCTACAACTATATCACTGGTGTCTTCTGCCACAGACAAATCTATCCCCTACACTGCTATCTGATTGCCTTGGATACCAAGACCCCATGAAGATCCTTAGGGAATCTGCATGATTCCTTCAACTTGACTAACAGGTGACTCTTTAAAGTTATGTGTGGAATTTTGTTCAGATGACAGTAGAATCCTAGAGGGCATAGGGTGGATCTAAGTTAAGGGTTACATGTAGCTGGTCTGTGGGGGTGTAACCATGGTTATAAACCTTAAATACATAAATAAACCTTCTTTTTTGTATGTGGCTGTTTCCAATTTTGTTTGGTCTTGATGGTTTGACACACTTGTGATCAGATTCTTCCGTAGATGAACATTTTAGGCAAATATGTACAAAACTAAATCGCTGTTATTTTTATTTAAAATATTTTTCATACTTTAAATTACTATTTGTATATTAATGTTAATATTTAAAACATTTAGTTCTCTATCAACAATTTCCTGGTTTATTACTTGATAATATTTATCCTGTATCTTGCAAAATATGTGAAAATACAGGATAAAACATAGATTATAACAGAATTTGAATGCACAACCTTTTGTGCTTCTTTTCAGCTCAGAATTTTAACTCAAGGTATGATAAATGTTTTTTATCAACTGGGCAAACAAGATGTTTTATTTATCAGGCTTATAGCTGGCCAAGAGCTTCATAATTCATTCTCAATCATCATCCTTGTGACAGATTAACACCTGCTTGAGTGACCTTACATAAAGGTCAGCACCCTAATCATTTACTGTTGCAGGACTCTGTTTATGTTTGTTCCCATGGAAATACTGACATTTCTTATAAAAAAATTATAGCCATTATAGAGACAAGATTTAAGGTACAGAGGAAAGAAATAGTTTGACTGGTGTCTCAGGAGCAGAATTTTAAGAAGAGAAACATGACCTACATGTAACAATTATTTGTATAAATTAAAAAGAAGTCGTGGCTCCCGAATAAACAGAAACCTGGAACAATTTGGAAAGCCATGTTGAAATTATATGGATTTTAGATTGTTTTGTAAACACGGTACTGTCAAGCAGATTAAATTTAAATAAATGTTCAAATTTCAATAATCATGGTCAATGAAATTTTTAAAATTATCACAGACAAATGAAAAGGATTTTAATGAATAATAAACAAATAACTGTGTTTTTAAACTTAAATAAGCAAAAATGTATGAGTAAAGTAAACATCAATATATACAGGTCTAAGGGGGCTACATGAATAATATGAAAGGAGTAGATGTGAAGTTTTATATAATCTAGAAAAGTTGTAAAACGAAATCAAAATCAAGAAAGTCTGCATCTCATTATGCTGTTCACATCTTGAATTGAACTACTAGCTAGGACTGAGTTGGAATTCAGCTGTTTCTCAACAATACTTATTGCTTATGGTAACTAGTGCAAATGATGAATAAATGGATTTATAAGAATACAAAATGCACATATTATTATTAATTATACAATCCTGCAGAGTACATAGAATGATGTACAATATATCAGATACACATCCAGGAAATAAGTTAAGCACACTGATCGAAACGTCGAGTTGTACCCCCAGTTCTTTTCAGAACTAATTACTACTCAATTGAGATTCCACATGGTGTCACCGCAATTATTCTTACTTACTAAAAATAATTATCAATTGGACTATATTTATCACATATGAATCTCTGCTGGACTCTCTAGCCACAAGGTTAAATCTCTGGTAGCCATGGGTTGGAATTCCAATAGCTGACATTAAGATGATGATGCTATCATCAGAGATATGATTTGACTGTCAGCTGTGAAAATGTGCTGTACATACTATCATATGTAAATGTCACAATCTTCTAGAGCAGCCATTTTAAGATAAGAGATTTGATTCGTCATAATAGAATCCGAACCTGGTTGAGTTGGCACAGATTAATTTTTTTCATTTTCATTCATGTTCATTCATGTTGTTTATTTCATACATCGTTTTTCTCTGAAACATAACAATCTACACTTGTTGGTAGTAAAATACAGCACAATTTTGTAACAGACAGTTCAAGTCAATGAAAGTACAATGCTATGCTAATGTAATAAGCACGTACTGCACACACTACACGTACAATGTCTATAGCATGTAAAACCTCATACCTTACAAAAGTGCAAAGTTGTAAACTTTTGGGCTGTAAAAGCTACAAACGTAACATCAGAGATAATTGATCACAATGGAGAACCTCTACTTTGTAGCTTATACAGAGTGGATTGAATCAAATTAGCACAAATTCACTGTACCTTTAACAGTTCTAAAGATGCTTCAGGTATTCTGTACATAAGTAAGACTAATTGCGGTGACACCATGTGGAATCTCCTGAGGACGATCAGAGCATACTGATCGAAACGTCGAGTTGTACCACCAGTTCTTTTCAGAACTAATTACTACTCATTGAGATTCCACATGGTGTCACCGCAATTAGTCTTACTTATCATCCTCACCATGCAAAGCTACAAGTTTTACCTATTCTATACATGTACATTCAACAAGTCCAAATGTTCAAATGTCAAAATGTGCATAATTTCTGCTATAACTAAATTCAGGATTATTGATGTTGCCTGTATCATGAGTATTCAATCAATAATGTTATTGGGCCGAAATAACAAAATTTCAGGTATTATTTTATCATAGTTGCCAGTTTTTTAATTTAAATGTCAAACTACCTATTATTGAATTTTCAAATCACTGAAAACCAATTGATTAAACCATGCTATGTTAAAACTCGTAATGGTTAACCTTAAATTAAATACATCCTACTTGATTAAATCACAACATCTATTGTGGTGACTGCTGCATTAAAGTAATTAAGCCAGCCTGCTGATAAAGTGTGCTGAAATGCTGTCACGACAACGGACTTGCTGGTTTGAAACAATCATTGTTTTATGATGGAACATTTACTGAACAATTTTGTTAACGTGACCTCCTTATACATTGCTCTATCGAATGAAGAAATAACTTTTTGAGTAACTCCAATAAATTGACCTATGAATAGAAATCCAAGGGCCCAATGGAAAAGTGTCCACAATGGACAGGTGGCCACAATATAAAGGTTTTACAAGTGTAGTATGTCTTTCCCCAGGACATCAAATGCTTCAGATACTCATGGGTTGATTGTATAATTACTGATGTATGTCTTCACTTACATTGTGGAAATGAAGAAATACACCTTCCTAAAAAGACTTGATTTGAAAATTACATGGAACATAAGCCAATAGCATAATAATAAATAAATAAATAAAAATGGTCTTGTACTTACCGAGCACTGACGAGGTCCATTAGATGATCCCAGCGGTCAGTCAACTTGGCTAGCTTATACTCGATATCACTAGCTCTAGCTTCATTGCTTGCTATGATCAGACGATCTCCTAACTCCAACAGCTGGTCCTTGCTCAACTTGGCTGATTCTATCTCTTCTTGGTAGGCCTATAGGTTCAATCAAATCAACAGATTGGAATGTTAACCATGACTATAAGTCTATAAGCAAATTAAGACATTACTAACTGATTATCATGGGCCATCTAGAGAGGGAACAGTTTCTTATCACAGATGATGTGACATGATGTCACTAGTTAATTGAACATGTTACCAACAGATCCACTTCTGATAGACAAGACTAAAGGCCTTTTCACACTATCTCCGCTTTGAACCGTGTTGAAACCAACCCGGATCCAACCCGGTTCAGCCTGGGTTGTTTTCGACACGGATCGCAAAGACGCAACGTTCACACTGTTCATTACGCGAACCAGCCGTTCCGTGAACCGTGTAACGTTCAATCCGGCTAGGGCCATGTGTATTCACACTACGAAATTCTCAACACGGACCGCATTCGGCACGGCACGCTGTGATGATTTTCTCGATCCCACAATGCATTGCGACGCGCCAAGCGGCCGGATGTATACACATTTCTTGGGGTCTTGTCATGAAATCCCTGGGCATCAAGATCCTCCGACATCTTTGTGAAAACCTTGTTGTTTCGCGTCGTGCCGTCAAGCTGCAACTGAATTGCAGTATCAGACCAAATCGCCAACAGAGCTTTCACCTCTTCATCTTTCCATGTTGGCCTTTCATTGTCAGACTTCTTGGGACCCATTTTCTTGAGAACGTGAAGAGAAATTATAGCATGCGTGGTGAAGAAGTTTGGTGAAGAACCTCGTGTGCGTGCATACAATGTACATGTACATGTACATGTACATTGTACATGCATGACATGTACATGTACGTAGTGCACCGGCGCGGCCTCACAGCTGATTGTTTATTGACCTTTGTACCCGTGTCAGATTTTCATAGAATTTCGCGCCACACAACTCAACACGGATCGGCGGTAAGTGAGCTCAACTCGGGGCGGTTCACACTATCATTTTCGCCACGGTTCACGCCGAAAAATGCAATTTCAATCCGGATTGAGATTTTCAACCCTGGTCCCTGCCAGGGTTGATTTCGATCTGGCTAGAGCATGCTACCCGGATCGGAACAGGGTTGAAATTTTAGAAGTGGGAAAAGGGTTGAAAAAAATCTCGGGGTTGGAACCGGTTCCGACCCCGAGATTATGGACAGTGTGAAAAGGCCTTAAGCAGAGGATACACAACCCCCCCCCCCCAAAAAAAAAGACCTGACCATCCCTGTCACACCTCCAATTAACACCCCTACATGTCACATTTTGGAGGATATCCCAAACAAGCTACTAGATTATGTGTTTAAGACAATGTGGAAGCACACACACTACACAAAATATCTGGTTATCTGAGAGACTTGATGTCAGGCTGAAAATAATCAGAATCGATACCGCAGTCTCCAAGGTCTATAGCCATTAACATCCAGTGAGGGATAACATGCAAGAAATCACACTGATTACGAGGGTGTTTAAATAATTAATTGGAAATTATGCATAATAAATGACAATAACAAGTCTCTAAGGTTAAGCATACAATGGATTTGCCATCTTCTACATCATACTACATCATAGTTTTAATTTTAACACTTAATATTTCCATTTCATAATTGAGGCTTTAGAAGTTCCCCTCCCAAAACAGCCAAAAAACAAACAAACAAATAATCAACACCCCCCCCCCCCAAATAAATAAATAAAAACTAAAATAAAAAACTAAAAATAAAAAATAAAAATAAATAAACTGAAAAAACAGTACCCTGACAGTATCCTACATATGTATAGGCTTATGCAGATCTATTATTCATGTGGCTTATGATAATTTGACACAAACCCGAATCATCTGATAAAATGATATCTCTTCAAGGTTGTATCTTAATGATCCTGCAGTGACAATATTAAACTATTCTCCAGATGGTCAATAAGCTATGAACATATAATCCATTGGTATCCTCTTGGAATTAAATCCTTCCATCAATCGTGTTTTTCATGCTTTGTTGGCTTTTTTCCAATGCTAACTGTACCTGATATCAATGTATACTATCAACATACAACCTTTATAATGCCATATTGGGGAAATCGTACTGACACATTCTAGGTAAATTGTCTTACTGTTGTTAAATTCCATCCATGTACATGTATGCATAGGGAACCATGAATACATGCTTTGCTTCTAATCAATGTGGCTCTTTGCCAGATTCACTCCCTATGTATGTTATATTATTATTATTATTGTTTCTAAATTATTTTTGTTGTTATTTGTGATTCTGTAGTGAAAAAAATAATCATGAAGATAGGCCTACACCATTTAACTTCTAAGAAACAGATTCAAAATGCAAAAGATAATGAGAATTTCTTGCACTGAAATATTTATAAAACATTTATAAAAAACAAATAAAAACAACCTTGCCCATAACTGGGTCATGATGACAACCATTAGGGCCTACATTCAGAATTTGAGGATCTATCCAATGAAGGATAGCAACCATTCAGAATTTGAGGATCTTCTACCCAATGGAAGATAGCAACCATTCAGAATTTGAGGATCTTCTACCCAATGGAGGATAACACTTCTTTCAGCTTAATCTATTCATTTAATATCAATTCAGTACTGACATTCTGATTGGTTGACAACTGCTCATGTGGGTACGTTCAACAGGTCTTAAATGGTTGTCTAAGACTGCAGTTGATGCTGTTTAAGAACAGTTGAGGCTGCGTCACTTACTATGTCCACCTTGACATACCATTTGAGGAGTGTAAATATTGAGTGTAAATATTGGATGCACATGGCAGTTCCCTATAGACTTGTTCAAATTGTACAGACAAAAATTTTGGCTTCCAAAGAAGAAAAAAATAAATCAGTAAAATGTTTGCGTACAAGTCTATGGGGGAACTAACTAGTGCATCCTCTGTGCGCTACTAAAGCAGAAGGGGGTTGTTGTCACCTAGGGTACTCCCAATGGTACCCAGGCAATCTCAATCCTCTGTAGGTTTGTGTACTTTTATGATTGCCTGGGTACCATTGTAAGGCAGAAGGGGTCGTTGTCACCTAGGGTACCCCCAATGGTACCCAGGCAATCTCAATCCTATGTAGGTTTGTGTACTTTTATGATTGCCATTGGGGAGTACCCTTAGTGACAACGAACCCCTTCAGCTTCACTAAAGCATATTGAGACATCCTCAAATACATGTTATGCAAGATACATGGTTCTGAAATAGTTTCCGTTTTGTTTCTTTGCAACAAACAAAAATAAATTTTGATATTTTGAAATCAGGAAGGTATATATGAGTTTTCCAAGACTACAAGCCAATATTACCCATACATGGCCATGACCTCATCATTCTTGTTCATGCAGAAAGACCGCAAACTTTTCCTCCATTTCTTGCTCTATGCTTATATGTACCTAATATTGCACACTATACCTGAATGTAAAATTAAAGAAACAGCACAACATAGTTCCCTGAGTAGACCCTGTCTACAATTAGCAACATTAAAAAAAAAACATTTCAATAATCAGACTCCATAGTTTTCATTTTACTTACACAATAAAGCAGCTTGAAGATTATATATCCACTGATTATCACCAACAGCGCTTATTATAGAAATACATGTTCTAACATATGGTCCGAATTCAAGTACATACAGAGATTAATATGTAGAATGTACGACTTCAAATGAATTTTTCAAAAATATCTAAGCAATGTGTCAAAGTCAAGTGTATACTAGTGACAACAAATACACTTGATTTGACCTGAACTGCACACAAAGAACCTTTGTGAATTCAGAAGAGTTTAACAAATAAAGATATGTTGGATCGTGTCCGATATTTCTGCAATATTGAATAATTTATTTGAACTATTTTTGTTGTGAATGACCGTAACTACACAAAGTAATGATACACGCCAGGTATATCATATCAACCTAACACTACAGATGTAAATTAACGTACATAAATTAGGGACCATGGCCAAAAACAATTGCATATTATGGCTGGATTGGCAATTTGTTCATATTACTGCAATGAATGATTACGCTTTGCTTCACAACATTTAAGTATTGCTATTCAAAATAAGCATTACATGTACATTTTCTGGTAAAAACTATTTTCCAATGTATAGTTTTTGAAAACAATAATTCCCTGATTACTCCATAAATATTGCTTCCTCAATGAAATTAAAATAACCTAAAGTTTGAATTAATTTAGGAA
The DNA here is from genome assembly GCA_029582265.1 of Zoroaster sp. YZ-2022. Classification (NCBI taxonomy): domain Eukaryota; kingdom Metazoa; phylum Echinodermata; class Asteroidea; order Forcipulatida; family Zoroasteridae; genus Zoroaster; species Zoroaster sp. YZ-2022. The sequence goes on from CM055821.1 coordinate 46,752,612, forward strand.
GTGCTTTATACATACACATCTATAATGATCAGATTTTAGCATCATACTTATAAATAAATTGCCAAACATTTTCCTCCACAAATTTACAGCCTTAGTAAATCAACAGATTAATTAACAAATTTCTGTAAAAAAAACCAAATTTCTAGTTGGATCATTTTGATCAGGTGCGTAGCCAAAATTTGTCAAGGGAAGGGCAGTGAACATTTGACAAAAAGTAGCCCCAGAAACTTTTCCCCAAAACAATATTTTAAGTGAGGTCACACAAAAAACTACCCCACTTTGTTAAGTGTAAAAATGGGGTCAAATATTTTGCTATTGGGGCAAATTTGTTGTTTCATTAATTTTGAATTTTCATGCTGTTTTTGATTATAAGTTTTACAAATATAATGTTTATTTTGTCACAAATGTAATTCCCACAAAGATGTATCCATCATACATAGACTGTGCATGTATGTGGAGATAGACAACTACATGCAGTATGCAGACAATATACATGTACATTACATCTTCTATTGCTAATTATTAATCTCGCTTGATCTCATCACAGACACTTACCCACTCCTCCTTTGAAAGACATCATTCCAACAATCCAACAAACCCAAGGTATATTCCATTCTTTGAAATTATCCTACTATTCGGCAAAGAAAAAACCCCAAAATGGCTGCATAGTATCTTAGTGCATGCGTACTGTGCAAGTCACAGTGCAGGAACACTTGTGCAAAGTACTTATGCACAGGAAATTTAATCTCCTATTGATGTTTGGCCTACAGGGACTACCAATACAAGGCTCTATTCACACTGTATAGTCACAGGTGTATGGCTATGTGAGCCTTAAGAATTTATCTTTATTGTAGATGATAAACTTTACCTTTTTCAAACACACTGTACATTGATCCCAAACAAGGAGATAAGCAAGAAGATAAACTAGTGATAAAACATGTTTTTTTTAAATACCCCCAAAAAACATAAAAAAACAAGGACTTTTATACTTTTTAAAAGTGGCTTAGAACTTTTTTGTTACAGTTTTGTTCCTCATAAACATGAAAATGTTCTTTTAAAGGGACAATATTGTCACAATCGACAGGGCATGGAATCGTAGTGCTAGTTTTAGGTTAACTTAAGTGACTGAAAATACTACCCACATGATAAGGTCATATTACCATTGCTACTGCATAAATTAGCCAGTAATTTTCAGTCACTGTGTTCATCTTAAACTAGGACACTGATTCCATGCCCGGTTGAAAGTCTTCTCCGATCGTGACAATACTGTCCCATTAATAGCTATAATAATATATTCACATCATTGATACAGTGTTTGATAAAATGACTACCATGTCTAGTAGCTAGCGTTTCATCAATAGACTGAATACCATCAATAGAGGATCTACCAGATCCTCTATTATGCTATTAATTCAGTATAATAAATATTATGTAATTGCATCCATTACACGTAACACTAGCCATGGCATAAAATGAAACAAAGATTCTGTGTACTTTTTGACACATCCCATTTTAAAAAGATTTAAACTTCACATGGCAAATTTTGAACATCCATATTTTCATAATCTTGCAAAGTGAATTTAAATTTTATTAATTTTATTACTCACACAGATGCCGTAAAGTGTTATTGTTAACGGTTAAACTCTTGGAAATACCGTATTTGACACTTACATATAGTTATTACAGAGAGTGCAAACAATCTAAGACCAAGTTGTAAAATCACAATAGACTACATCACTCAGCACAAACCAACCGAATCGGAATTTGAAAAAGTGGAATTTGTGGAGATGAAAAGAGCAAAGTTCCAATTGTATTTGTTACCTATTTGATTATATATGCTAACCGGCAAGCTAAACCGAACAATTTGTGGATATTTCTCAAATGTTAGCAGCATAGTGGCGCAGCAGAGTGTATCTATTACCTCATGTATTCACTGTAATTCCTGAAGGATACAGTAACCTGAGATCAAATCATGACTGAATATCTGAAAAGCCATGGGTGACAGGCCACAGTCCATTGCATCTATATTCACAATTGAATTGGTAATATAAGACTGATCAATATACAGCTAAAATGGCATTTGTAGAGAGGCCCACCTTTTTGTTATTTGCTTTTAAAGGTACAATATCAAAATTGTGAATATAAAAGTGAATACAGAATGTAGACAGCAGTTCATATACACTGTGATTGAAACTGCACTGTAATTTATTTCATATCAAGTAATTCAAACTACATATCATAACAATAATACATACAGACATCCATGCAGAGCTCTCATATTTCAGTTAATATTCTTTAAAACAGATTTTGTATTTATATTCTTAAAACAAAGATTTTGGTAGACAAATGTTTTGAGTAAAATTTGACAAAACAGAAGCTGAGCTGTTTGTGTGATAGACATTGAGGCTGTTGTATGATAGTTGACTATAAATGCTCTATTCAATACAGGTTTATCTCTGGTTTCGTTGGCATGAAATGACTGAGAATTTTTCATTCCCCAAAATGGGATGCCAGACAGGTTACTTCCCCAGCTATTGCCCGTACTACACATTTACACTGACTGGGTTGAGAGAAGCGAATAGGGTAAAGTGTCTTGCACCCTTGCTCAAGAACACAAGCACCATGATCACAGTCAGGATTCAAACCCATATTCTAACAATTCAGCCATCAGGACACAAGTCCGATGCACTCAACCACTCGGCTATAGCACTCCACAAATGAGACATAGGGTTGAGGATTATTGCCATTTTTATGAGCTTTAAGCACAAAAAGTAAGCAACGTAAATGAGGAATGAATTATGTAGGCATGATGGTCAGGAAATAATACGTGTTTAGATCCAGTTGCTAAGCAGACAATTTTGCTAAGCAAATATTTTTACTAAGCAATATAAAACAGACTACCAGGCAAAATGCATACATTTTGTATGAAAGTTTGGCTGGTAACCAAAGAAATCTGCTAAGCAAATTTTTCTGGTAAGCAATTTCATCTGCTTTGCAGCTCTTTGAAATTGTCCCAGTTGTTAGGATGCTTAATGTCAGTTTATTATTATTACCTGATTTCTCCAGACTTGTCAAGGTATGGCCCAAATCTTACAATAAAAATTTAAAAAAAACAAACTTCAGCTTACCTCAGTCAACTTCAACAACAGATCTTCAATGCTGTGCTCTCCATTCTGTGCGATCTTCGCCGCCATCTGTGTCAGCCAATCACAGAACTCCTTATATCTGTTTGTGAATACCACCCACTCATTAAGCCTGTCCATGATTTGCCGGCGGCGCTGGCATGTCTGGTAGTGTATCTCATCCCACTGTTTACTAAGTAACGCAATGCGCTCATTCAGGACGGCCATGTCATCTGGACTGACTGTAGGCTGTAGGTCAGACTCATGCTGTCGGAGTTTATCCAATTTACTACTCGTAGCGTCAAATGAGTTCTCAATCTCTTTACACTTTTCCAGTCCTTTCTGGAGTTCCTCATACTCATGGGGTAGAGGTTGATTCAATATTGTCCTGTTATTCCGTAACCATGCATGTAGGTCATCCATCAACTGGTCACTGCTCTCCCATTCACCGATGATTTCATCCAAATGTTGTGTGTTCTTCCTCAGTCGTGTGGTCACTTGGTGCCAACTCTTCTGGACATCGGTCAGTTCTGATTTGAGTTTTTCAGCGGCTCGGCGGGCTGAGTTTCTGAGGAGGGTTTTACCTGCATCATTCAGGGAGAGGTAGTGTGTCTCCTGGAACTCAACTGACTTCTGTGTACTCTGCAACGAAGTAAAGAACATAAATTTATTAATTTTTTTGTTATCTGTACTTTCTTCCAAGTGTCTCTAGCGCTCAAAGAGTTTCAAGGAGCCATATATACATATTAAGACCCACATTAACTTATTCACAAAATTTTTTTCTCAAACTGTGCCCATATTTTTCTGGTTCACCGACCCCAAAACTGAAAAATGTGCATCAAAAATCAATTTAAAAGGCACCAGTCAATTTTAATCATGAGCTTCAATTTGATTTGAATAGTCTTATGACAAAGATGGCTGCTCCATTAATATGGTATATTTCCTTCCAGAATAAATGAAACTTCAGTATTACCAAAATTCCATCAGTATTCTGAAATTATTATTACGGTATGAAACTGTTTGGTGTTGTTACCTTTGCTTGGTCAGCAAGACTTCTGATTCTCTGTAGGGGTGCCGTAGTGATCTCATATGCTTTAATCTCCTCCTCAATGTCTTCTAACCATTCCTGCATCTTAATCAACATCTGATGATAAGACTTCCACTCTCTGGATAACATAACAAAAAGATTCAAAGTAACAAACCACCCTGGTTGGTATCAGAGGCATGATTTTTTTTATGAAATAAAGAGCTTTATACTGGGTGCTGGAGCAGAATCTTAGTCTAAGAATGTTTCTCTTGGCCTTTTGGGTCACATTTGGGTCAAGAAACTGGTATATGATGGGGCACTGGGGAGGGGTTATCCAACTTACACCTCCCTAAAAAACTCCAAAAACCCTCACTACAATGATGTCTGAAGTATATGTCATAAAGCTATCAACTGAGGTAGTTGTGTAATTTTGAATCAAACCTAACCTGATGTTCTTATCGATGTCATCTTTCTTAATGGCCGTCCGGCGTATGACACTCTGCCACTGCTCACTCAGCTGTTTCAATTGGTGTTGGAACTCTTCAGGGTCATCCAGGTCACCCTCTTGGATCATTCGCTGACCGTCATTGATGATGGAGAACAGGATTTGTTGACGATTGAAGATGTCAGACTCAAACAGCTGCAGAAAAAATAACTTTCCATTATTACTATATATTTTTTACTTCATTTTTTACTTCATTTTTAAGCCGTTCGTTTTAGAGGCATGTTTTGAATTCACTGATCGAATGTAATAATAATATGATTAACAATTCTTATATAGCGCATATCACTGTGAGGTCCCTATGATCTTACAGAGGGAAGAGGAAAAACAATGCAGAAAGAAAGACAATACATTTTCTTGTCCAGCCTCTTCCATGCAATAACAAATTAGCAGATCACTAAGCCTGACAATAATAATAATAATAACAATAATGTAGACTTATATAGCAGACGTATCCACCAAACTGGTGCTCAAGGCGCATGACATTATTACCCCTGCTCATCAGGCTCATAAATCATTCCTGAAACCATCTCAGCTCCCTGGGGAGTATACAGCTCAATTGCTGCCATTTCAGCGCATATGGGCTAGTCAAACACAACAACCAACTCTGCCCTCACAGGTACCCATTTACCCCTGGGTGGAGAAAAGCAATTATGGTAAAGTGTCTTGCTCAAGGACACAAGTACCATGGTCATGGTAAGGATTCGAATCCACATTCTGACGACTCAGCCATCAGAACACAAATCCGATGCACTAAACCGCTTGACCATGGCACTCCACAAATGACTATTTGAAAACAACTTTTGTGGAAATAATTACAGACTGGTGAAGCTCGTAACAGCATTAAAGCTACAATACCAGTTATCATCATCATTCATGTTCATGAATACCAGTTCAGAAACAATCTTAGTAATTTGTTCAAATTAAGATGACAGGTGACCAATCTTGACAAAATAGAATGGAGATAATTAAATGAGAAGAATTACTTAACGTTTGATCTTTTACTTACAAGCTGCCTTGGAAATGACACAGTTCTTCAGATGGTCTTTCAGATCAGAAAGAACACTACAAGCTTACAAGCTTTAAAAATTGTACCTACCTCGTATACTTTTTGCTGCCCTTGTAGATCAGAGTAGCTTCCTGCAATAACCACAGCCAAGTTCTTCTCTGTATCCTCAATGAAGTCACTCCATGATGTGCACTTCTGGGCAAAACTCTGTTGCTGAAGCAATACTCCTTGTAGACGACGGAACTTCTCACATACTCGACCGAAGAGGGTGTTCCATTTGTTATTGACCATAGAGAGGTCTGCTGCGTTGTGACGGCTGAGGCTCAGTCGGTAACCCATTTCATTTAATGAGTTCAGCTCTGATTGATGTCCACCGAATTCCACCATTACTTCCTACAAGATTATAAATGTTATAGAATATATGAAAAAGAGACTTATGAGGGTTTAAAAATTTGAAAGCAACAAACGAAACTTTAAGGGCCCAAAATTTCCTAAATCTGAAACTTTAAATAATAAACCAACTTTAAATAATTTCAGTCATGCGGGAAACAAATACCAGTAGGTCATGTAATCATCAATATCATGCTTCTTAGATGGTCTATATTTTTTTCGTTTTTATTAATTAAAAAAAGAAATAAAGAGAAACTTAAAACATTTTTGGTCTGACCTTGAGTTGTGTCATACGATCTCCGATGGATTTCTCATCTGATGATCTATTTGGATCATCCATATTGATGACATCGGTCGTGTCTTCTAGCCAGGCAAGCATCTTCTGCGACTTCTCTCTGAATTGCTTCTGCATCTTCAGATCTGCTTCCTGCGTCTTGATGAAGTGTTTGAGGGACTTACACAAGCTTTCTTGTTTCTGAGGGGAAGGAGAACAATGATCATTAATTAGCATACCAGTAAGGAATGTAATATCTGATTATGGTTTAGTAAAACTAGGCAATGGAAATATCAAATTGATCCAATTTGGCAGCAATGTCAGCTTTGTCAGCTAGACAAGTGATCACAACAATCAGTTCAAATTTATAAATTCCTAAAGAAATTGTTCCTTAAATTACTCGCACTAGCAACATTGACAATAATCATTGAGCATTAATAAACTTTTACTACAGAGCCTAAACATCATGAGTCGATGATTTAGTAACTCCTTAAAGCCACACTGGATTGAAAAAATTGGGCCCCATTCTTCAATTTTTGAAAACCTTTCTCCGCTCCCGCCGTTGGCAGTGAGCTTCCATGGCACCCTACGAAATCAACACTATAGCACCAGCGGCCAAGAAAATCAGCGTAAAAGTCCTGGCTGTACGACTACACGTGACGTCATCAGAGTCATGTAGCAGGCCATAAACCCAGAAGTGGCCATCTTTTTCCATTGTGTTTGCGGCTCACAGGCAACTCGCCTTTGCAGGAGAGCACCTTAATGAATAATGTATGAGACTGACGACGCGGGTGGTTTTTTGCAAAACTCGCTGTGAGGGAAATGCGGAATGCTGGTTTTAATTAAAAAAATTTACATTAAAAATTAAGGAATCATCTTTACTGAAGGTTAACTTAAATATAGTAATCATTAAGCATATATTGAATAAAGTTTGGCAAGAATTAGCCGTGCCCAGTGCCAGTCAAGTGCGGCTTTAAAGAGTCTTTATTATGAGAGCAAGAAATGTTATCTTACCAGTGAGAGTACTCGTCTCCTTGAGGAGATGTTATTTGCTGTGGTGCCATCCATATGTCTGGTCAATTGATCTACTAGGGTACGTAACTTCTCAATCTCAACGAAGGATGTCAGCTCCTCAAGAAGTTTCTGTTGGAGAAAGTGGTAACAAATAAATCGTTTTTGCCATCCTTCATCCTGACAGAATCTAGTTATTTGTATTGGAAACAAATAAATAAAGAAATAGCTATTGCAAACTACATAATAACATAAAGGACCGATCATATAAATGTAAAAATGGTTGTCTTTCTCAAAGTCCAGAGACTATGCTCAGGTCAAAACGCAACTATGTAAGAATGAAAACAATTTAAACTTTAAAATTAAACTTGTAATTACCTTGCATGTCTGTAGTTGCCCCTCCCTTTGTGTCACAGTATCTGTCACTGTATCTGCCTCTGAGTCTGACTCATCTGGAATGGTAGATGCACATTCACACTCCTTCTCTTTCTCATTGAGCCAGTATTCAATCCCATCATGCTTCTCTTCAAATTGTTGCCATAGTAACCAGGATTTCTCAAATAGAATGACTGTGTCCCTCAGCTGGTAGTCCACTGAGTTCCATCTACATCAAAGTGACATCATAACAAAAATTATCACAAAACAGTGATGACTGTGACGATGACAGTTAAAACGTTGCACGATGACAGTTAGGATCAGTGAGAATGACAATGACAAAAATAATCTCACCAATAAGAACAAAAACAATGAAATAACAATGAAACCATTGCTCAGGTTTATGGTTTGTGCATATATTAATCACTGATACACTCCATATCAACATGGCCAAATTGATGATTTCATGTTGTGATCTTTATAAAAATGTAGAAGATTTTCAAATCTTTTTCTTTGACCATACACCTGTAAAGTATAAATCATTTTTTTAAAATTGAGCATCAACTAGCTTTATTAGGCACCTGAAACCTTAAAGACCATACAAAATGGTAAATATTTTCAACCCTATTTTAAAAAGTAAGTAATTCTCAGTAGGAATCACCAAAAATAAGACTATGAAAATGTACTTCGCCACTACCGCGAACGACAGGCCCGAAACAAAAGCCGTCAGGGACACTTTCACTGAACCTATTTTGATGACGTACATTTACGGGAGGGCGAATGCTACGACTGTTTACTGCGGTACGTTTTGTACACAAAGCATATCACATCGCATACAGCTGCAAAAATAAGTTTACCAACTACGACTTCCGAAAGTGTTTTTGAAAAAGTTTCCAAAAGTAGTACTGACCAATTGTGTTGTTCATCATCGTCATTTGATGGAGATTATACTCATGCCAAACATAGAATCGTATAAATTAAGCCCGGAATGGACAAAATCCGGACGAAATCCTGGCAAAAATGGTGAAGCCGAAGGAAGATCTTGAGTCCGGCATAAGCGCACATAATGCTACCCTATTTTTATTGCTTTTTACGAACAAATATTCTAAGAGCAACCAAAGTTTTGCATGTCCAGTATTTGATTCGTTGAATTTTGTTATCAGGAAAGTTAATCTCACTGCAAAATGTGTCCAAATTGTTCTTGTTTTGTGACGATAAAAAATAATCCTTTGGTGATCTTGCCGATGCTGTCAACCAGACTAATAGTTTGACAATGACCCGTGGCCCCGCCGTGCACGGACGCACACACAATACATGAGTTGCACGTCAAGTGGAATCCCATACACACATGTACATGTACGGCCACAGACAACGCGGCGGCAGCCAAACCGTTGTTAAGACGGCTCCTTTCGAGCTCCCGTAAAAGTACGTCATAAAAACAGGAAAAATGTTTGCTGCCGCCATGGGCCGCAAATGTCCAACAGACTTCGCGGATTTCAACCGCTGGAATGTTGGCTGAAAATCATGATTTTTTCAGCAATTTCTGATTTGTTTTAATGTTTTTTGGAATAGCATATAAATAACTAAATACATACTGAACAATTTTGAGTAAAAAAATCAAGGCACTTTGTAGGGGGAGAGTGGGGTAAGTTGAGCCACGGGGTAAGTTGATCCACCCCCTACTGCTACCCCATGGATTTAGACAGCTCGGTTTTGCTGCCCTCTAGTGATAGCTACCAACATAACTTTCTTTTTGTTCTATGACATGAGTATATAAAGACAAAGGTAAGCATGCTCTGACAAAAAGTTTCAATTTAGGGTGAAAAAGTGAATCTCGTGGAACCAGATATATGAATTTCTGTTACAGTCCCTGTAAAGATCTTTTCTAATCTGTAGGTTGCATTAGATACTTGGTATAATAGTCTTTCATAATGGGTTATTTTCTTTTCCTAATTATGTTTTACTTTTGTACAGTTGATCAGTTTGTCAGTGAAAGTGGTATGGGGTAAGTTGAGCCACGTGTGATGGGGCAAGTTGAGCCATGGATCAACTTACCCCATACCATGCTCTTAGTGTATTTTGATAACTTAATGTATTAAATATAGCTTGGTGTCTTTTAATATGTTTCTGATTGGTCAATAGTGATCTTAAGAAGGAAAAGGTGTTGTATAAATTCATATTGGTTAGAGACTGAATGACTTGTATAAATGTTCTTTTCTCTATCCGAGTGTTACACCACAGCAAAGTTCTATTTGTGTTGTTTCTGCTGAAATTTAAACAATGGCTGAGTACGAGAGAAGGTGAACTTAATTTCATATACATGCATGGCAATTCATTGTACGTACTGAAGCGTGTTGAGTTTCAAAATTATGTTACTTATGTGCTTTAAAGTTCTGTAATTGTATAAATAACAGTTATTTTGCAGTTAAATGATGGTTGAGTATAAAATAATTGGAATAAATGTTATTATACCAACAGTCAATGTAAACTGAACATACGATGTTCCGTTTTTTGTCAACTGACGAGTAGCCTCTGTCATTTACAATATAGTGGATCAACTTACCCCACAGCATGGCTCAACTTACCCCATCGGTGGGGTAAATTGAGCCGTTTGACTTCTTTTTTTCGTCGGCCCATACTGACACTAGAGTGATGCTACATGCTTGATGTTGCCAATATACATAGGTTATGAGTTGGTCTATAAGACAGTATATTTACTATCCTGGCCCTGGTGATATTTTAAAATTTATGTCAACTTTACCCAACATTGGCTCAACTTACCCCACTCTCCTATGATATAACATTCTTACATGACTGACTGTACCTTGACTGTAAGTACTAAACTCACCTTGTTGTTGTGTCATTCACTGTCCTGTCCAAAGATTCACACACAGATGGTTTGCATACACTACCTAACTGGTCAGCTAATTTGCATAGATTGGTCAGTTGGACTCGGTGACGTTTAAACTCAGTTTGTAGTTCCTAAAAACACAGTACACACACAGGGATAATATTATTCCATCTTACTTTTCATAGTAATCTTCAAACATAGTATTAGAAAGTCCTGGACCCTACTTCCTGGCTCTCTGTATTTCTGCTTCTGTTCATGCATACTTTGCAGTACAACTTCCACAGTAAGTAAGAATAATTGCGGTGACACCATGTGAAATTCTCTATTGAGTAGTAATTAGTTCTGAAAACAACTGGAGTTGTAACCTTATTACTTATCCTCTTCACCATGCAAAGATAAAAGTTTTACCTAACTTACACAGTCTGTGTAGCTATTCTGCGCTTACCCTGTAAGCAGTAAATGGTGCCTAATAAGCACAGAATTCTGCGCTAAACAGCGCCATAAAATTGGATCTAGGAGGTCATTAATATGTCTCATCTCACATAAATAGTGCTATAGACTTAAAACCAAACATACATGATTCAATAAATTTGTTATGAGTTGAACACTTCAAAAGACACAACACATAAACTGTTCAGTAATCCATTAGAAAAAAATTGATGTTTCATGTGAAAAACAACCATTAAATTAATAATACTTTTTTGTAAAATATCATACATTTTGTTATTTTCCTCAAACTCAAACTCAAGATTCAAACAAACAATTCACTGCAAACTGATGATAACCAAACAAACTTAAAAGGTCTTAAAAAATGACTTTGGTGCAAACCATACTTGAATTATAAATTGACTATAAACATGCAAACCTTATATTGATGTAATTCCTACAATGTGTGAGGTATTTAAACAAAGAAAAAAAAAGGCAAAGTTCAATAATTATAAAATAAAATATAAGTCTGAATAATGCTGTTCTATTGATGAAATCCAAAATTATAAAATAAAATAACTTTGCTCTACAAGGTGGGAAATCTGTTGGAAATATTGTTTATTATTTTATTTTAACAGTCACAAAAAATATTTACAAAAATTCAAAATAATGACAAATACAGTAAAAATAAACATTTATTGATTGATTTTTTTATATTTATTCCTCCTCACCTTGAACCTGTTCAGCTGAAACTCAAGCGATTCAAGCGTCCCTGTTGCCATGCCAACACGACTGACAGAATACTCTGCTTTACCGAGACAGTTTGATACATTATGTAGGCACTCATGGTACATCCTCCATTGCTCCAAGGATGTGATGAGGAGACCACGGAGGTTCTTAAGGAGCACTTTCAGGTTGTCTCTTGATTGCTCTAGCTCTTTGGTTGTTTGGAGGATAGTGTCCCTTGAGGTTAGGGTCAGCCCTGTTTGCTGGATTCTTATGATGTCAGATTGTTTGGCATCGAAGGAATCTTCCATCGTCTAAAGAAAAGCAACCAAAAGAGGAGTTGAAAATTAATGTTTATCAATTTTGATTCATTGTTTTTGGTAGCATAATTTGGGGAGAGAAAGAAAATCACAACACCTTTTGAACAACATTTTTGAAATGGTTTTTCTAATAAATGGTTTCATATATCAACTAATTCTTTGAATAAAACTTGTTTTGCTAATTGAGGGCCATTCTTGTTATGTCCAACAACAAGTGTTCTTGAAGGTTAATTTCTGTTAGATGAATGTTTAAGTCAATGTAGGAAAACCTCATCTAGAAATATAAAACTCACTTGGCACATCTTGACGGCCTGTTGTACACTCGTCTCATGTCCAACTTTCCCTTCAAACTTCCTGAGTTTAGTTTCCTGCTGTTCAAACCACGTATTCAGTTCTTTGACACCTCTCTCATACTCCAACCAATTCTTCATCAAGAAATCCAGATGTTTAACATCCTCAGAGATGCCGACATTAATGGTCTGCCATCGTTTGTTCATTGTTCCAAGACGCTCAGCAAAGTCCGTCTTGTCTTCTCTCTTTGATTCTAGATCTTGGCTCATCTGAAGGATGGACTGGTTGACAAACTCAACGGTGAGTTGCTTGGTGGATAGGTCGATCTGATAACCCTAAGTAGGAAATGGATTGAATATTTATAACTAATTTTGAAGAATCACATTTTGGAAGATGGTAAAGGAAAGGGAAAAAACAGGAGGAAAAACATTGAAACCGAAAGGGAAAAATAGGAAAGGTTGTCAGAGTATAGAGGCAAGACAGAAAGACAAACAGGGACATCAAGAAAGACATCGACGGACAGATGACAAACGGCTGAAAAAAAACACCACCAGACGGACAGACCTATAATGATTTATAAAAAAACATACATGCGCTTACATTGTAGATACACACAATCATGTATTAAGTGCAAACAGAGGACCTCCTATTGTTCCCCTGTATTGTTCCCTTTGTTGTTGGACATTTTTAGGCTTGTCCTATTTGATTTGTACACGTTTTACAACCAAGGGCATTGCAAACAATAAACGCCAACCCATTGTTCCCTTTTGTTATAAGTCCTCTGTTGACAACATAACATAGATACACAGATAATAATAATAATATAATAATAATTAAAACTCCTACTATGCCTTATGTTTAAAATACAAATAACAAAGAAATAAATGCATACTTTAAAACTACTAAAATCACAGTTGAATTATTAAACAAATATATACAGAACAATATATACAGAACAAATATATACAGAAAAGACAAAAGGAGATTGACAGACACACAGACATACATCAATATGAAGACACACAGACAGAGAGATACAGGAACAGACAGACAGATCCTTACTCTGTATATATGTATCATTGAATCTACTTCTGCTGAGCTACAGAATGTCTTGTCTTTGTGACTATTTAAGACTCGACCCAAAGCATCCATCCACATCATCAGCTCATTCAAGGCTTGTCTTGAGGGTAACATATTCATCTAGAGAGAAAAAAATGGTACAAATCATATTCAGTATAACAAAATAGAATAACTAAACTGTCCTATGATATGTCCGTCATAACGGAATCACTCACATGTATTTTTTTTTAAATTTTTGTATTTTTATGTTTCATCATCCTTTATTGTTTTCAATTTTAATGTTATTTTAATTGTACAATCTCCAAGTTTTTTTTGTACATTGCATGACAAATTTTAATTTAAATTTGAAATTAAGATTTTATGAATTCAGATATCAGCTAATCTTGGTAGGAAAGCATCTTCTGGTCGAAAAAAGAAAAACAACAACCTGCCATCTCAATGGGAAATTTCAAGATAA